>JAHLJT010009436.1:69150590-69650590 GCA_031308135.1 Acheta domesticus | reverse complement strand
CATGAATGCCAGTGCTAATAATTTTCTGAAAACCCTTTTGTAGTTTCGGAAGTAGACATGAAAACCGGGTGATACACTATGATGCACAAAGATAAAGCAAAGAGTACACCATATTCAAATTTCTTGTGTTACCCAAATATTGCTTTTCCAAGAAATGTTTAATTTTCCCTTTTTAAGAGGAAAGTACGCGTTCTTTTTAAGTGAACCGCAAATGAAAGCTTTGATAAAAATATTTTTGAGGAGTGTTCATCAAAAAAAATGTCTATGCCGATTCCCAGTGGCCAGTAGTGTCGTAGCGATTTTGAACCCGAAGATAGCGAGTTCGAGTCCTGCCTCGGCCATGGTTGTATTTGTGTTCGTCCTTTCACCACCTATCATCACCATATCATATCGTCTTCGCAGTTAACATAACGTTAAACCCAATAGTGGTCGTTAATGACCTAAATGTTAATGCGACCTTAAATAACAAAAGGAACATGTCCATCGGGAAAAAAATATTGGATCAATATTGCAGTAATACTAATGACCGTCAGCTGTATCATCTGTCCTGATGTGGAGGAGCAAAAGCAAATACATCCCTAATCATACATACGAGGTTCAGGCAAAATCCAATATGTCCACAGCGTTGTTGCAAGCAATAAAGAACATGTCCGTGTACCCAATAACAGGCCAAAATTCACCACCACGTGACTGCTCTTGCTGCGAGGTTCATTCCGTCTGTGAATTCTTCACAACAACATCCTGTATTATTTATGAGAAGATTGGGATCTCAAGAACAGAAAAAAATTTAGTAGTAGAGGAAAGTACGCAAACCCGGGACCCCATTTTGTTTTCAGATATTTTTAAATCCAGTTTTCAGCACAATTAAATAAAAATATATGCAATGCATATCTTACTTATTTATAAAAATGTTTCATTATACTTATGATTATGGGCCAAGTAGTTTAAGAATAAAATATTTTTTTCGTAAATGTCACATTTTGTGGAGTTTTAAAAAGGTTTCCTAATGTGAGCACAACCGCAAACGTTTTAATAAATGGGTAAAAAAAATGAAATAACTGCATAGAGGCTGAACTCAGCATAATTTTACAAAAATACAAGGATAACATCTTGTAAATTAGAAATTGTCTTATATGTCTTGAGCAACAAGTGCGACAAAAATCATATATAAGCATCTTCCCCCCCCCCCGCACATTCTACATGATCCCAGAGTGAACTCATGAGGCACACCACCCATAGCTATGGTTTTTCTACAGACCTCTGAAAATTTTATACTACAAAACTCTGCATCTTCCTAAAATGGCAGGGAAGATATCCCTGGTAGAACTTCCAATTCAGAAGAGCCAGAGAACGATTCAGAGAAAGATTCGATTACTCGCCGGAGGTTGAAGCTTCCTTTTTGCTTATTTAACTTAAGAATTCTCTTAAATCGTTCTCTCGATTTTTTACTTCTCCGGGATTATATTCCAAAATTGTCTCTTGACTTCTTTCTTCTTCCTGCTTTCTAAAAATGATAGGCTTTGGAGTATGCTCTTGCTTTTTATTAGACTACTGAGGTATAAGGAATGTCAAAAACCTTGTGTTTACTTTACGAGACGAAAATTGGGAGCTTGCGTTAGGAGCCTTAGGGGGCTCGGGTTAGGCACCAGTGTGTTCATGTTCCAAATGCCACTCACATTTTTACAAGGCAAGTAAAATAAATTGCATTACCCTACATCAATAGCTTCTAATGTCCCCTTAAACTAATGCAATGGTTAGAAGACTTGCCGATAAAGTATCAAAATCAGGCAACTGAGAACAAGCACTTGTACTAGCAAAAACTTTGCTTTTCACTGTTCGCATTATTGGTCGACTGTCCGGCAGTAAAGATGAAGCCTGCTTCACGGGGCTACTGCAAAGAACTATAATTTTAATGCGTTTCCAATATGCAATAGCTCTCTAGAGAGTAGCAAACCAAGGTGCTCGCATTAGGAACCGGGCCTAGGTTTAGGTACTTTCCTCTATATGCAAGAATATACAGAACATCAGAAATTTGAAGCGAATCATTATTCAGAAAACAATGAATGTGAAGAAGTTTCATACAGTCAACGTTAACCCATATAAATATTTTATATTTGATGAAGTTCCTGTTTTGACCCTTTGGACACATGGTTTTTCATTAACAAACGTGGTACAACTTAGCTGTCAGCAGGAGACACTTGTAAGTGGTGTGCCATTGGCAAGGATAATGTTGCAGGTCTATTGATTGAGCACTTGGGAGATGAATGGAGAGAATTTTTCAGATACTCCTGGTCTGGAATGGTATTCCTTCGTTCTTGATAAACTGATAGCTGAAAATCCAATTAATGAATAGGTGAAGAACTGAAAAATAACTGTGATTGTTCAAAAAATGATCATGGCTCGCACATATAAATTTTAATTTCTTTTTAGTTCTTTGTAATTTCTTTAGAAGCAAAAAAAATTGTTACATTAGCCACGGAAATTGTTGTAATAGTTTTGTCTGTGTGGAAAAATAAAACATTTACATACAAACTGCAGTAAAATAATTTATCCCAATGAAATGTGATGATAATAGTCCTATTTATGATGATAACGGCCCTATTTTATTCAAAAGTAAACATGCCCGTAGGTGCTTCGGACAAAAGCAAACATGTCCAAATTTTCAACGCAAAAGCAAACGTGCGCAACGTTTTACCTGAAATATCGTCGTAATTATAAATAACTGATTTGATAGCAGTATCAAATAAATTCTGTCACAAAATATTCTACAACTTCATTTGATTCTGCGGATTTGTTTAACACTTCAATATTTTCGTGCCCATTTTTGAAGATATTAAAACTCCACAAACTCAGACTAATCTGTGTTCACTTCTACTTCGGCAATTGCTCAATTAATCTTTTGTATGCGAATCTATATTAACATTAAAAGGCGACTTTTTTATGATTATGTGAATAAGATGTTAGTTAAATTTAATAATAATAATTTGTTAGTCACATTCATTTGAAAATCGATATTTGTACGCAAGATATCAAAAATATTACATTTTTTAATTTAAAAAACAACAAAAGAATTTAACAAAATGGCGTTTCTGTCAACATATATATTAAGAACTATCCATACAAAAAGTTTAAAGAAAAAATTATCCCCATTTTTGAAAAAACCTTGTTTTTAATATTTTTATACGGCCAAAATTTTACTCAAAATTACGGGAACTCTACTGAAATTTTCAGAAGTGTGTACATGAGAATAATTAAAGGATTCGGTATGGATAACTAATTTCATTTGAAGAAAATCTCTAGCATCAATATTGTAATATTGTAGGAAGATGCTGAAAAAAATTCTAACTTTCCCAATTTTCGAAAATTAGAGTTAACATTTAAAATCAATCCTAAGCCATCTGCGTAAGTTTATTTCACTTTATTCTTACAAGAAATTTAAAGAAAAAAATTTGAAGCCATTTTTCAGAAAATTTTGAAGTGAGATTTTTTCGGCACAGATTACTCTTCTTAAAGGGTGAGAAAGTAAAAATTTGCTGTTCCTAAACGCAACACGTGAATTTTAAATACGTAATGGCGGGTGAGCCTTTCCTTGGAGCCTTGCTATCGCATGACGTCTGCTGCGGTAAGCAGTGTCGCCCTGAGTATGAGAATTCAGTCGGGATACAAAGAATTTGGAATCGTCGGAATTATAGAATCAATTATTTGAATTCTTCAACTAAAATGGAAAAATGTGCGGTTGTTTTTCCATGTTTCCGGAGTTCCTGACAAAACCAGGCACTTCTCGCATGGCCGCTCTCGCAGCGAATGACTTCGACGCGACTCTTCTGCTGCAGCCTGCGGGCGAGATGATCCTCTGAGGGTGAGCAGCGCAGTCTGGCGGCGCTCAATCGATACACCCCTCCCCCTCCACCCCCGCTCTCTTAATGAAACCTCCGTTTCCCCTTTGATGTCGCGTGATGCTTCGTGATGTCTGTAGTTCGCGCAGCCAAAGCAAAATCAAAACTTCTGGGAACAAATTGTGTACTCCTCATGGCTACATTTAGGAAGAAACATATTAACTTGTAAATGAGAGAAAATATTTACCCAATTGTTAAAACTGGAGAGAGATGTTGTGACTCACCGATTCGCCTCTAGAGCTGAGCATTCTGGAAAAACAACCAAATCGACAGACCGGCTACCTGCCTAACTTTTTCACTCGATCACCTTTTTCGGTTTAGTTTATCTGGGCTAGACGGACGGACGAACAGACATACGATTTGCTATCAATCAATTTTATGGCATCAAGGACCCACAAAACATGGATGCTGACTACACAACGTGTTACAGGAGAAGTAATTTACTACAACATTAACCGTCCGTATCAACAAGATTTATACCCTTCTTTTACCAGGTCCAACAATAGGAGCCTTTCTGTCAAAAACTTGTTGGTATCCGCCGCAGCTGTATAATACTATGCTCTCTTTAGCGCAGCTAAGCTATCACGTAAGTACGTAGTAAGGTCAGAAAAATGGAACAAGCAACACGTGCGCGAGTTGATTTGCGCACTTGTTTCGTAACTTACTATTCACAATTTCAAATAAGGCTTTTAATTTAAAATTTATATACGTAATTTCTCCTTAGAAGTCATATCGAAATACTTATTCCTAAGACATTTAATATCTTGAATACATTTTAATCACTCCACTAGTGGTAGACTTACTGTTTCTAATTTTTGAATTACTGTAGGCAATTTTACAAAGTTTTGTGTAATAAACTGTAATTTAAAATCAACTTGCCATTTTCTGTAAAACAATTGTTTAAACTTCAGGAATATCTCAAAATTGCGAAACAAGTTATTTCTAATTTCCAGAAAATAATTATTTTAACTTATAAATTAAAGTATTGTTTTCTTTTTTCACTTGTGTTTCATTGAAATTCTTTATCCTTTTCCGAGTTTCAGCATCTCAAACTACAATTTGTGCTCAAACAATGGACTTGAATACAAAACCCACCGACTAGGAAAAACTACCAGTAGCTAATATATTTTTAATTGATCAATCTTTATTGTTTATTTTTTAATTGCAATAAGTGAAATTATAATTAATTACATTCCCATCCATTCTTAGTCAATTACTGTTTCCAATCCATTGTTTCAGAAGTATTGCATTGGAAGTCATAAAGTGAGCCATTTTAAACTTCATTTGGAACTCAAAGAACTTGTATTAATCCCCCGTCGCGCGCAAGCTGACTCTTCGCTTGGTTGTTTTTCTCCCCCATTCTCCAATGGATATTGGAGGAAGAATTTTCTTCCCCGATAGAGTATCTTGGTGAATAAGTAACAACTTATTGAGTTTTCTAAACATCCTAGGTCCTCGGATCCGCGATGCGGAAAGTCGAAACGGAGCCCCTATCTGCGATACACATGAATTTAAGATTTTAAAATTTAATTGCTATTGCATGGATGGATGCATGGATGAATGAAGACAATAAGAATGAAGTGTAATTTGTTTTATGGTTTGCTAGTTCGTAGCTGTGTGTTTTCAGACCTGAAACAAAACACGTAATGGTATATTTACTATCTTTGCGGGCCTTTGTGATTCTTTATGCCCTAAGGCCTTTCGAATACTTCATGGCCCGCTTTAGAGCGGGTGTTGGCATTAGTACCAACGCAACACACAGAACATAGTTATGAATTCGATTTTTTAAAGTTAAACTGCAAGCAAATACAATAAATAAATGGAATGATACTAAATTAAATAAAAAAAACTCGTTAGAAACATTATTTTGCTTAATTGATATGAAAATTGCAATTTTAGAATGTTCCCGTGAATTTATAATTTCCATCAGTCACACATTTCACTGTTACATGTCACCTTTTTAGAGACATAATTATATTCTTCTGTAGCAGTACTAGTAGTAGTAATAAGATATATAAGGCACATCGGCTAACGTCTTCGAAATGTTATTTTTTGGTTATGACATATTCTAAATAACGTTTGACAATAGGCGCTAATAACCTAAAAGTACCGTTTCATCAGCGCAATTTACACTCATTCACACGGATAAATCTCTACACCATAAACAGCTTCATATATTTCTCAAGATTTTAATGGAAACCACTGTCCGCAGTTTTGTTAGCTTTTGGGAGAATTTCCGCAGGAACTTTACAATTCTCTTTCATTTTGTACGAACAAATCAGTCTAATAACGATTATGCAATTTAAATTAGATATACACTCTGTTTCGTTTATCTGACGTCATACTGACAAATGACTATTACAATGGGTTTTTTCATTTTAGATGCAAGAAATATCATAAAATGTTTCGAATTCTCTTTTTATTCAGCCATGAACTAGTAAACCATAAAGTTTTGTATGCACCACAGACACTAGATGTTTTTGCCCCGAGGGCGACTTCCAAACCCGAGGGCCTCTGGCCCGAGGGGTTGGAAGTTGCCTGAGGGGCAAAAACATCTACTTAACACCCTTGATATGTAAATAACTATTATATTTTGCCGATATTCGCCCGCGAGGGTCCTTATTACGTGCTCCTTACTTCAGGGGACCAATGCGCTTGTTTCACCAGCCTAGCTACGTTCCTTATCCTAAGAATGAACATGGATTGGAAAGAATAATTGCGAATTTGTAATTTAATGTGTCGTTGCTTCATGTTCGAAAATAATTAATTATCAAGTTCAATATTTTTTGCCATCAATGGCATTTTGATTATACCTATCAATCGCCTATTCATATTCGGATATAATACTCCAATCGTCACTGACCCCCTTCAAAATTTCATCGAACCCCAGGAGGTCAACACCGCCCCTTTCGGGAATCCCTCTTGTAGACATTGAGAATGGACGAAGTTTTTAATTTGTGCTACATTGTTCGTTATTTCTTCTAGATATTGGAAGGGAGCCCTTTCGACCCCTATTTATTCTTAGATAGTAAATTTTAAGGTCAATGATTTATGACTAACGTTGTATGCGCACCGCGTGTCCGTGCCCTGTGAGCGCGTGCCGATGCGGTACTCACCTGGTACCCACCTCTCACACGGCGCCACGCACGATGATGAGCCAACAGCAGGACTAGACTGCTGGCTATGTCGACACACAGCACACACACATATCGGCCTCCGGTAGCTCAGGTGACTGTAGCCAGAGGGCTACTAAAAGAGAAGGGGAACGGAGGACCACCTCGAAAGAGGAAATGAAGGGTCGGCCGAGAGATAGACAAAACGCGAACTATATAATTGAATATGAATTTAATAAACTAAATTGAAATTAGAGTATGATGCCTCTTGGAATTTATAACAACTTATAATCTAAGAAAACCAAAAAGAACAAAATAAAACTGAGTATACTATTTACATAATCAATGGCCGGGCCCGAGCTGTAAATTACTCATAAAAAATCTAATTATAAATCTTAAAGCTAACAATGTACATGGATTAAATTTAACGATTAACGATTAACACTGCTGAAGCGTAGAGATGAATGTCTTTAACAGCTTGGCACATGTACAAGGCACCTGATATGTACAGTTTGAGACAAGGACAGGTACCTGGTATACTGAAGCTGCTGCTCCCATACGGCTGTCCCGGGCCGTCACTGCTGGCGCTGGAGACTGCGGCGATGCGCGTGAGATGCCGGACAATGCGTCATCAGCTCATGCCATGATCGGAGTCCCCGGACACGATGATGCAGCATGTATACCCCCGTTCACTAACGCGCCACAATGTGCGAGTGATGTTAGGTCAAAGTGTGGCGCACTTTGATGGGCAGCCTGTAGCCCTAATTGAGTTGGGCAGCCTGTAGCCCTAAATCCAGCCTGCAGCCGTTGTGGCGTTACGATACTTCACTGCAAGGCATGACGCGTGTGTCGACTCGACAGCGTAAGGCATGACTGCCGCGGAAAGCTCTTTACTCATGGCAGCGGCCCTGAGTGCACCATGACGCTCTGACCTCTGAGCGATGTCTGGTCAGCGAAAATCTCTCTGCGCGCGATGGCTCCCGAAAATAAGTAGGCAACCGCCCCCCGAACTCGCGATGGATTGTGGGTGGCCACCGCGAGGCGTGGCGGGGGGGGGTCCCTTGGGTGGCTGCAGGACTTGGGCCCCGAGACAAGGGCGGGTGCGCGAGGTGCGGCAGCTTAGAAGGGCAGCAACGGGCGCATGCCGAAGGGGCTCTGAAACGCCCACCCCCGCCGCAGGGGGGGGGGTCCGGCGGCATTGGGCACAGAGGCGAAGTACCCCCGGCGGCCGAAGCTTAACTGCCCCGCTGAGTGGGGGGGGGGGCGCATCCGGGCGGCCGCGGTGGCGCGACGTGCAACAAAAATGCGGCCGTTGGCGACCGCCGGCGGCGGCGCCCGTTTGAAGACAATGGACGCCTTTGCCGGCTACCGCAAAGAGTGAACCTGTGCCTTTGCTAGGGGGCGGCAACCCGACAGAGGCGCGGGCGGTCTCCTGCCGCTAGCGTGCGTAAACAAACGTAATGGTGGGAACATATTTTCTTGATAATTATAATTACAACACACGTAGTTAAAAACACATTCATCGAGTATGAGAATCAACAGCACACTACAAAAAATTTACGTAGTATATACACGTGTACATTTTTTAAAAACACATCTTATATCAGGACTCTTGATTCAACGAAGAAAAAACATAGAAATTCTAAAACCTGATAGATGTTTGTGAGAAAGGCAAATTAACTCGGACAAAATTTACGTAGGTAAGTGCGGCATTACTGTGGTACAATCCAAAGTGGCAAAAAGGATTGGCCAAGGGTAAAAAGCTGATTGCCGCCTCGATATCAGGAGAGCATAAGGCACTTACAACTGTTGCATGTCTGAATGCTAGTGGTTCATTTGTGCACCATTTAGCAATTTTGTGAAGAAAAAATGTGACTTAATGCGTAAAAAATTGTCTCCATCAGGAGCGATATCTACAGCACAGCCGTCAGGGTGTATCCAGTGTACTCCTTCACTCAGTAGTTTCAACTCTTCATAAAATTTGCCAATCCTCCAAAGGAAAAATGAGGTCTGTTTCCCTTGGATGGAGAATTTAGCCAAAGAGCTAATATTGGCCTGCTCGATTTGTCAAAAGGAAAATAAATTACCATTACGTTGCTTCCAACTCACTTTCTAATCAAACTACAAGGATTGGATAAAACATTCATGGGTCACCTCAAAGTTTATTACAGCGAGAAAGTAAGTAGTAGTTAAGGTACAATGAACGTGCTCTAAGTACTTTTGATATAATGGGCCTCTTTGCCAAAGCGTGCATTTGATGCCAAATAGCTGAAATAGCAATCAATGGAGTTAAACTAACAGTCATACTCCTCTTGAACAAGAAGCTCTTCTCACGAACGAAGCAGCCTGTCTATGCGTTCAGACCCCCCTCCCCTCGACCGGCCTCGCCGCTTGGCGCGCAGAGTGAGTGAGAGAGCGATATTTTCAGAGGAAGTGAGCAGTTGATGGTGGGAGTCACCCCTCCCCGGGCATGCGCATTCGAAAGGAGCTTTCTGTTCTGTCGGGGTATAGATTGAATTCAACTGCTATTTGGAGGAGACTTTTAGCGGCCGACTGCTCTGATCGGTAGTTTTCTGTGGTTTCTCCCATCAACACCAGGGGCATGCCGGAGCAGTACCCTAACAAACGGGTCACGGACCTCGCGCGATCTTTCTTTCCTATTCCTTGTTCTACCCTCACTCCTTTCTAACACACCCTTATACTTATATTCATTACCCTATCACAAATGCCAGGAGACCGGTCAGACTCTTTAAGTTTATCCTGTAAGTGGCGGTATCCCGCTAGTAGGAGATACCTGGTTGAAGAAAAGCGCGGAAGACGACATTTAGGTCGGCATCGAATCTCGCCATTCATCGGGGGATATCACCGCCACCTCCTGCGTTAAAAACATAAACTACTCTTACGTGACTAATGACGGGGGTAGTTGCTTCTGTAGTTGCCGCGCCCGGACTCACTAATGAAGGAATGAATAAATGAATCAGCTGCATTTGAGAATACTCAGGGTTCCATTTCTCCTATGGCAGGTGCGTTTGTTACTTCCATTCCAAAAGGTAAGAAGAATGATTGATAGATTGATTGTTCCTGATTTCGGGCGCATCAACTGTTATGTCCATAAAATAAACTTCGCACGCACATTTAACAATAGTTTATTTAAGCATTCGTTACAAACATAATCCGTCATACAGATATTCACGGGCAATCTCCAATGACCTGCCTATCATACATCGGGCAATCACCAATGCCCTGACTACCATCTCTCAGGCAATCACCAATGCCCTGACTACCATCTCTCGGGCAATCACCAATGTCCTGCTGCTGCTGCTGCTGCGGTAGACGTTACTCCGTTACTCGGCTGCCGTGTTATTCCTCAGACCGCTACTGCCTGACTGCCCTGGCCGCCACTTGCTCCCGCTTATATAGGGGCGGTGTGGTCCGGGTTAGCCTCGCCTCTAGGCTTACCCGCTCGCTGGCCAGCGTTCCGCGCGAGCGGGTCCGTGGCGTGCGGCGTACAGCTGCGCGCGCGCCAGCTTCGAATGCTGTACACAGTATAAACTACTCAGGTCATTAGTCCCATGAATGTAGTGCATGTTTTCCTCGTGAGGTGGCGGTGATCTTTTACCCGCTGGATGATGAGATCCAGCACCGACCTACCGTCGACTCGAGGGGTTTCCCTTCAACCAGGTATCTCCCACCAGCGGGGCACCGCCCCAGCCGGGACAAGCTCTAAGCTCCCGACTGGTCTCCCGGCATGTGTGGTAGAGTAGTGCATGTTAGTATAAGTGTGTAAGGGGTGAAAATATGACAAGGAAGAAGAAGAAAAGATCGCGCGCGGTGCGTGGCCCGTTCGTTAGGGTACTGCTCCGGCATTCACCTGGTGTTGATTGGAGAAACCACGGAAAACTAACGATCAGAGTAGCCGGCCGCTAGAATTCTCCTCCAGACAGCGACTGAATTTGACGTAGCTGACAAGCTAGGTAGGACTCGACAGCGGGCCAGCCCGTACCGGGAGGTCAGTGGGTAATGCAGAGGTTACAGTTACAGTCAGCATGAGCGAGTAGCGAGTCGGCTTCGACAGCGCTGAACGAGCGCCTGGGGACCAGACACGCCTGCGTGAGCGAGTCGTCGTAGTGGAGGCTGCAGGATCGCCAGTGAGGCGACGCGAGCCTGTTCTAGCTGTGGGTCTTGGTTACGACCACGCACGAACAGAGTCGTGGAAGGCTCGGGAATTACGATTACGTGGAACCGGGGAGTCATCCTCCCACAATGGTCTGCGGTCTGCGCAACGGCAGCTGTCGGTGACGTCTGGGCGGTCTCTGGCGGCCGGAGGCACCAGCTTGGTGTGACGTAGGACGTGTCACGTCGATAGCAGTAGAAAAAATTTTGTTTGGGAAGAAGTTTTGTTGAGTTGAAGGTTTTGCAAATGTATTATGTTGGTTTAAATAAATGAATGTAAGAGAAACAAAACTTTCACTTCTCAAGACTTAACACCTGTAGTTATTAAATTACACTTATTCTTAGAAACTAGATATTGTTTTATCTAATTCAATAACTTTTTCTTTCTTTGTTAAGTGTTGTTTTTTTTATTTTTACAAGGAGTCCTATTTGGGCGACAATTTTCAGATCCGCAAAGTGTAATAAGGTTCTTGGAAGTAGTTTTGTACTAATTGCGGCGTCGAGTGAGATAGAAATAACCTAAATCTACTTTTTCACATATTCTAAATCCTCATTTTATCTTTTATTTATTCCGTAAGTTTGATAATTGTATCATTCTGCTATTGTAGGAATCTTTTAAAATAGTTCGCTCGCCCATTTTCTACAATTTCCGTGAGAGAGGGAGCTAAGCCACATTCACGTGTTCCGTTAGTAACACCAACACGAGTAGTACCAGAACAAAAGACGTTTTTCTTACTTCTCGTATTCAATCCCCCAAAATAATTGTATTACTGACATTCTAAGTAACGTTTTTGGAATATAAGTATAGAAATATTTATATACTGAACATTTGAAGTCCAATATCAATTTGATGTGTCAATTTCACGGGCTTCCAGTATCCCTTGTTTTGCGAGTACCAATTGGTAACACAGTGAAGAATGAAAGCTACTCTTTGCGAAATAAGGAGAGCTCAGAGAAAAGTGGTAAGAACGCATTCGTAATGCAACAAAATGGACAAGACAAGAAAGTTCCTCTTTCTACAAAGAGGAACAATGAAGAATAATGTTAGTGAATGTTAGTGACCCCTTCGTATATTCATGGAGGGTAAGAACATTTAGCTCTATGACCCTTGCGGCTTTGGGGTGTCCACCTCAGTAGTGGGAAGGGGGTCCTGAAGATAAAGCCCCAGACAACGTCTTGTCGGTGACAGTCTTCGCCATGGAGAGCTTTGATAAAAAAAATCCTTCCCCGTTTTAGGAGGTTCACAATCAAAGGGGAAAATA
Organism: Acheta domesticus; assembly: GCA_031308135.1. Taxonomy (NCBI): domain Eukaryota; kingdom Metazoa; phylum Arthropoda; class Insecta; order Orthoptera; family Gryllidae; genus Acheta; species Acheta domesticus. The sequence goes on along the minus strand of JAHLJT010009436.1, from coordinate 69,638,146 downwards.
AACAAGCAAATGTTTCGGTATTGTCACGTGTTTACTTCTTGCACTCATAAGTATACATGAACTGATTGCCCATTGATCTCATGCACAAGAAACCAAAATCATAAGTTTCTTTACACGAGACGTATTCACATTTGCAATCAATGATTACTTTTAAATTTGCGAACTATTGAAGTCAATATCCTTTAATAAATTGAACAATGATACCTAAAAAAATTACATAACACAAAATAAATCGATAAATTCCTCCTTGTGAGGAGCATTCTCGTTTGCAATCTATGATTGTGTTCAAATTCACAAATTAATAAAGTCATTATTTAATAAAATTGCTAGAGGTACCTCAAAGTACACAAAGTCAATAAATTAATAAATTTACCCATGTGAGAAGCATTCACATTTACAATGTACGATTGTGTTCAAATTCACAAATTAATAAAGTCAATATCTTTTAATAGAATGGCTAGTGGTACCTCCAATTACAGAAAGTCAATAAATTAATCAATTTAACCATGTGAGAAGCATTTACATTTACAATCTATGATTGAGTCGGAATTAACAAGTTAATAAAGTCAATATTCTTTGATAAATTGAACACTGGTATTTTAAATTACATTAAACAGAAATGACTTGATAAACTTCTCTATGTGAGAAGCATTAACACTGCCATCAGGATAATCTCGAATGTTCCCCATTGACGTGATGGAGATTCACAAATCAAGCAACTGAAGTGCATCGGAAAAGCCCTCAATTTTCGTGCACTTCAGTACGTAATTTGGAGTGAAAAATAATACGTGGAAATATGAAAAAATGATATATATTTAATTGAAGAATGGGGGAAAATAGTTTTATTCATAAATTATCACGAAAAATAACATAAAGAAATAGGAACATTGTTAACCAGGAGAGATCAGTCATTTATTGATTTGATTAGCAATAACATAGGGATTAAAAACACGAGAAGGACTAAGTGACAAGAATAGAAACAAGAGACTTTGAAAAAAAGAACGAGGTAGAACATTTTGGAATTTTACAACGCTTCGTGTCAGGATCTGGTAGCGATAGGATGTAGGATTGTGTACTCTGAATGTATAGTTTCTTGAGACTGGCGGGTGATAGAATCGAGATGTACGAACTGTAATCATCATCTTTGATGATTAATTTGAGATTGGAACTCGGTGAAAGAATTACATAGTTAAATTTTAGTAATATTCGGATTTTTTGTAGTATCGGGATCGTAGGAAGTTTTCTGAGACGAGCTAATTAACAAAGTGTGGATTGAAGCGGACATCGGAATCCAGAAGAAAATTTGGTGCTGTGAAGCTGAACTGGTGTTCAACAGCCAAGTGTACTGACGCCGAATGGACAAGGAAGTATTTCCGCGAAATCCCGAATTCGAGAAAGACAAAACCAGCTAAATTTTGATGTACAAGACCCAAGAATAATTAAAATGTTGGTTAAAGTAATAATTAAAATTAAAATTGTAACAATTAGTTGATGGCCATCATTAGGGAAATTAATTGTCAGGTTTAGATAATATGATAATGCATAAAAGGACTTGAAAGAGATTAATTTAAAAATTCTAATAATAAAAATCGACATACAACACTTCATGTTGTTACGTGCATGTATAAATTTTCGTTTCATTAAATAGAAATTAGGTATTCTCAAAATTATTCCCTTGTATTATTGGTAACCAAAGCGTAAGTATAAGATCCATCGACCGAGTCCTCGTAGAGCGGTATTGTCAGCCCACGAAAAATGCAGAGAGTAAGTATTATTATTTTTCAGGAACATCCAGTGGACGTGGTGTCGAGCTAGCCACCCTCATGTACCACGTTCACGTTTCCAATTAAGGTTACATAAATTAATAAGATATTACTGTGAAATAATCATCTTATTAGCAGCCTAACGTGGGGGTGAGATTAAATAATTAAGCTAATTACTTAGAAATTATCACAGTTGATGAAGGTATCACACAACGTATGAGGTAGAAAGTCTGAGCTTCCAAATAACGGCGCTAATAGAAAAGTTTCGCGTGATCACTAATTTGTCCACAAATCAGTTTTTAAAATTTCCCTTCACTTACTTGGCAGTGAGGCGGCGAATTACCTCGTTTAACCTCATAATTCCTGGAACGGACCTTAACATGGCGTGCTCCACGCCCGGGTATCGTCCACATCTGACCTGACGTGAGAGAGAACCTTTCTGTGCCACCCTGCTACCTCAACGTTCGTTCTTCTACTGGCCTGCGGTACCTCTGTCTCGTCCGCGGAGTCGCCTACCGCGTCACGCAATCCAAACCAATCACGCGCTATTCCCTTTGTCACGGTACAGTGCTCGTATCCAGGGTACGCCCTCCCCGACGCTCCCCTCGTGGCTGGATGCGCAAGCTTTTAGGAGGCGCGGGTTTTCCAATTCTAGTTACCGTGCTATCGGTTAAGTTATTGAATTGAATCGATAATGGGCATATTTACTTTTCGGTTATATATATATATATATATATATATATATATATATATACATATATAAATGGCGGGTCAAACATTTGACGGTAAACGCCAGAGCCTCGCGTTGTATGGAGCATAAACGTTGCCATGGGATTGTTGATTTTGAGCAGGGGGAGAAAAACAATTGGGACGTCACTTTCGTAGGCCGTGGTGTGAAAGAAGCTCTCTCTTGATCTAGACTCTGAGGTGAACACATCGTCTGATAAGTACGCGGAAGATAACTTCGAGTTCGCTTGATAGTTACGTTATGCAGTAATACAGTTGCGTAATATTTGTCAGAACATTGCCGTGTGTCATTAATTAACTGAATCACGTTGGGTGGAACTGTTCACAAAAATGAATGACGAAAAATTCTTTATTTGGCAAAAATAATCTAGTTCGTGGCATTTATCATAAACTTTAATTGAAGAACTGTAATTAAGACGTTAATTGAATATAAACAAGATAGACACTGCAAATTATATCCGCAGTGCCGTGGCGGAACAAATTAATTTAAAAATACTATTAGCAACGAATACTTAGCTAGCAGATATTTCATTTGTTTTTCCATTTGTTAAGTTCGCGGGTAGGCGCACATCTGTTGCGCAGTTTTAGGAAAAAGTATATCTAGATGCCAGGGTAGCTGTAGATGATAGTTACATGTAGATGTTAGAAGGAACGCAGAAGCATCAAGTAGATGACATCGGGTCCAGCCCAGCCGAATGAAGATTGGAAAACGACGTGGAAACCCAGGTTGGTTTCTTCGGGGCGACATCCACACGAACAACAAGAGAGCTCAGGGGTATTTTATTTGCTAACGATCGTTCAAATTCAATTTAAAGGTCACGACCCCAAATAATAATGTTATTGTTACATTGATAAATAGAAATTTCGAAACGAAATCAGTCAAATACTTGAATAAATAATGTTCTGTTTTTCAAACTGATTAAAAGGATTATTATTGTGCAACATAGCACGTTATTAGTGCAACTATTCCAGAATCAAAAGATAAAACTTTCAGATTTCGCGCTTTTCCGTACGGAGAGCGGATCCGGTGGCAATTTTTGCTGATCACAGGTAAGCAATTAGTCATCGAATTGAAGAACCCCAACGACTGAGATATATAAATGTATATAGTTTTTAATAATTAATTAGAAACCACTGTTTCAATATATATATATATATATATATATATATATATATATATATATATATATAGTCTATGGGCGACATCATCTTGTGATGGACTTTGAAATTGTCTTGTTACGTCTTCCCGATCAAAGTATTCTAGAACACGTGGAGGTTTTCTGCCAAAATGAGCCTTATAAGGTCTCATATATATATATATATATATATATATATATATATATATATATATATATATATATATATATATATATATATATATATATATATATATATATATTGAAACGAGTTGTTAATTAACTCACACAAATTAAATAAAAGATAGGGGGACAGGGATTCTTTCTCAGGAATGGGTTCCGGGTCTGATCATACATACAATGGAAATTGACAATGGTTTATTACAAAAAAAAACCATGATCATTACAAGCAACTGGACTTAACATACACTTGCTGCCATGTGATCTGTATTCCCTACACCAATCTCTTGTAAATTACATCATTCAATGGTTTGCTACTGTTCGCACCACATTCCCCTCCCCTGACATCCATTCTCTGATTACCCTGGTTACTGAATATCAGGTACTTATGCTGTATGCCTCTTGTAGCTCTGACGCGTGACTCCACCTCGGCGCTATCCTCGGGATTGCTCGGGTCTGCTCGGTCGCCCGCGTCGCCGCCGTGTCGCCACCGCGCCCGCCGCCTTCTCCAGCAATGCTCGCGAGCACGCCACGCCGTTTCCCAAATCCTCGTTCTTCACAGCACTGGCAGACGAAATTCATTCGGCGTGCTCGAACACTCGTGTCTCCCACGCAACGGGAGCACTAGTTTCACGATCAATCCCTCTCCGTACAACTCACCAGCGTGCGAACGACGCCCGGCTACTGCACTCGCTCGTGTAAATATAATAGTACAAGTCTCAATTATCCACTTTCCGCCCCCTTTTTCCCAGGTTGTGACTTTGATGTTACTGCACAGTCCTCACAATCACAATTGTTACTATCCTACGTTTACTCAACGTCTCTATTAGTTGCTGCACTCGTCCATGTCCACGTGTTTACCACTTACTACCGACATTATCTGTAGCATCTCTGTTCTTTCACATTACACACGCGTCTTTTTAACTCCGCTTTACCACAGTTACCTGTATCACTCAAGCGTCTACTCACACGATTCTTCTACTTTTTTCACACCACACTTTCGCTGATTTCATATATTACATCGCTCTACCATCTGACCTCCGCCATGTCTGGGCGCTTCTCTCTCGCCACTCTGGCTTCTTGGCCCGTGCTCGGTTCGCGGCACTCGGTTCCTCCGCTGAGCCGGCTCCTGCCCCCCCCCCCCGACTCCGCCGGCTGGCCAGCCTGTGCCGCGCAGTTTAAACCTACGAATTGGGCCGAAACGCATTGTTATCACTGAGATGATAACAATTCGTTTCATCACCCCCTCCTCCCCTTTTTCCGGATTTTTCACACAAAATCCACCTAAATTTTTGAGTGGGGTCTTCAAGGTCGCCCCCTTCTATAGGGCATGGTCGCAAGTTGTAAAAATTATAACATCCTACTATTTCTTGTCTATCTTGAATCTTGACCAATACCACGCCATCCACAATTTTCCATCGATCCCGTTTTCTCCTTAATGCCGCGATGTCCGGGTCGTCCTCCTGGATCCGGCCCTCTTTAAAACATTTAACTTTGTAATCTTTAATTGGGGCTTGATTCTTACTAAACACTTGCCTGTTGCCTAATATCCCTATTTGCTTGACTTGTTCCCATAGTTTTTCTTCTGATTCCTCCACTACATTACCCGAACATACCTCGTAACCTTCTTCCAATCCTTGGTCCATTTCAGCTTTCTGGCCTCCTAGTTCCGCCAGTTTCCGGTCGAGGTCGATCGCAACCCTGCATTCCAACAAGAATTCTGTCCCCAGGATTATTGGATGTAATAAGTTCTTCAGTACCAGCGCTACTACTTCATACCTTTGGTTGCCGATTTCCACATTTATCATGATCTGTTTTGTAATGGGGCTGGACCTCTTCTGGGTTGCTCCTATTACGTACACCCCATTCATGGGCAAACACCTCATTTTCTTGCCTTCCGCCAACAACTCCTCATCAAATTTCTCCGACACCACCGTAATCGTGCAACCTGTATCCACTAACGCTCCAGTACTCATCCCTTCACACATCAATCTAATCGTGGGGCATTTTCTTATTCGAACGTCTGAGCTCTTTCGCCTCTGCCACGGCTGGTCGTCGTAGGTCACCGTTTGGATGGTGTTAATGGGGACCGCGTTTGACATTTCCCTTGTCTCGTCGGTAATGGGGTCTCTCTTCACCACAGATTCTTCTAGTTTCATGTTTTCTTCCCTCGACTCCAATGGTACTACTTTGTCTTCCACCTCGCGAAGTTTATCCGGTATCTCCATCTGGTATTCCTCAATCTTGTTTTCATTTGCTTTGACGTCTTCTTGACACCTGACTTCCATCTCTCCCATATTGTTGTCTTGTGTCCCAAGATGGTCGTTGATTTGTTCTTGCAAACGAGTCTCCCTTTCCTCTTCCATCTTGTTTGCTTGTGTTTCTGGTTTTCTGTCCTGCCTCTCAAATCGTGCCACTACTTGACTTATTTGATTAGCTAGTTCCCTCGTCCGTTCCTCCTCTCTCTTGTTCTGTTCTTCTGCTATCATTTTCTGTTGTTCCATCAGCTTACTCATCATCTGGATTATGTCCGGTTGAGTACTTGCTTGCATCTCTCGATTCAATGTTCCTGCTCCAGTCTGGTTGATCGGTGTTGATGTAATTTTGAATTCATGGCTGAAGTCTTCTCCCGTTTCCTTCCTCCATCCACTACCATTCCCTACATCTTCACCTCTCAGTAAAGTGCTCCCACCTATTCCTTCATCGCTATCCTCCATCCTCCCCTTCCTCTCTGGTTGCACCGATTCCCTCTGTTGGGCTGCCATCTTGCTATTTAATGACCTCGTTCCCTAACCTAATTCGTATGTTCCCACTACCTACCAATCAACCTAGTAATGTTTCTATTTCTAAACTTCTGCCTATTTCCTCCGTCCACCTACATTCACAGTGATCTTGTTATTATTTCTATAGCTAATTATGTTTTGCCCCACAACAATGCTCTTTACCAATCGTGTATCAATTTTCACTATTAATTGACCGTACACATAATTATTCTCATTAACCTGTACAAACTCTCACATATATCATAGACCCTATTAATAACCTTCATTTCACCAATTAGATTTACACACTTGTATCACCCAATAACACAAAATCGAATGCAGTGGAGTACAAGATAACCTACCCCCTTTCACACTTTATGATTTACACTCTATTTGAACACCATTACTTTAAAAATAATCATTAACTTCACGGTAACACCTTCACAAATTCTTACAAATAATTTTTCATAATGCTCATAATACTGCAAACAACAATCTCCATACCATCTAAATCACAAATGAACAAATTATTAACACTACCGTTAATACAATTTCTGCAAGTAAATCCTCATAGTACCCATAATACTGTAAACACCACCTTCATACACTCTGAACCACCAATAAACAAGTTGTGAAACACTTGTAATACATGTAATACTACCAGCAACCTCATAGTACATATAACACTACCAGCAATATCCTTCATACAATCTAAATCACCACATAAGCAAATTATTGAACACTACTATTAGTATAAATTCCTGCCAATAAACTTTCATAATACATATAACACTATTAGCAACAACCTTCATATGATCTCAATCACCACATAAATACTGCTATTAATATAAATTCCTGCAAATAGATTTTCATAATACAAGTAACACTGTAACACTGCCTTCATATAATCTGAATCCCCCAATAAAATTATTACCCACTGCTGTTAGTATGATTTTAATCTTACAATCTGAACCACAAAATAAACAAATTATTAAACACTATTGTCAATGCCCGTTCCAAAATTACATGAATTCACCAATCTACAAACTTATTACCTATTACTAGCATTATTTGTTATTCTGCTGCAAAACTCCCTTTTTGTTTCCAAAATGACAATGTTAATACCTCACTTATTTCAATCCACCCATTATCTTGCACAAGAAAATAACATTTATGATGCACCCTTAGAACACTATTAATGATTACTTCATTGAACAAAATTCTTTCAATCACTTGAGAATGCTTTGTTTTTCAACTACCACCGAGTACTGTATTACTTAATGTGCCCTCTTATTCTCATTAAACATACAAACAATAATATACAAACTTATTCAGAAAACACTGGCATCAATTAAGAAAAATTTCACTTAAAAAACACTTTTGCATTATTATGCCTATACTTGATCCTCTCCAGAAACCCACCACCTCAAACATAAACATGAATGACAAATCAAATTTAAGTTATTACTATTGCCTGGCAACTATTTTCCTGGCTAACAAATTACATCTATGCACTGGATCACTTCAAAACAACTTGTATTCATCACACACTTTTTGTTTTCCAAAGTAATTATAATAACTGCTTGTTAATGTCACCCTGATTCAATATATTTCAACTGCAATACTACTGTTTATTTTATTATCTCAATAATACCCACACTATTAATTCCCATTGCTTGCATGATTTCCCCGGAGCCACATTACTTAGTTTACCGAGTCCAGCCTGTGCGGGCGCCAGTGAAACGAGTTGTTAATTACATTTGTGCACTGAATCAATTCAAAGCAAGTTGTAATTATAACATGCTTCTTACACATTTCAAGGTTATTGTTATAACTGCTTGTTCAATATCAAAATACCTTAATATGCTCCAAATGCAGTACTACTATTTATATTCTCTTATCTTATTTATGCCCGCACTATTGATTTCCATTGCTTGCATGATTTTACCGGAGCCACATTACTTAGTTTACCGAGTCCAACCTGTGCGGGCGCCAGTGAAACGAGTTGTTAATTAACTCACACAAATTAAATAAAAGATAGGGGGACAGGGATTCTTTCTCAGGAATGGGTTCCGGGTCTGATCATACATACAATGGAAATTGACAATGGTTTATTACAAAAAAAAAAACCATGATCATTACAAGCAACTGGACTTAACATACACTTGCTGCCATGTGATCTGTATTCCCTACACCAATCTCTTGTAAATTACATCATTCAATGGTTTGCTACTGTTCGCACCACATTCCCCTCCCCTGACATCCATTCTCTGATTACCCTGGTTACTGAATATCAGGTACTTATGCTGTATGCCTCTTGTAGCTCTGACGCGTGACTCCACCTCGGCGCTATCCTCGGGATTGCTCGGGTCTGCTCGGTCGCCCGCGTCGCCGCCGTGTCGCCACCGCGCCCGCCGCCTTCTCCAGCAATGCTCGCGAGCACGCCACGCCGTTTCCCAAATCCTCGTTCTTCACAGCACTGGCAGACGAAATTCATTCGGCGTGCTCGAACACTCGTGTCTCCCACGCAACGGGAGCACTAGTTTCACGATCAATCCCTCTCCGTACAACTCACCAGCGTGCGAACGACGCCCGGCTACTGCACTCGCTCGTGTAAATATAATAGTACAAGTCTCAATTATCCACTTTCCGCCCCCTTTTTCCCAGGTTGTGACTTTGATGTTACTGCACAGTCCTCACAATCACAATTGTTACTATCCTACGTTTACTCAACGTCTCTATTAGTTGCTGCACTCGTCCATGTCCACGTGTTTACCACTTACTACCGACATTATCTGTAGCATCTCTGTTCTTTCACATTACACACGCGTCTTTTTAACTCCGCTTTACCACAGTTACCTGTATCACTCAAGCGTCTACTCACACGATTCTTCTACTTTTTTCACACCACACTTTCGCTGATTTCATATATTACATCGCTCTACCATCTGACCTCCGCCATGTCTGGGCGCTTCTCTCTCGCCACTCTGGCTTCTTGGCCCGTGCTCGGTTCGCGGCACTCGGTTCCTCCGCTGAGCCGGCTCCTGCCCCCCCCCCCCCGACTCCGCCGGCTGGCCAGCCTGTGCCGCGCAGTTTAAACCTACGAATTGGGCCGAAACGCATTGTTATCACTGAGATGATAACAATTCGTTTCAATATATATATATATATATATATATATATATATATATATATATATATATATACCTCTTTGTGCCTGAGTGCCTTTCCATTGTTCACTGGTAAACTGCGTACCATGATCCATCAGTACTCGTGCATAATTCCAAGCAATATTGATATATTTCTCTAATTGTTTCAGACAGTTGCTTGCATTTCGCTTGTTGAGTGGATGTAGTTGAAAAAATTTCGAAAAAACATCAACCATAATTAAAATAAATTTATTGCCTCCTTTGGATTTCGGAAGTGGTCCGTATATGTCTACTGCTGGGATATCGTTCTTGCCGACAGGAATAATGGGAGTAGTTGCACCAGCATATTTTCTATTAGGAAACTTTGAATGCCAACACGTTTCACAATCCTTTATATTACGCTTGATTTCTCTAGTCATGTTTTTCCAATAGCACAATTGCCTCATAATAATTGCTACCTTACCTGGGCCGTAATGTGCTGACGATGCATGAACATATTCTACTAAGGGTTTTACAATTGCTTTCGGAACTCAAATTCTATACTCTACCGGATCGATTTTTGTCCTTATTAAGACAACTCCATTGCTAAGCTTCCATTTAGTAGGGTCTTCTTGAATTTTTCTTACTTTTGGGTAATTAATACCCAATAATTACTATTGGGTAAAAACGACTGTAATAATTACAAACACCAAGGAATCTTCTTAATTGTTTAATATTCCTCGGTGGTGGTATGTTATGTATTTCGCGAATTTTGTCAAGTTTCACTTCAATCCCATTTCTCGAAACTTGGTATCTTAAAAATGTTATTTGTTGTACGCAAAACTGGGATTTCTTTAAATTCAATACTAAATTATTTTGGATTAAAAATGAATAATTCCTCTAGACAGATTAAATGTTCCTCAAAGTTTTTCGTATGTAGTATAATGTCGTCCACATACAAAGTGATATCACTTAACGTCGTGTTCTTCATGATCTCATCTAAACATTGCACAAGTGCTGATGCACTATTTTTCAGAGCAAATGGGACTCGTTGAAAAACATAACTGCGCCGTTGGTATATAAACCCCGTATGCTTTTGATCTCTTTCATCAATTTGCATTTGCCAGTAGGCTTTGCTAAAATCAGTGGAAGTGAACCATTCCTTAGAAGCGAAATTCATTAACAATTCGTTGATATTTGGCGAAACGTCCCTATGAGGTATGGTGACCGAATTAAGTCGACGCGCGTCCAGACATAGCCTAAGTCAACCGTCTTTCTTCTTCACTATTACTCTTGGATTAACGTAAGCTGTAGTTTATTTCTTGATAATCCCATCAAGTGACATTTCTTCAATTAATTTTGCTATCTCTTCCTTGTATGCAACTGAAATTTGATAACTTCTTTCTTTGAATGGAGTGTAGTCTGTAAGTCGGCTTCTAAACTTGTATCCGGTGACAGGTTTCTGATTTTTCTTGAAAACTTGTTGTGCGTTAATAAGCAATTGGCAGAGTCGATCCTTCTGTTCAACATTTAGAAGGTCAGCTTCTTCTACTTTTTGTTTAATCAGACAGTTAATGTCATTTTCTTTTAATGTACATAAACAAATTTCAGCAAAATCATTTTCATCTTCTCTGGACTTGTCTTTTGCGTCAATTTCTTTCTTGTTTAAGTTGATGAGCATACCACTATTGTTAATACAGATTTTCGAATTTGCCATGTCAATACCCACGTTGTTTTCTATCATAAAATTTATGCCTATAATCATCGAATAAACCAGATCATTTACTACTAGACACACTACATCATAGAGCATATCTTGTATCTGCACTGTAATCATGATTTGCTTTGTGATTGGACTGGATTTCTTTCCAACAGCAGTTGTAACAAACGTGCGATTAACAGGTAACACAGGCCAACGACTAAAAAACCTTTTTGTATGTGTTCACCTAATTCTTATCATTTTAAGTGTGCTGATTCCAAAAATTGCAATAAAAATGTCGTATCACCCACCATTTGTTCACATTTTAGCATTTTATCTGTATAGCTAGGCAAATGCTGCTCTAAGTATCTAGATATGTATGAGATGCAGGAAGTTATGAATTCCCATATTTACTGTGTGAATGGGATAGTAGGGCACGAGATTAGCATTAGTCTAGAAAAAGTTGGCCTGTAACAAAATCATTAAAACCGGGGGAAAAGAACATTCTACGGGAACATATGGTGGAACAACACAAGATTCTCCTGCCTCCATTGCACATAAAATTAGGTCTCATGAAACAATAGCCTTACCTAAAGATGATCAGGTTTCAAGTACCTTTGTGAATAGTTTACGCTATTTGTCTGCAGCAAAATTATTAAAATACGGTATCTTCATTGAGACTGATATTAGAAAAGTGAAGTTTGATCTCCAATTTGAACTACATTTGATAGAAAATGAAGCGTAGAGTGCTTTTAATCACGTTATTAATAAGTTCCTAGCCAACAAAAAAGACCACGATTATCAAGCAATTGTTTCCAATATGCTGAAAGATTTGAAGAAATTCAGACGTTTAATGAGCCTCAAGGTTTACTTGTTAAACAGTCATTTACAATTCTTTCCGGACGATTTATATGATGTAAGTGAAGAACAAGGTGCGTGTTTTCATTAAGATCTGAAAGTGATGAAAAAACATTATTAGGGAAGCTGGAACACCAATATGATGGGAGATTACTGTTGGTCACTTCACCGAGAGTCAGCAAACGGCGTAGAGGAGAAAGAGCTATTTGAGGGGCTTTAAAGAAAATAGAGAAAGAAAATATACGTCAATGGACACGTGAAGACTTTGAATAATGTAATGTTAAGAATGTAAAGCCATCTTCTATGTCTAAATAGTGCTGTTGGTATTTTAGAGGACGTTTATTTTTCACTTTATTAGCATATATAGCATATTTTCCCAAATCATTATAGATCAAATTCTGACCAAACTGTGGGTGATGGAAAGAAATAGAGTTCTGATGCGGATTCAGCACCCAAAAAACTATAAAAATCAGCTATTTAGATTTCAAAAGCTTTTTGAAACTTTTTTTGTTGGCCTGTGTAATTCACTCATCTGAATCTTTGCGTCCTTAAGTTTTTTGTATGCATAACCTGAAGTAACGGTTACCATTGATCCGGTATCAACCAATCTTATTATTACATCATTACATTTAATTTCTATTAAATTATATCCAGCGCAAGACTTTCGTGCCCTCAGCGCTAATGCCGGATATATCCGTCGCGGGTCGGCCGTGCCATGAGCGCTGAATCCGTCGCGACGTATCATCTGCTTTCTGAATTTATTCCTACGGAGCACTATGGTAGATATTGACATGGCACGACATCTACGGCTGTGTGAAGGTACTACCTAGCTGTAGTTTGTTTTTTATGGCCCTTGGCAGTCCCTGCATCGGGCGCGTGGGAGGCAGCGGCGGTGGCCGGCCGCCAGTAAAACCACAACGTATTTTATGTTATAATCGTAGGATAGAATAAGTAGAGGGAGGAGAAAACCATCACGTGGAATACATTTTACACAGAATTTGTATAACGCTCGCCCATTGTCGCGTTCCGCACTGTAGCCGTTGCAGACCTCTGGTAGCATGTTTTTGCCACTTTTAGTGCTATTCAATTGTTATGTTGCTAAATTATACTACTAGAGTATTTTTTCCATAAGAAAAAGCAAAACCGTTGAAACATAGCTGACTGATGCTGAACCCCGTCAACTTCGATACGGACCAATCACCGTTTGTTTTACATCGGCCTCTCCCTCCGACTTAACCACGGGTTTATACCAGCTAAGCACGGTTTTAGATGAAGATTCGAACCGACCCAAGCCATGTGTACACTCTGGCCAGGAATGTACAATGACTTAGCGATCACGTCTAAACCAACATCTGGCATTTAAGAATGAAAAATCTTGCTTATATGTTTCGTTTAGGATGTCTATGTTTACTGAAGAACTAAAATTAACAAAGTATTGCAAAAGAAGCAAAATTGAGTTGTCCAAAAATTATCGTATCATGTATAGTATGCTGGGCATTAATGGGTTAAAGCTCTACCCGCGCCGCGCGCAGTGCGAAGGGCGCGCGGCCGAAAAGAAAGCAGGTCACGGGCGACTCAAGCGGACCGGGTGCACAGCGCCGGGGGACGCGCTGCCCCTAAAGAAACGTAGCACTGAAAAGGTTAATACTAGTTGTCGAACTTTTCTTCCCAATACTAACGTACATTTTCTTTTCCTTTCTCCTTTAAAGTTTGCTGCGGATTCAATCCTAGTTCGCCTTGTTTTTCTAACATGCCTGGATATTCGACGTTTTTCTGCGCATTTTCCCCCTGGGTGGCTGTCGTTTTTCACCCCCGTCTGATGTAAAGATAGAATTAACAGAGGTGGTTGTTTTATTTGCCCTATTCATATTTTCCTCTGTGATATCATATCTACTTAATAAATTTGGAAACCTTTCTAAATCTTGTGGTGCAATGCTCCTGAGGAAATTTTGAATTGAGAATGGGAAATGTTGCGTTAAAAAACAAATGATTTTTGGGTCCGGCATAGGTGGTGAGCGCTGTTTTAAGGCAGCTATTTTGCCCACTGCATAATCTCGCATGCTCCCCATTGACGGTTTGTAAAATGAATTCCTTAATGTCATCTTACATTGAATTTTGACCTCTTTGCTCCAGTATATGTGCTGAAATTTTTCGGGGAACTCCTTGATACTTTTAGGAAACGGGTCGAGCGTTTCCAACCAAATTCGGGCGTTTCCCTGCAGAATTTGGTACATTAATTGCGGCTTATTCTGTTTCGGCAAACGGTTCAATATAAAAAACTATCTAACAATTTCATGAAGGAATACGGATGTTCATTAGGCGCTCCCGAAAACTTTAAATTTCGAGGAATTTTAGATGAACGGAATGTATGGCGAATCCTGTGGTTTGAGAGGATTCTATACTAGATTGAAGATCATTAACCTGTTCCCTGAGTACCTCGTATTCCCTTGTTTTAGATCGGAGTTGACCCTTTACCTCATCCAATACTAGATTTTAAACAGAGGTGACTTTTTCTTTAAAGGTAGCCACTACACGTTCCACCCTCTTTTCCTGTAAACTGATCTTCAATTCGACGCTTTCCGCCACAGATTCGACACGCACCTGTACGTCCTGACATTCTTCCCGTACCTCTTGATGTTCCTTCAACTCGCCCTGAAATTGTTCGCGAAATCGTTCGCCTTGCACTTCGATCTTTGTTATCAGTTCGTGTTGTTCCGCTAATTTTTTCCCACATATTCCGTTGTCCTTCAAGTTTCAGAGTTAACGATTGACATTGTCTGTCACTTTTGAAAGATTGATCCGTAATTTTGGATGATGTTCTGACATTTTTGAAGATTGTTCCTCAGTCTTGGAAAATAACAGTTGCCTCTTATTATTAACTTGAGTAGCGATGGTTATACTAAAATTACCTAGTACGCTAGAAGGTCCACAGAACTTCTAGTAATCGTGATTCTGTATAGAATTACACGTATACATGCAGCAGGTAAGACGAGTAATGTTGTATGCCATGAACCATGATTGAATTTAAAAGTAAAATCAGCAGTGTAATAATACGACAGTGAGAGAATCAATGCGCATAGCAGGGCAACAATAGAAATAATAGTATTCCTAATATCAGTTGAAAATAGTACGTAATAGACAATCGCCCATCTTAAAGAAATGTAATAAATTAATTTGTTATATAAATAATTATGAATAAGAAAGTGAGATTCGTTACATTGGTTTGCCCAACATGGGTCAGAATAATATAAATTTAAGATAATTGGAATATTGAGATTCGCTACAAATAATAATAATAATAATAATAATAATAATAATAATAATAATAATAATAATAATAATAATAATCTTATAATATAAAAATATGGTCGTCATACAAAAATATTACAACCGATAATCCTATTTCCAGGATTTTTTTAATTGAAACTTCTTAAATTAGAACAGATTGGCATATTACTGAAAATTCATCAAAGCGTATTTTTTAAGGATGCTGCATGCAACCCGCAATACTTCTAGGTATTGCTGAGCAGCTGCACGGGCGGGGCAGTCAGAATCTGGCAGTGTGGGAACAAGCGAGAAGTAAATAATTTCTATTTCAAACTTTCAGTATGGAACCTAATTTATTTCTTCATCGTTTGTTTTGTAGTAAGAGGAGATACTAGTACTACTATCATTACCATACCATTACCATACCATTACCATACCATTACCATTACCATACCATTACCATACCATTACCATACCATTACCATACCATTACCATACCATTACCATACCATTACCATACCATTACCATACCATTACCATACCATTACCATACCATTACCATACCATTACCATACCATTACCATACCATTACCATACCATTACCATACCATTACCATACCATTACCATACCATTACCATACCATTACCATACCATTACCATACCATTACCATACCATTACCATACCATTACCATACCATTACCATACCATTACCATACCATTACCACAGCATTACCACACCATTACCATACCATTACCACACCATTACCATACCATTACCATACCATTACCATAACGTCGCCATACCGTTACCACACCATTACCATATAATTACCTTACCACACCATACCACACCACCACACCACCACCACCACCACCACCACTATACCACCCGATCTCTTCCAAGTCTTGCTACAGCATGACATGACTCAGTTATGTAGTAAGAAGTTACGTATATAGTATATAAAAATTTAGTCGGTACGCACTGTATGAGAATAGTGGAATAACACAATCAAATATTTGCATTTTTCAGACTATATTCAAACTAACTCGTTGATTGGGATTATCACCAAGTTCCTGGATATCTAACAAAATCATAGACACCTCTCAAAAGGCCGGCGGTTACATAGTTGTCTCTCATTTCTGCTCGCGAAGGAAATTAGTAATGTGGATGTTCTTGTATTTTCCCTTGCATTCTCCTGGGAACCTCAGAAAACGCCAGGCACAACTCATATTGCCGGAGGCTGCGTTGTTTTCTTTCAATTTCTGCGCACACTAGAAATTAGTAACATAGATATTTACTTGCTCAGCCCCTGCGAAAACTCCTACTTTGCAAATCATTGTTTCAAAGTACCATTGAAGGTTATGAAATGAAAAGAAACTAACTTCATACTGTATTCCAACTTTGGACGGTCCGGCTCTGCATTCTCTTACTGTGTGAGAGTAATAATTCTAATATTGCTAGGCGTTTAGATTAAATTCCACACAAAATCAAATAGACCTTTTAATTTTACCGTACAAGATTATTTCTTTCTTTTTACTTTCTCGCCCTTAAGAAGGAACTTCTTAAGAAGAGAAAATTATGTAATAGTGCGCCAAAAACCGGGAATTGTTGCCAGAAAAACGTATTGGCGGGCCCTGGTAACGAAAAAGGGGATAAATCCAGTTGCTAAATATCAAAAAATCCTTTAACACGCGGTGTAACCAGAATTCGTCTGGTTCTTGATACCGAAAAATCGATTGACGGCAAAACGTCTATCCGTCTGTGGTCAAAGCTAGCGCCTAAACCATACAGCCGATTTCCTCCAAAACCGATATTCCTCAATTGTTTTGACTGATGTCACGGCCTCTAGAATTTGAAAACGATATTTTAATTTTGGGAGGTACTTTACATCAAGCCCCTCGTAAATTTTCAAAATAAAAAAAAACTGGCCCCAAATTTTTAATTAAATTTTGTGGTTGAATAGTGCAAAGGATGTTGAAGTTCAGGTCTCATTTTCGTTAAAATCCCCGATTTTTGGAAAATAGCAAAAAAAATTGTTTAAACTACAAAATTAAACATAGAGATTTTTGCGTCATACAAACTCTGTTGAACAAAACTACTTCATTAGAAAAGGTCACGTACAATTGTTTTGAAAAAACAAGTATTTTTTGCGTAATTTGTGCTTGAAATTTACAAAAATCATCCTCAAAAACAGCTCCATTTTTTTTCTTTTAATTTTCTCCACTTATGTAATAAGGAACGGTAATAAATATGGTGCTATTCCTATCTTCGGATATTGATTTTTTTTTCGAAAATCGCAATGTTTCAATATTGCATAACTATTTCCAATAACGCGAGAAAGTATGTGCTGTTGGAGCACCACTAGTTCCTTACGGAGTGGGAGTCCAGAAAAACTAAATCTCGTAAATGTAATAGATATTGGAGGCTCTCCCTACTAGAGAGGTAATTCCCTCTCCAGTAGTAGCACACAGGGTTTTGTGTGGAGAGTTTCTTAAAAAATTGTCAAAAATCGTCCCCTAATCAGCATATTATTCAGAGTGTATCTTTTATTGATGTCAAATACTTCGGGAACGCATTTTTAACACCAGAACTGTAATAAAAATTAATGTATTTCATTCATGGGGATGAAAAGTATTTATTGCAGAGTTACAAGATATTAAAAATTACAAAAATTGCTCGAAGTGCCTTCCTTCTTCTCCGTTATATGTCCTAAGCTAGCTGAATCCAGCATGAATACGTTCTCTAAGACTGTCAATATCAAGTGAGTAATCGCATAAATATTATACAGTCACTATTTAGAGTGTGGATTAAAAACTAGAGTTGCTACAATAGCACACACTTTCTCGCGTTATTTGCAGCACATTACAGGCAATCAAGTATAATTTCATATATAAATTGAACATCCAGAACAACAAGTCATCCAATATATCACCTTATTATGATTACGAAACTGAAATTATTACGTAATGACTATCTTATACATATCTCTGTATACTACACTCTTCCCGACTTTAGTTGAATTTACCATTTTATTGAACGTAGAGACTTGTTTCATTAACGTTAAGTAAATAAAATATCCTTATCTTATCCCTCTTTTATCCATGTCGCCGGGCAATGAAATTCGCCGTGGCAATTAAATTCTCAGAATAACTTCTCAAACTGCCACATCGCAGCATTGTATGGCAACACGGCGTAGGTGGTAATATAAAATCATCGTACTTTAAATAAAAGTCCGGATTTTGCCGTATTAAAGAGCACACTTCAAATGTTATGACTCGGTTAAATATAGAATTTTCTTAGATTTATCTTTATTTTGGGAGTGTAATACACCTTCAGCGTCTTCCGTGTGATTTCCGCTCCGACCACTCATCCGGAATTACGTTCAAAGCTTCAATTTTCACTACTCTGTCTCAAAGGCCTTTTGAAGCACTCGTTCTAATCTACAAAAATATCAAAGAGATGAGTGAGAAACCTCTTACCTCAAAAGCACTCGCAAGAGAATTTGATTAAAGAGATTAATTAAACGCTCAGTTAAAGGGCAGTAATCTCGAAGTTGTTCATGTTTACAGACCGCAATGTAAATCAGTACTGTGAGTCTAAATTATCTTATTATTATTATTATTATTATTATTATTATATTATTATAATCTAAATTAAAGTATTTGTTGAAAAAAAACGCATCTAAACATTCATGTCAACTCGCAACACTCTGGAACTATTATTGAAATCTATATAGTTGTATAACTCCAAAACGAAGCGTTCAAGGGCTTTAAAAATCTGGAATTGTGAGATAAAAGACCTCGAAGAAACCCCGCAATCTACAAGATGAGAATTTGGACATCCTATTGCATTTTTGCTGGCGTCTCATTTCTACCCCTCCTAATCAGGGATGTGCAGACTCTGCAACTGTATGTGAAATTAAACTAATTACCTGATATTCTATGCGTTTGAATTGCACAGGTGTACCTCTCAGCTCGATAATAAAGGTAAATAAAAATAGCTTGTATCGACAACGGTGTTTTGTACTGTTATCGTACCGTAATCGAAAAATTAAGAAAATGTCAAAACTAGTCGTGCTACAGAATGGCACAGACTTTCCCGTATTAGTTTGCTATTTCCTTTGGTCTCGGCTAGCTATTTGGACTTGCCAAATACTCTTGCCAGCTGCTATGTATCGCCGCCCAAAGTACATTTTTTGACATTTTCTTAAATTTTAGGTTTCCTAAAGTAGAACGGAAATATTGTTTTAAAAATATTAAAGAACAGTAAAATCTTCACCTAAATTGCAATTTTATTTGAAACATTTAGAGCCCTTTTTAAGAAAATAGCATTTAAGCTCTGCTGTAAATTCGAAATTTGAAGCTCTTTTTCATAGAAAATGTTTGAGTTTTCGAAAAACTTCATTCGAAATCATTTTAAGCACTTTAACTTACAAATCCAATAGTATTTACGAATTGCTGGATACGAATGTGCATATTAACGGTGTGAGAGATCTCTCAAAGAAATTATATTTGTGTAATTTTGGAAAAAACAAAAAAATACCCCAAAATGAACTTTATGTTATGTTAAAGCTAGGTTAATGGCTCAGGGTTTTACCAAAAGAATGATATCGATTATTTTGAATCATATGTACCAGTTTCAGATTGTGTCTTTTTTCAGATTGTTGTCATTGTCAGTAACAAATAACGGGTACATACATCATGTGGACGTTAAGGGAGCTTACGTGTGCGGAACCGTACATCAGGTAGTGTACATGCATTTGCCTCCAGGTTATAATGATAGTGCTACCAAAGTAGTAAAATTGCTGAAACCAATTTATTGATTAAAGCAATCAGCGAGGACAATGATGAAATTGACAATTTTCTTTGAGAGAACAGGTATAGGACAATGAAATCAATAATTGTGTTTATATAAATGAAAATAATGAAGTAGTACTAATCATTTATGTAGATGATCTGTTGATAATAAGCTATGAAGGAAAGAAAGTACAGAAAACAAAGGGCTTGATTGGGCAAACTTATGAATGTAGAGACTTAGGTAAGATATCAAACATGTTAGGCATCCATGTGATACAAAAGGGAAATACAATAGAAATGTCACAGCATGTGTATATAGAGAAATTGTTAAATCAAAGTTCAATGTAAATCCAGTTAAAATCCATTGGTAACAAGCAAAAAGAATTTTCAGGAACCTGTCAGGTACAAAATATTATACTTTGTGCTATTCATCAGAAGAATATATGATATAAATCTATAGAGATTCAGATTGGGTAAGTAATGTTGATGTTAGACACTCCTGTATTGAAACAGTAGGGTATTTGAGAAATAATTCAATAATTTGGAAAACAAATAAGCAGAAATGCATTTGCATTAGTACATCAACAAAGGAAGCAGAATATGTTGCATCAGAAAAGGCTGTAAAGGAGGCTATGTGGTTAAATGTGTATTTTTAGTGAAATGAAAGAAGTGTTTCCTTACAGTAATTTAAATGAGCTAATATTAATCAAATGTAATTATAGAGCTGCAATTGACTTTTCTAAGAACAAAGTACAAAGGTCAAGAACGAAACATCTAGATATTGCTTATCATTTAACGAGAGAACAAATAGAGAAAATGATTGTGAAGACATAGCATGTTCCTTCTTTAGGAGATGCAGCACATGTGTTCACTAAAAATGTTTAAAAATTGAAAAACAAAAACAGTTTGTTAAATGTTTGGGTATAGATGGCTTAAGAGGGAGATTGTTAAGTAATCTATTTAGTTGTGATGACTATGAAAATGTAGACATTTGTAAATGAACACAAGTGGGTGCCTTTCTTAAAAGAAAACATGTTGGATATAAAGCGAAAAAAAGCAAAGCTTTAACGCAAGGCAAGATCTTGGATTTTTTTAAAACCGTCTCTTTTACTTTCTTTGCACCACTTTTACTTTCTCGACACCTATTCGTAAGAAGAGAAAGTCACGTAAAACGGCAAATTAACGGCGGAAAAACTTATTGCAGGCCCTGGAAACAAAAAAGTAAATAAATCCGCTTCCTAAATGTAGAAAAAACTTCTAATACGTGCTGGAGCCAGAATCCATGTTTTGTGGGTCCTTGATAGCTAAAAATCGATTGAGGGCAAAGCGCTTTTCCGTCTGTCTGTGGCCCTATTCGGTTAAACAGTTTAGCCAATGTTCTTCAAAAATTGATATTCCCCGATCGATCTGAACGCACTCGAGGCTTTGGAAGTTTCAAACGGATATTAATTTTTGAGGGTAGTTGAAACCTCAAAATATTTGCCATGTTTTCTTCAAAAATGGTTCAAAAATGTTTGATTAACCGTTGTCCTCGGAAAGGCCAGTCTTATATACTAAATCAAAAGAATAGCAAATTCTATGAAAACAACAATTTTATTTTCCAAAATCCAAAAATCACAAACCAAAAGCCAAATGCCACTTTCGTTCTTCAGAAGAAGTGCTCGAAGCCAGGTCGTCATAAAGAAAGAAATTCCAGCAGCCGTAATTCAAGTCCGTTTATACAGTAGCACAGAAACATTATCTCTTGTCCATGCATGCTTACTACCAGTAGCGACTTTAACTCAAAGTGTCCTCTCGGGGCGCTGCGATCGGCTTAACTAGCGGAGCGCTGCTAGCGCTTGCCGCGGAATTCTCCCGACTTCGCGCACGGAGCATTGTGCTGCCTATGCTGATCCGATGCTAACCCGATCGAAGCCGTGGATTTTTAAGGGCGAAAAAATCTTTCGTACGCTTTTCTTCAGAGGGGAAGTAAAGCCGGCTATCCCATGTTAGTTGATTTACTTATATGTAAAAGATCCTCAAGCCTAAATGAAGCCTCTGAGCTAAATTCAAATCACCTGTTTCGCCCGAGATACCTTCTTTCTCCGCTAGGTGGTGAAAGGAGTGTAGCGAAATTTGCGTAGCCAGACGGAAGAGCAGGCCTCATGGCCTGAGTCTCGCCACGTAAAATAAGGCATCAATTTAATTTTATTTTATTTTATTTAATATGCTGGCCGGCAGCGCTCGTGGTAGCGTTTTGTGGCATCACCACACGGATGCCACACCCTCCTCATCTCATTGTGGGTGCAGGGGCAGTGTTATTTCTGTATGCGCTTGCTGCGTCGCAGGTGGATGGCAGCTGCTGATCCTGCTGCAGTTGGTAGCGCTGCAGCGAGAATTGCAGACACTGTGCAGTTATGGCGGTACGTTTTGCTGCTCCCAATGCTGCTGCTTCTCTGATCCCTGGGACAGTTGCCCCATCATGACGTTGCTGTCTACCCGTCACGGCAGAGTTTGCGAACGAGACTCTGGCTGCTGCATCCCCGATCCCTAGAGCGGCTTCCGCATCACGACATCGCTGTCTGCCCACCGGAGTGGTGCGTGTAGCTCCGGTATCTGCTCTATCGCCGCGTGCTGCGGATCTGGTGACGGCGTCTGCTTTGCCGGTTGCTCGGCTGGCAGCGACGGAGACAGGAGGCAGGAACGTCCTTGCTACTGACGGAGCCTGAAAACTAATTATCTCCGTCACTGCTCTGTCCGGCTGTGGAATAACCGAGGGTCACTGCATTATCTACTTCCGGGACCGAATATATCCTCTAACGTCTTCCTGGTGTCTTCTGACAATCTTGACTTTTGTATATATCGTGTATACTACCCTTGCTCCTTCTACCTCCATCTACCTTAGTAATCACTCTTCCTATTTTATATTATACTCACCTATTTTGGGTTCTCTCTGAATGTTTTAATGAGCATAATGCTACCCACTGGGAACTTCTGTTGATGCTGAGACCTAACTTGTCCCTTCGGAGGCAGTAGAAGAGAAAGTAGTGTCCCGACCATGTAATTTGTCTGCCATGTAATTTCTGTGCTGGGCTCAGACCATCCCGGCATTGCTGGCATTTCCCGGCATTGCCCTGTACAACGTAAGCAACAAAAATACCGCATGTTCCTTATTCATTCCCATTCGATCATGGCCGTTTTAAAGTTTGGACAAATCGCTCTCCTTTTCCATTGCAACGAGGGCGATATGGCGGTGAAAACCCGTGCTGAATGCCATTACTGTCACAAAACGTTTTCGGAAACTCTAATGTAAACTGTGGACAGATGTCTGATACTAGTGACCGGGGTAGTCCTTCAACTCCACAAATACGTTGTAAAGCCCTAACTGTGCCCCGCGATATCAGACTTACCATTTCTACCAAAAATGGGAAATTAGTTTCTGAGTTACTATCAGCTATATTGCTCCATGAAAGGAGCCAGCGAAATCAATGTGCACTCTATCCCAAGGGACCTCTGCTTTTGGCCATGATACACATTGCTATCGCTGACTTTTCTGGAATGCCTGGCCTCGCAGACCCTCATCGTTCTCTCGACTTTGTCTATACCAGGCCCATAAGAATATTGTCTTACCAATTGTTTAGTTAATATTATCCCCTTTGTGCAAAGTCGCTAATACTTCTTTCCTGAGGCTGCCTGGTGCGATTACTCTAGCACTGGTTCCCACGCCCAAGAATAGACGTCCTGGAAGTTAGCAGGTCCATTTCATCCAATCACAAAACTGCATAGCTCAAAATTTGCCGCTTTTTTGCCGTTTTTGAGATGCGAAAACCAAAAATTTGCCGCGAGCCATTTTCCCCCAAAAATCAGTGGTCCTGCTAACTTCCAATGGAAGTTAGCAGGTCCATTTCATCCGATCACGAAACTGCATAGCTCATAATGTTCAGCTATTTTGCCGTTCTTAAGATGTGAAAACAAAAAATTGATATCTCCATTATTTAAAAAAATATTAAGAATTAAAAAAACATTAAAGATACGTTCAATATAAGAGCGCAATCAAAGAAGTAAAAGGACGTCCCCCGTACAAAATCACACATAACAACTCATAATCGACGCCAAAATTTCCCAAAAACTAGTGAAAAACAAAATCTGTAATAAAAAATTTGCCGCCAACCGGTTAGACACAATTACCCGGGTTCGAATCCCAGATATGCACCTCTTAAATTAGCCCCATTCAATAAATAGACTCATTCTCTAGTAAATCATTAGCTTTAACAATTCATACTGTGCGCCGAAATTAGCACCAACCAAGTGGCAAACATAATCATTAATAAAATAATTTGCCGCGGAACGGCTAGTTTAAATTACCCGGGTTCGAATCCCCAAAACGTATATTTTGAAAGCCCCTTTCAAGGAAACGCGCGGTGTCTCCAAAACCATTAGCCATAACAATTCAGTATGAGCGCCGAAATTAGCTGCATGAAAGTGTAAAATATTATCTGTAATTAAAAAATTTGCCGCTAACCGGTTAGTGACTGTTTCTTGAGTTTTTATTTCCAAAAATGTATCCCTTCGACCGGCGCCTTTCTAGAAAAGTGCGCCGTATCTCCTAAACCATTAATCTTAACGATTCACGTTCTGCGCCGAAATCTGCTGTGAGCATGTGCCAACAATAATCTGTAATCAAAAAATTTGCCGCGAACCGGTTAATGACTCTTTCTTGGGTATTTATTTCCAAAAAGTGTATCACTTCGATCGGCGCCTTTCTAGAATAGTGCGCCGTATCTCCTAAACCATTGTCCTTAACGATTCACGTTCTGCGCCTAAATCTACTGTGAGCACGTGCCAACAATAATCTGTAATCAAAAAATTTGCCGCGAACCGGTTAGTGACTGTTTCTTGGGTTTCAAATTCCAAAAAATATCCCTCTTCGAACGGCCTCTTTCTAGAATAGTGCGCCGTATCTCCTAAACCATTAACCTTAACGATTCACGTTCTGCGCCGAAATCTGCTGTGAGCATGTGCCAACAATAATCTGTAATCAAAAAATTTGCCGCAAACCGGTTAGTGACTGTTTCTTGGGTTTCAAATTCCAAAAATATCCCTCATCGAACGGCCTCTTTCTAGAAAAGTGCGCCGTATCTTCTAAACCATTAACCTTAACGATTCACGTTCTGCGCAGAAATCTGCTGTGAGCATGTGCCCAACAATAATCTGTAATCAAAAAATTTGCCGCGAACCGGTTAGTGACTGTTTCTTGGTTTTCAAATTCCAAAAATATCCCTCATCGAACGGCCTCTTTCTAGAATAGTGCGCCGTATCTCCTAAACCATTAACCTTAACGATTCACGTTCTGCGCCGAAATCTGCTGTGAACATGTGCCAACAATAATCTGTAATCAAAAAATTTGCCGCGAACCGGTTAGTGACTGTTTCTTGGGTTTCAAATTCCAAAAATATCCCTCATCGAACGGCCTCTTTCTAGAATAGTGCGCCGTATCTCCTAAACCATTGTCCTTAACGATTCACGTTCTGCGCCGAAATTTACTGTGAGCATGTGCCAACAATAATCTGTAATCAAAAAATTTGCCGCAAACCGGTTAGTGACTGTTTATTGAGTTTTTATTTCCAAAAAGTGTATCACTTCGATCGGCGCCTTTCTAGAAAAGTGCGCCGTATCTTCTAAACCATTAATCTTAACGATTCACGTTCTGCGCCGAAATCTGCTGTGAGCATGTGCCAACAATAATCTGTAATCAAAAAATTTGCCGCGAACCGGTTAGTGACTGTTTCTTGGGTTTCAAATTCCAAAAATATCCCTCATCGAACGGCCTCTTTCTAGAATAGTGCGCCGTATCTCCTAAACCATTAACCTTAACGATTCACGTTCTGCGCCGAAATCTGCTGTGAACATGTGCCAACAATAATCTGTAATCAAAAAATTTGCCGCAAACCGGTTAGTGACTGTTTCTTGGGTTTAAAATTCCAAAAATATCCCTCATCGAACGGCCTCTTTCTAGAATAGTGCGCCGTATCTCCTAAACCATTGTCGTTAACGATTCACGTTCTGCGCCGAAATTTACTGTGAGAATGTGCCAACAATAATCTGTAATCAAAAAATTTGCCGCGAACCGGTTAGTGACTGTTTCTTGGGTTTCAAATTCCAAAAATATCCCTCATCGAACGGCCTCTTTCTAGAATAGTGCGCCGTATCTCCTAAACCATTGTCCTTAACGATTCACGTTCTGCGCCGAAATCTGCTGTGAACATGTGCCAACAATAATCTGTAATCAAAAAATTTGCCGCGAACCGGTTAGTGACTGTTTATTGAGTTTTTATTTCCAAAAAGTGTATCACTTCGATCGGCGCCTTTCTAGAAAAGTGCGCCGTATCTCCTAAACCATTAATCTTAACGATTCACGTTCTGCGCCGAAATCTGCTGTGAGCATGTGCCAACAATAATCTGTAATCAAAAAATTTGCCGCGAACCGGTTAGTGACTGTTTCTTGGGTTTCAAATTCCAAAAATATCCCTCATCGAACGGCCTCTTTCTAGAATAGTGCGCCGTATCTCCTAAACCATTAACCTTAACGATTCACGTTCTGCGCCGAAATCTGCTGTGAACATGTGCCAACAATAATCTGTAATCAAAAAATTTGCCGCGAACCGGTTAGTGACTGTTTATTGAGTTTTTATTTCCAAAAAGTGTATCACTTCGATCGGCGCCTTTCTAGAAAAGTGCGCCGTATCTTCTAAACCATTAACCTTAACGATTCACGTTCTGCGCTGAAATCTGCTGTGAGCATGTGCCAACAATAATCTGTAATCAAAAAATTTGCCGCGAACCGGTTAGTGACTGTTTCTTGGGTTTCAAATTCCAAAAATATCCTTCATCGAACGGCCTCTTTCTAGAATAGTGCGCCGTATCTCCTAAACCATTGTCCTTAACGATTCACTTTCTGCGTCGAAATCTACTGTGAGCATGTGCCAACAATAATCTGTAATCAAAAAATTTGCCGCGAACCGGTTAGTGACTGTTTCTTGGGTTTCAAATCCAAAAATATCCCTCTTCGAACGGCCTCTTTCTAGAATAGTGCGTCGTATCTCCTAAACCATTGACCTTAACAATTCCAGCTCTGTACCGAATGATGCTGTCAGTAAGTGCCAACTACAATATGTACTCAAATAATTTGCCGCGAACCAGTTAGTTACAGTTTCCCGGGTTCAAAATATCAAAAATGTACCTTTTCGAACGGCCTCTTTCGAGAAAAGTGCGCCGTATGTCCTAAATCATTGACCTTAACAATTCCCGCCTTGCGCCAAAATTACCTGTGGGCAAGTCACAACTAGCATCTGTAATCAAAGAATTTGCCGCGACCCGGTTAGTTTCTGGTTTTTGGGTTCAAATTTCCAAAAATGTACCTCTACTAACGGCCTCTTTCCAGAAAAGCGCGCTGTGTCTCCTAAACTATTGACCTCAACAACTCGCATTCTGCTCTGAAATCAGGTGTGAACAAGTGATATATATAATCTGTAATCAAACAATTTGCCGCGGACCGTTTTGTTACAGTATCCCGGGTTCAAAATTTAAATACGTATCTCTTGGAATGGTCTCTTCAATGGAAACGCTTCGTGTCTCCTAAACCAATAACCTAAACAATTCATCCTCTTCGCCTAGTGGCAATAATCATCTGTATGCCGCGGGTATGTTAGTTACAGTAACCGAGGTTCGGATTCCCGAAATTTACATCTTCCCATTTGAGGAAAAGACGCTCTGTCTCCTAAAACATTGCCCTTAACATTTTATACTGTTCGTTGGAATAAGATTTAACTTAGTGTTAAATATAATCTTCGAGATTTATCGGCGCACATTTTCTTGAACGTTGAAATTGATTTTCTCTAACTCGGGAACAAACATTTTTCAAACATTTTCATTTTTCTAAAATAATTACTTTCTAATTTCATTTTTTTCGTTTTTTATTTTCGTTTTTTTTTCTTTTAATTCTGTCCCTCAAGAAAATGTGCGCCGATAAATCTCTTTCCCCACACGTCATATACAGTTTTTACTGTTTTTTGGCAAATAAATAAATAAATGACGGCGAAACGTATGCCTCTCCGGCCGGCCGGCCTAAATCCGAGTAAAACGTTCGGCCGATATTCTCCAAAATTTATAAGTCCCTAATCGATCTAACTGATCTCTCGGCCCATTGAATTGGAAACTGATATTATAATTTTAGAGGTACATTAAATGAAGCACCTGGGAAACATAAATCTAACATTTTTATTACATTTTATTGTTGGATATTACAATGAACGTTTAAGAGAACGCTTCAGGTCACAGCTTCGTTTAAAAATTTGTTGTTTCAAAAACCCCAGAAATTCAAAATATTTTTGGCGTCTTACCGCTAGGATAAATTTTAAGATAGACATTTTTTTTCAATAAAATTTCTTTTAATGTAACTAATAGGCCTGCGGCAATATTTCTTATAACAGATTATATTTAACACTAAGTTAAAGCTTATTTCAACGAACAGTATAAAATGTTAAGGTCAATATTTTAGGAGACAGAGCGTCTTTTCCTCAAATGGGAAGATGTAAATTTTGGGAATCCGAACCCCGGTTACTGTAACTAACATACCCGCGGCATACAGATGATTATTGCCACTAGGCGAAGAGGATGAATTGTTTAGGTTATTGGTTTAGGAGACAAGAAGCGTTTCCATTGAAGAGACCATTCCAAGAGATACGTATTTAAATTTTGAACCCGGGATACTGTAACAAACGTTCCGCGGCAAATTGTTTGATTACAGATTATATATATCACTTGTTCACACCTGATTTCAGAGCAGAACGCGAGTTGTTGTGATCAATAGTTTAGGAGACACAGCGCTCTTTTCTGGAAAGAGGCTGTTAGTAGAGGTACATTTTTGGAAATTTGAACTCCAAAACCAGAAACTAACCGGGTCGCGGCAAATTCTTTGATTACAGATGATAGTTGTGACTTGCCCACAGGTAATTTTGGCGCAAGGCGGGAATTGTTAAGGTCAATGATTTAGGAGATACGGCGCACTTTTCTCGAAAGAGGCCGTTCGAAAAGGTACATTTTTGATATTGTGAACCCGGGAAACTGTAACTAACTGGTTCGCGGCAAATTATTTGAGTACATATTGTAGTTGGCACTTACTGACAGCATCATTCGGTACAGAGCTGGAATTGTTAAGGTCAATGGTTTAGGAGATACGGCGCACTTTTCTTGAAAGAGGCCGTTCGAAAAGGTACATTTTTGATATTTTGAACCCGGGAAACAGTAACTAAGTGGTTCGCGGCAAATTATTTGAGTACATATTGTAGTTGGCACTTACTGACAGCATCATTCGGTGCAGAGCGGGAATTGTTAAGGTCAATGGTTTAGGAGATACGGCGCACTATTCTAGAAAGAGGCCGTTCGATGAGGGATATTTTTGGAATTTGAAACCCAAGAAACAGTCACTAACCGGTTCGCGGCAAATTTTTGATTACAGATTATTGTTGGCACATGCTCACAGCAGATTTCGGCGCAGAACGTGAATCGTTAAGGTTAACGGTTTAGGAGATACGGCGCACTATTCTAGAAAGAGGCCGTTCGATGAGGGATATTTTTGGAATTTGAAACCCAAGAAACAGTCACTAACCGGTTTGCGGCAAATTTTTTGATTACAGATTATTGTTGGCACATGTTTACAGCAGATTTCGGCGCAGAACGTGAATCGTTAAGGTTAAAGGTTTAGGAGATACGGCACACTTTTTTAGAAAGGCGCCGATCGATGTGATACACTTTTTGGAAATAAAAACTCAGTAAACAGTCACTAACCGGTTCGCGGCAAATTTTTTGATTACAGATTATTGTTGGCACATGCTTACAGCAGATTTCGGCGCAGAACGTGAATCGTTAAGGTTAATGGTTTAGGAGATACGGCGCACTTTTCTAGAAAGGCGCCGATCGAAGTGATACACTTTTTGGAAATAAAAACCCAAGAAAGAGTCATTAACCGGTTCGCGGCAAATTTTTTGATTAGAGATTATTGTTAGCACATGCTCACAGCAAATTTCGGCGCAGATCGTGAATCGATAAGGTTAATGGTTTAGGAGATACGGCGCACTATTCTAGAAAGAGGCCGTTCGATGAGGGATATTTTTGGAATTTGAAACCCAAGAAACAGTCACTAACCGGTTCGCGGCAAATTTTTTGATTACAGATTATTGTTGGCACATGCTCACAGCAGATTTCGGCGCAGAACGTGAATCGTTAAGATTAATGGTTTAGGAGATACGGCACACTTTTCTAGAAAGGCGCCGATCGAAGGGATACATTTTTGGAAATAAAAACTCAAGAAACAGTCACTAACCGGTTAGCGGCAAATTTTTTAATTACAGATAATATTTTACACTTTCATGCAGCTAATTTCGGCGCTCATACTGAATTGTTATGGCTAATGGTTTTGGAGACACCGCGCGTTTCCTTGAAAGGGGCTTTCAAAATATAAGTTTTGGGGATTCGAACCCGGGTAATTTAAACTAGCCGTTCCGCGGCAAATTACTTTATTAATGATTATGTTTGCCACTTGGTTGGTGCTAATTTCGGCGCACAGTATGAATTGTTAAAGCTAATGATTTACTAGAGAATGAGTCTATTTATTGAATGGGGCTAATTTAAGAGGTGCATATCTGGGATTCGAACCCGGGTAATTGTGTCTAACCGGTTGGCGGCAAATTTTTTATTACAGATTTTGTTTTTCACTAGTTTTTGGGAAATTTTGGCGTCGATTATGAGTTGTTATGTGTGATTTTGTACGGGGGACGTCCTTTTACTTCTTTGATTGCGCTCTTATTTTGAACGTATCTTTAATGTTTTTTTATTTCTTAATATTTTTTGTAATAATGGAGATATCAATTTTTGGTTTTCACATCTTAAGAACGGCAAAATAGCTGAACATTATGAGCTATGCAATTTTGTGATTGGATGAAATGGACCTGCTAACTTCCATTGGAAGTTAGCAGGACCACTGATTTTTGGGGGAAAATGGCTCGCGGCAAATTTTTGGTTTTCGCATCTCAAAAACGGCAAAAAAGCGGCAAATTATGAGCTATGCAGTTTTGTGATTGGATGAAATGGACCTGCTAACTTCCAGGACGTCAAGAATAGTACATCCGCTTGATCTGTTATTCTCTCCCTTAGCTTAAAGAAGGCACGTTCTTACCTCTCATGGCCAGCCTTTCCTGATATATTCTCTTGTCCTGCGGAGTACCGTGTCCGTGCCCCTGTCAGTCGTTTGTGCGATGCGTCTGGTTGTTGACAGGGAAATGCCATCCCGTCTGCCCCAGGTTTTGGTCCATCTGCAGACAGTCGATCTCCAGTGTGTCGAATTCTGCGTCTTCGCCGGCTGGGAGGCGTGACAAGGCGTCTGCGTTGGCATGCAGTGCCGTGCTTCTCAAAACCATTTCATATGTACAATCCGACAAGAATAGACACCATCTTTGTAGTTGTCATGTTATCCGGAATTCTTTTCGCACGGTGGAATCATGCCACTAGTCCCGACTTTGACCACAGAGAGTTGTGCTGCCTGTGCAGTCCGGCAGCGTCGAGGTGGCGTATTGTGGCATCACCACACGGATGCCATAGGCAGGTCTCATGTTCGTTGAGACCTGATGTTTTGAAAATTGCAACAGTGTAATTCTTTGGAGGCGTCTTCCTACAACTATAATATTGAAGATAGAGACTTGTTCCTTAAAGAAATCTCTTGTTTAAAAACATATCGTCACCGACCTCTCTTTTTACTATCAGATCGAATGACACGAGAAGATTATTTCCATTCGATGAGTAAGTGGCATCGATGGATGTCACTAGAATTTGCATACAGTAGGTAGCCTCCTCCTTCATACAAAGTATGGGTTCTTCTTTACGATACTAAATAAGAAAAACCAGGTGCAAATAAATTTAACTAGGTGAGTATATTCTTTTCATAAATATACACTTCTTTCTGTTGAATTGACAGTATTCGATATTTTAACTGATAAGTGTTTCATAACATTTCAAAAACAAAAGCCCTATCACACACACACACAATAGAATAAATACAGTGATAAAAAAGAATCACTTCCTGAAAAAAATACATACATGTGCAGATACAGGTATATACACTATATACACAAAGAAAACATAAATGGGGAACTGTTATATACAGCCTTTTCCAATTTGAAGATCTGATGGATTTATCTTTAGTTTAATTCACATTTATCATGTTTTTAATAACTCAGTTAACTTTTAGAAATTAATTCTGCCTTGTTTTCTGTACCCTTTTCTCTTACTGGAATTAAATGCAATGAAAATCAAAACTTGCTAGAATCTAGAATGCATTCTTTAAATTACTTCAAAAATATAACATATAACAAAACAAATAACAAAAACCAAAATATAACAAAAATAACAATAACCTTTTGAAATGGGCATTTTATTCTGTAGAATTTTCGTTTTAGAATAATACAGATAATTTGCAATTGGAACCTATTTGTATTCTAATACGACAGTGAATTCTTGAAATACAATTGATATTGAAATATCGATCCTGTGTTACCAAATGATCTGTTTTAGATGCACCACAACACTGGCAAAGTGGCTTCTAATTTTCTACGCGGGGAAACATGAAATAGTTCTGAGAGGAACGTTTTGACTCACGAATACCACTGGACGGTTGGATCCGCGCGTCTTGTAAAGCGGTGACGTCCCTCGTCGCTCACGATTAGCGGACTGCGATCGGCTGCCACGCCGCTGGACACCACTACACAGAACTTAGAATTCCATTGCCCTGCGTGGCCTCGAGGTCCCATCGTCTGCTCCGTTTCCAATGAACAATCAGCTTCTTGCGTCGATGTGCGTCGTTTTAATTCAATTGCGAAGACAAACCACTAAACATCTATGGGGAAAAACGTAACTTTATTAGTTAAGATTTACCCAATGTAATGAATGCATGCCTCGTGGCATAGTAATTCGTCTTGCGGAATTATTTTTCACATTTTATGTACATTAATGTATATTCTCCACACATTATTACAATATGAATACATATTCATAATCTTTTGAATAATTTGACACATGATTTGCAATAGTTACCTCTTGTTGAGTTTTTTTTTCTGAAAGACGTTCTCCGTCGTCTTTCGTCAGCCGTCCGTCCTCTCGCAACCGTTCTTGGCACAGATCACTTACAAACTGGGCAAAAAGTCTGCTTTCTTCTCAATAATTTACAGCGCTTTGTCAAAGTAAATTTCTGATTGGCTGAGGCGTTCAAGCATACAATCTCAGAAGAAATGCTTTCCTCCACGATTTCTTGTGGTGACAGCGAGTACTTTTAGGACTACGTACCGCGTTCCACAAGAACAGGATGCCAATTCGGTTGTAATTGCGGTTTAAACGCAAGATAGCGGTTACAATATCTTCAAATAAGTTCATGTTCAATTTTTCGAAAATGAGTAGTTCCAGTGTAATTTTTCGTGAAATATAGGAAAGTTAAAAAAAATTTTAAAATTCTCAAAAAACACTCCTAAGAGACGGTTAAAAATATGGTCTTTGTCCCTTTTTCAACTATTTGTTTTTTCGAAAATTACAAAACGTTAACATTTTAAAACTACAAAATTGAAGACAGAGATTTTTTATTCAAATCCTGTTGTAAGAGATCAGCGTTTAAAAAAGGCCATGTACAATTTTTGAAAAACACGAGTGGTTTTCGCGTATTTTGCGCTTGAATGTTATGCAATTTCTTGCCTGTAGATTCGGAGCAGTGTAAGTATTGACAATATTCCGAATAAATAGAATCGCTTGGTCGTGACTGTTCCACGCACAAACAATTATAATAAAAGACGAGTTTTCACTGTAATGTCAGATGACAAAATCAACGGCGTGTATTTGTATAGAAGTTATTTAGATTCACGATCGAAGGAAGCTGAGCATCGCTATTTGTTTGTATCCATGCGAAAGGGGATATATACTATTCAACGCGTAGGTAGTAATAGATTTATAAGATATCGAAAACCGTCACAACATAAATTAAAAGTTAAAAGTTAGAAGATCCAGAAACCAACACTCGTCATTCACTGCATCGATCGTCGACAACTCTTTTGGCAAAAAATGGAACTGAGGTAATGAACCTCAAACACCGTGGACGTTGGCGATCTGGTAACATCGCTGAAGGCTATGTGAAGGAAACATTACAGGAGAAAATGAAAATTGCTGGTCGAATTATACTAATTAGCGACCTGCAAACTAGTACGTTCGCCAATGCTGAGCCAAATATTACGATAAAAGATGTAAATCGAAGACAAGAGTTTTTTAATGAGGGACCTGAAATTGAAGTGCACAAATTGTAATATCAATACACATATTCACCAAGTTCCCAAATAAGTGTCTTATTTTCCTTACTAAATTAAATATGTGTGTTTCGGTGTATAACATTATTTTATTGAAAAATAAATGAGCATTCAGCTCTTTATTACAGAGCTGTAATAAAGAGCCATTTCGCCGATTCCGAACACATAAGTAAACAATGTACAGGGGCGATCGGGCAACATAAAATACATTAAACACGTTAATCGGCTATGAAGGTTTTCCAAAACGTGTGGACGAGAGTGGAGGATGCAGGACGACTCAGAACGGAAGGAGGGCAAGGGAGGTCGCTGCAGAATGCTATTGATCATTAAAAGACGTGATAGAACGACTTGAAAGGCAGCAAGGTTGGGGCGAGGGCGATGGAGAGCCTCGAAAAATTTCTAGAAGATGGGCGATGGAAAGGGCGTTGGAGAACCGCTACAATGAGCTGCGGGAGAGCGAGGTTCAGGAAGAAAAGCGAGGTCACCGCGGGAGGGCAATCGTCCCCACGAGACAAGGCGGGCGCTGACGGAAGTGGAGGCACCGTAGTTTGCAATTAAGTAGAAAGACAGCAGTCCTGGGACCGATTCAATTGCGGCAGCCGGCTCCCCGCACGCGCTGCCCTCCCGCCATCTTCCATCTTACAATCCAACCCCCTCCCTCCACTCACACCAATGGACAATCTTATGATTAACACTATACCTTCCACCAACCCTAACCACTCCCACCCACCCTACAGCCCGTGGCCGCTGTCGGGGACACGCGGACAGGGGTAAGCGGTCGGACCTACGAGGTCGAAGACACGCGGTCGGAGCCACCCGATCGGAGTCACACGGTCGGGGTCACGCGGTCGGGGCCATGCGGTCGGGGCCACGCAGAAAAGGCCACGCAGTAGAGACCACGTGGACGGGGCTACACGGTCGGGGCCACATGGTCGGACCCACGCGTTCTGGGCCACGAAGGCGGGACCACGTGGACCGACCTACGCGGTCGGGACCACTTTGTCGGCGACACGCGCTCGGACCACGCAGTCGAGCCCACACGCTCGGGCCCACGCGGTCAGCGCCACGCGCTCGGGGTCACGAAGACGGGGCCACGCAGACAGAGCTACATGATCGGGGCCACGTGGTTGGGGCCATGCGCTCGGGGCCACACACCTTTAAAGCCACGCGATCGGGGCCACGCGGTCGGAGCCATGCACTCGTGGCCACGCGGTCGGGGCCACGCGATAGCGGCGACGCGATCGGGGCCAAGGAAATTTATGCATTACTTTTAATGTAAAAGTACATTAAAGTAAGTATCATGTACGTAAATTAAATTTAATGTACACGTATAGTAACTTTAAAGTACGTGTGCATTTAATGTAATGTACGTGTACAATTAAATTTAATGTATGCGTGTGCATTAAATTTACTATATGTGTACATGGAATTTACTTTACTTACATGATAATTACTTTAATGTACTTTTACATTAAATGTACTGTACATGTACATTAACTTTAATATTTAAATTTTTTTCAAAGAGTTGTCACCCCGACCGGGATTCTAACCCGGGTCTCGTTTACGCCCAGTTGCTCTAACCTCTATCCTATCAAAACCAATTCTTTGAACAGGTTTTTAGACCTGACTTATTGCCCGTTGGGATTTATGCAATTGTCACCACCTTGTCACCTTTTTGAACGCGTTTACGCTCGGAAATATGTCCCGCAGACGTAAGAATACTAAGTTCTGACCTTGTTACTGAGTAACAAATGTATTTTAATATTTAAATTTGTTCAACGAATAGTCACCCCGACCGACATTCGAACCCGGGACTCCTGGTTTACGAGCAGTTGCTCTAATCACTAAGCTATAGCGACATCCAATTGCTTGAACAGGCGTAATGTATTGCCCACTAGGATACATAATATATTCTTTATGCCTACCGAACATATTTCTTTAGACGTAATATATGAAGACTACGGAATTATATATATTATATATAATTGTCACTACTTCTTCACCTGTTTTGGACGCGTTTATGCTCGGAAATATGTTTCGTAGCCGTAAAGAATATTAAATTCTGACTTTGTTACAGTGACAATTCTTTGAAAGAATTTAAATATTTCCGGTGAATTTGAAAAAACTTGTTAACTACAGAATTACCGTGCTCTAAAGGTTACTACAATTGTATTATTATATTTCTACAATTTTAAGTGTTTCCAATTTGAATGTAAATCCGAATTTTAAAAATTTATACTTTTTGTATACATGTTAAAACTATATTTTAAATTTAGGAGTTAAATATAGGTTAAATTTAGGAAATACGTAAGTTCAAATAGCGGAAGAAAATATTTTAAGCTTTTAAACAATACCTATGTTTCATACATTCCATAATTATTTATCATATTTCCGTGAATTTTAATTTAAACATTAAATTTAATGTGAAAATATATTAATCTCTTTAATATAGGGAAACGTATATTAAATTTTATGTACTGATGTATATTAAATCTACATTGGTTTTAATTTAGACATTAAATTGAATGTACAACACTGTTTAACTGTTGAATGTACAACACTGTACATCTCTGTTTAATTTTTCAAGGTACATTAAGTTTAATGCAGTCCTACATTAAATTTACATTGATTTTAATTTTAGCATTAAATTTCATGCACAAACACATTAATCTCGTTTTAACGTACACGGTACATAAAATTTAATTTACTGCAGTATATTAAATCTACATTAATGTACTACAGTAAATTTACACATTAAATTTTAATTTTTACCCATTAAATGTAATGTACATGTACATTAATATTGCTTTAATGTACGCGGTACATTACGTTTAATGTAAAATATTGCATTAAACTACATTAAATTACATGTAATTTTCGATTGTTTTCCCTTCGAGGTGTCGTGGCCACTTATGGCGGTTGCGGATTTGGGCACTCACCTGAGCGCTTTTTGAAGTTTGAAAAGGCCGGTACGAGAGTAATCGGAACCGATCTCTCTCATCCGCTTTTCCTACTCTTCTGCGTGGTGATTTGCGAGCGTTTTTCTGAATCTCGCAATTGTTTCCTAAGCGCAGGGCACCTAAATTACTACCATAGTCACTTAGCTTTGCGTTTCTCACACAGAAGCTCTTCGACATCTGGAGAAAGTGTACGTGAACCCTCTTCGGGCGGGCGCCAGAAAACAGGTGTCACATTTCTGTGGGCTGTTTGAATATGTTTTGTGAGTGTGTGTATTGTAGTGTTGATAAATTCTGGTGAATCCATTATTTGTGTGGTTTGTGTTTGTTCTTGTAGTGATGTGTGTTGCGAAACTCATCCCAGTTGGTTGGTTGTGGAACCTTCTGCCTAGGGCCGCAGAAAACACGAATGCTACCAACAGCGAAGGTAATAGGTATGTGGTCAGAAAGGAAGAATGAAATGGGTTTGGGAGTGGTGACTCGAACATTCCCAGACGTGAGTGCCACATCCAGGATTTCGGGTCGAAGGCGGGGATCAGAGGGGAATCGGGTGGGTGTGGAGGGCGGGATGAGTGTCAGTGTTTTGTGACAGCAAAACCGTTCCGTTGCTGTTTGTTGTATTACATCCCCATTCCTGGCACGGCGTTCAAATCACCCGCCTTGACCGTGCGAGGAGCTAGGGAAAACATTGTGTCAACATTGTCTTCAATGAAAGGACGATTTGGTGGGAGGTATGTAGATACCAGTGCAACTTCGCCTTCCGTCATCTTTACCACTATCGCTGCCGCTTCAAGCCTTGCAAGGCAAGATAAAGCTTCCAGGTGATGAGGTATCGAGCGACGAACAGCGACAAGCTACACCGCCGCCGCGATTGTGAGAATCACGGTCTACGCGGTAGATAGCCATGCTATTTAGCTCCAAGTCTTCAGTGCTTATGAGTTTTGTTTCCTGCAATAAAAGAACATCGGTGTGATGTCTATTGCAGAATAACTCTATAAGACGCCGATAAGACTCTATAAGCCGAGTCCATTGACCGGAGCGTCCATGGACGTTCCAGAAAGCTACCGTGAGAAGGCGGGTGCTGGTGCCTGTGTTAAGTGCTCAGCTATTGTTGGCTGTCACTTGAGGGCAGAGAGTTTGCATCAGTGTAGTGAGATTTGAAACCTTCTGTTTCAGTTCAGAGACCTGCTTTCGGAGTTGCTCCTTCTCTGACTTACCAGCAGGCATGTTGTGGTTTTGCGCCTTCTTTGGCCTCGGTTGGCCCTCTTTTGAATGCCCTTGCGGACATTAGAGTACGCCTGCTCCCTCACTGCGCGCGCTGTTTGCGCAGGGTGTTGTGATGAGTGCACCTATTTCGCAAAGGTAGTGCTCTTATCTACCTTGCGTGCAGTCTGTTTATTTTGTTACGTCGGCTTGGATTTTTGCTCTTGGTTGTTTGGCTTTTAAAAGCCTTGCAGCCAGCGTGGTTGGCTGAGTGGTTACCACTGCAGTTGCAGCAGATAGCAGATTTTTTGTTGTTGCTGCAATCCTTTGTCAGATGGCCACAATGCATGCAGCGTGCGCTCACCTGGCAGCAAGTGCGAGTGTGCGACCAATGGCAACACCGTTTACAGAACGGTGCGCTTCGCGCCCTCGATGCGCGCCCGACAGTTGCATATTGCCTTCAAGGCAAACAGCCACTTGCCGTCGTGGCCCGAGGCAAGGTTCAGGAAGTAGGCGCCTACCGGTACCAATTTCCCGTTTCGGCGTCTCTTCAGCTGGTGCACCAAAGGCGTCGCGTGGCCTGGACATTGAGCTGATAGTATGCCCTCGGCCACTTCGTCCGCCGACACTTGGGGAGGCGGGCCACCCACATAGAGCTTAAGGCCCCATTTCTCCTTACATGCGTGCGCGAAGTGCGACGCCTGGAGAGTCTTCAGCGCGGCCGCGACTTTCACATGGTCGGCAGCGGTCCGTGCTCGGAGACAAGAAATCCCCGCAGTGTTTGCAAGTGACCGGCTGTTCACGTCCTGTGTCGCGGTTTGGAACCAGCGGCCAAAGCCGCCGTCAGAAGGCACCAAGGTATTCGCGATCATGCTACGCGGAACGCGCTTGGAAGCCGTGTTAGGCCCAGTAACCGCAGCCGGCTGAGAAGCCGGTGTAGGCAGTGGCTACAGGGTGGCAGAGGCGGTGGCGCTTTCTCGCTGGGTCTGCGACGTGGGTGGAAGAAGCGACACAAGAGGTCGCAGGAGGTGCAAGCTCAACCGCGAGGGATGTCGCTTCACCGTTGCCGGTTAGCTGGACCACGTCGGCGGTAGTTGCGGCGCTCCCGATAGGAGCAATGTCGACCTACAGCTCCTCGCTCGCAGGCAAAGCTAAAAAGCTGCCAGGAGGCACGCGTAAGGCAGCGGCAGCGGCAGCGGCGTTCGGCACGTCGCCTGAAAGGCGGCGCTTCTTGTCTCTGCCAGAGGCGTCATCGGTGGTGGCATCGGCAGGCAGTGGCTGGGCGCCAGAAGGGCGGGAGTAAAACTCCGCAAGCCCGTTCTTAACTGAAGCTTTGCTAAACTGCTACTTTTCAGCAGCAGTCAGCTCAGCTGTGAAGAGCGCGACCAGATCGGTCGGGACCTGCGCCAAGCATCCGTCCTCGTCGGCCTACATCAAGGCCTTGAGGGCGTTGGCAATGCGAGGCCTTGCTCTTCCTGCTCTTTTCTGTGGCCCCTAACGGGGCCGTTTGAATAGCAGGACATTTCTGCTGATATAGGTGGCGCATGGAATTTCTCCCGCGGCGTAGCGTCGGCCGAAGTGGAAGCGGGTGCAGGAACAGCAGCAGCAGCGACGGCGGTGTTTGTGGCGTATAAAGCGGCGAGCCCCTCCTGTGTAATCGTAACCCTAACGCCATTGGTCGAGAAGACCAAGGCGCCGCGGTCCGGCAGGGAATGGGAGCGCTCCCGCTGCACGCCGTAACCGTTCTCCATTTGAAAATGAGAACAGCCAATCCTGCTCTCTCCGAAGAAAGAACAGTTAGTTCTTAAAAGAACTGGTGAAATTAGTCCTAAAAAGGACTGA
Source organism: Acheta domesticus (assembly GCA_031308135.1). Lineage (NCBI taxonomy): Eukaryota > Metazoa > Arthropoda > Insecta > Orthoptera > Gryllidae > Acheta > Acheta domesticus. Next base: position 69,597,433 of record JAHLJT010009436.1, on the reverse strand, counting down.
TGATTTTTGCTCAAGCCATAAAAAGGGCTAATGGGTTGAAAATTTTCAAAGTCCCGAAAGGGACTGATGAAATTTTTTCCAAGTCCGAAAAAAGAATTTCCGGACTGAGAAAAAATTCAGCTCCAGAAGAAGAGCACGGTGAGTCGGCAACTGCGTCCCGGGGAGCTTTTCACACTAATCACGCTTGCATGCACGCTTCAATTGCACCACGCTTTTATATATTTTGTACGCGATACTACTGCAATCTGTATATTTGCATATTGCTATCCCATGACTTGTCAGTGAGTGGATCTCAGTGATTGAATATAAAAACACTAGTGAGTATTCTTAAACTACTTTGTAGTCATTCATCAAGTTCCATATTGTTACTATAACCTTATCATGTAGCATATCAGCTTCTGCAAAATTTGTAATAGCATATTAATTTATGAACACACTTGAAAAGGGGAAATAGCCAATGTTGCCTGAAATAGTCCCAAATAAATTGACTTGCTTCTGACCATCTTCATTTTAATCCCTGAAGAACTAAAAAAACATTCCTGTATTATTATACAGAAATTGGCAGAATTCTACAATACAAACTAAGAAGAATGTCAACTACAAAACTGCATTGATATGGTCTAAATGAAATCAAAGATGAGTTCAAAGGTAAAACATTCTCCCTTGCTACACACCCAAAAAAGTTTAAAACAATACTATTCACAAGCAGTTCTGCAAAGGGCATTATTTACTTCCACATTTTAATGGTTAAAGCAAAAGCATATTGTATAAATATGGAGAGGATAACATGTTTAAGGGTCTAATGAAAGAAAAAATATTTCAAAAAGGTGAAAATGTTATTTCTTATTTTGTACAACTTGACAATTTGTAAACATTATTCTTGAAAAACATTGTTTTCGCTTCTCTAGCTCAATTATTAAGAAAAATAATTATATAAATACACATTCACACTTGTTTGGTAAACTATCACATTATTTGAAAAGGAACTAATGTAAGAAAAAAAGCATTTTTAATGTTAGCCTTGTTTTTTCCTTACTTCTATGAAAAGATAAGTCTCAAGAAATTTAATTTAATTTAATGGAATGTAAATTGCAGTTATTTAAGTACAATACATACATTTCATTTAATGAAACTTTCAGTTGGCTTTGTAAGTCTTTCCTTTATTATTATTATTATCTTCCTCTAAAAATATAATATATATTTATTGCAGTTCTTATTTAATTAAAAAGTTACATGATAACCAAATGCAGACCAAATAGTGGCAAAAAGAGTTCCACATAAGTACACTTAAAGACCCTTTCAGAATTTATTCAATATTGTTGTAGTTAATTGTTGTTGTTGTTGTTGTTGTTGTTGTTGTTGCTGCTGTTATACGAGGAAAAAAATTGTCAGATATATGTCCAAGAATCAAATACATCCATATGTTTCAAATACAGTTCATCTTCCTTGGAATTACTAAAAACATATACAATTATTTTCCTCTTGTACTGGTTTTTGAACCAAGTTGCTTGACCAAACCAGGTAGACTAATTCCAAATTCAGTTCTGCTGAACTCTTTTCTCTTTAACATCATTAATGCAATAAATTGTTTGATAAGACATGCAACAAGAAATTGAACACCAAGTACTAAAATATTTGGCTAAATTCATGTTCTATTTTTTCTTAATATTATTTATTCAACAGTAATAAAAACTAATTCCTTTGCAACTACATTAATTTACAATATTTAACAAAAACTCTTCTCTAAAAAAAAATCCAATTAAACTTCAGTACTTAAAAATATACTTATTGATTTACATCACTCACCCTTGCCTATTTTTTTGTTATTCCTTTTTAGATCTGTTCAAGATAACGGAAATATTTCAATTTATTGTGCAACTTATTGCAGTTTTCTTTCATTTAAGTGAAAAAAATGTGAATATTAGTACATAAGGGAAGAAATATTTCAATTTTAAAATTGAAGTTTGAAATTTCAAGTTGCTAGAGTACAAAAAATAAAGTTCTAAATTTTATATATAGAAATATTCTGAAAATTTTAACAGGAAGTTAAGCAATGTGTTTGCATATTTTAAAAAATAAAGAGAGATGTCACATCATTTACAAACACATTTTAAGTATAAATTGACTCAAAGGAAAACTGAAAAATTTGTTTTCCATTTAATACTTACTAACTACATATACCTAACCATAAATGTAAATATTAAAGTATAAATGATGCATCCAAGTGGTTTTCCTAACTCTGATGAACCTCCTCCAGCTGTAGAATCTTGATTTCGAGGTTTTGGTCTACTTGAGCACACATCACCACAGTCTTCCCCTTCGCATATGTCACACAATGTGGCTTTCTGAGGTTCATAGAACATTCGAGCTCGTCGAGCTGAAGAAAAAGATAAATATAGGTAAAAATTTACTTGTAGTGATGATAAAAATAAAAGGTGTAAATTTAAATTTCAACCAAATTTAATTTCTCTAAAAAAATTAAATGTTCTGTCCCCCACTATCTAAAATAACACTTATTTTAGAATATTTTAAAATGATATGACATTTATAATATTTTCAGGAAATGAAGCGTCATTTTCCTGAGGTTATTTAACATAAAACTTTTTTGGAAGTATTGTATTCATCAACAGTATTTACATGCAAACTCTGAAGAGTTGTAAGCAATTGTGTAAAAGTTTTCATTTAATGAACATTTTACCACATAATATCTTTTTTATTGCTTACTTTCTCTGCAACTGAAATCAGTAGAATCTGTCTTTACATATGAATTTATTTGTTACCAAAATTTTCACTTACATGAATCATAGTAATCGTATATTGTCACTGGAACAGGCTTTTGTTTAGCTACTTTGTGAGTTCTGTATGCAGAAACTGTAGGACAGAATTCTTCCTTGATCATCTGAAAAAGAAAAGTCTCCAAAATTAATAAATTAATTTTATCCTCTTACACTATTAACAAATTTTGAGAACTCTTTTCATGAATGGATGTTGTGGTCATAATTATGAGAAATTATAAATAAAACTGACAGCACTCTTATTGTTTTAAAAACTATACATAGTTTAATAGACCAATAATACATAGACCAATATATAGTGGTACATTTTTGTTTGTATTTCTTGAACAACTGAGGTTGTACATCTTATTTACAGTTTTACTCAACAGTGTGAATGTGTCAGAATACCAGAAACCCAGAGAGTTTATGATTTAATGAGTTTTATGAAGTTTGTGTGTGCCTCTTTGCTTGTTAAATGATTTGAATTACTGAACTTAGGTGTTTACTTATAAAGGGAATTTTTATAAGATCTACAATCAAAAAGCACTGTATGGTACTGATATCAAATTTGCCAGGTAGGATAAGCATTCTTATAAATAAAACTAAAGGTGCTAAAATAGCATGTACTTTCTGGCTTGTATTTTCTCACATTATGCGAAAAGTACTCAAATTTTCAAAAAATTGTTGATGATCTTATTTTAAAATGTATTTTTAAGGAACAGATTTCATTAAAAGATAAAAATATCTATCTTTATCTATCTTTAATATTTTAGTTGTGGGAAGACTCAAAAAAACTTTTGAACTTTTGTAATTTTCAAAAAATTGAGGTTTTCAAGGAACATGAGACCTGTACTCTTATACGTCCTTCTCACTATCCAAACAAATCAAAAACAATGGAACAATTTTACCATCGGTTCCCCTCACCCCATAATTAAAATATTGGTTTCAAATTCAAGGGGCCGCGACATCAGTGAGATCAATTTGGGGAATATCAATTTTGGAGAAAATCTGCTGAACAGTTTAGCCAGTAGCATTGTTCACAGATGGGCAGACGTTTAGCCATCATTTAATATTTTGGTATCAAGGATCCAAAAAACATGGATTCTGGCTACACCATATGTTAGATTTTCCCCCCCTAAATCTAGCAAGTGTATTCATCCACTTTTTCATGACCAGGGCCCTGTAGTAAGAATTTTTCTGCCCAAAATTTGCCGTTTTTTCACACAGCACTACATTTTCTCTACTCCGTTGCGAGAAAGTAAAAGGAATGTTTACTAAATATTAAAATTAATTCCTAATTAATAGAAATCATAGAGTGTGAAAATAAATTCATGTATTCAAACTCTATGTCTTTAGTCTAATAATTTGCACATCTCTGTACGTGGACATATTAAAGATATATTAGCAATTGCAATATTACATCATCTAAAGTAATTTAATCTTAAAAATGATATATATTTGTGAGTCTCATTTATTTTTAAATAAACAAAGTGCACAGATACTTCAATTATATGCAGACAATATGAGTATTCTATTTCTGTACAAAGAACAGAACATTTTGAAAATGCTTCAGGGGCTTCATGTAAAGGACCCTCAAAAATTACAATAACTTAATGACTTCTGAAACAGCACAACTAGACCTTACATCTGGTGTATTTAGCGTGTTTCAGCGCAAAAGCTTCCAATCTGATAAAAGTTACACAAGACTCCTACTTCCGCCCAGTGATACAGACAGACATCCTGATTTTTGGATACAAAAACGAATCTCCTCTCCACCTACATCAATCTTATCTGTCTTATAAACAGTGTAATAGACCATAATCCTGATATGTGTACAAAGTCACATCTCAAAAGAATCTTAAAGAATGATTTTACAATCGAAAATTCAAGAATGTTTTGTTGAGTTGATTCCAATACTTTTCCTTTTCATAAGGGGAAAAATAAAAATATTACTAGTAACAAAGATGCTCTAAAGAAGGCTCCATAAATTACTGAAACATACGCTTGAAAAAAATGTTAATGTTTTATTCCAAAACAAGTTAATGTCACACTATCATATTGCTATTACCGATAATAAAATGTAGCAACTGCTCATAAATTATTGAAGACACTTGCAAACAATAAATAAAGTGTAAGTGAGTGAGTGGAATTAAGAGAGAGTGAGTGAGTGAGTGAGTGAGAGAGTGAGGGATTAAGAGAGTGAGTGAGTGAGAGAGTGAGGGATTAAGAGAGAGAGTGAGTGAGTGAATGGGATTAAGATAGAGAGTGAGTGAGTGGGATTAAGAGAGAGAGAGAGAGTGTGAGTGAGTGAGTGGGATTAAGAGAGAGAGAGAGTGAGTGAGTGAGTGGGATTAAGAGAGAGAGAGTACTTACTTTATCAAAATACATCATTACTACTGTATCACCGTCCTTAGTTTCTACTCTTTTCACATTTTGTGATACTCGCAAACTTGGAAGAAAATCTCTGTCCACAGTGAACCCTGATGGCAATGTCACTTCCATGACAGCCATATTGCTTTCATTGCCATCTTTACCACCAACAAAACTGTAAACACAATCAGTACATTAATGTTATAAAACAGAAATAATTGGCAATTCTGCCATTCTCCAGCTTTCCTTGACATTTCAAACATATTGTAACACAAGCAGAATTTGAAGTCTTACCCAGAACAAATAGTAAGTTGCAGATGATTATGATCAGAATTCTTATCCACTTGAGGATCGAGGGTAAATCTTGGCCAAGCTCCTGTCACATTTACATTGTATTGGTAAGACACCTGAACCACAGCAAATCCAGTCCCAGTGGCTGATATTTCTATTTCACGAACTTTGGGAGACACCTAATTAGACATTACAATTGCACATCTCAACATATTAACATTCAAACAACATCTAAATTCAATATACAGCAAATGATTTATAATCAATATTATATCTGTCCTATAAAAATAAAAAGTTACTTACTTCATGTTTTTGTGATATCATTAAATTTCCGTTGTTTATGTTGATGTTAGCCAAAACATTACTACCTTGATTAAATGTCAGGGTCATACTGGTAGAATCAGAAACAATTTGTTCTGCTAATTTTGCTAAAGCAGTCAATCCAATAACAGTGTCCTGTTGAAATACCATTTATTAAAAAGTTTATATTAACTTAGGTGAAATCAAACTTCTAAGAATTTGCTCACACTCGGAGGAATATCAAAAATTTACCTGTGTTGAAGCAAATCCTCCAGCATCATTCCTTTGAGATACAAGCCACCTCATAATTGGAAGAGTGTCTTGAATTAAACCTCTTTTAAGGTAGGAGAGAAGGGCATAAGATGTCATTTCAATATTTACTGAGTTTGGCAAGTTATTCCATGGATTTCCTGGATCTGAATCCACTTTGTTCCACCATTTCATATTTGCTGTTCAGAAAGTAAAATATCTCAAAGTAATTACAAGAAGATTTATAAAAAAAGTAATCTTACAAATTGAAGTTTTACTTACATGTTGTGTTGGCTTTGCTCTCAAGTAAATTGAAAGCAAGATTCTTCGATGTGTGATCAGCCAAGTGAAGAGCATATGTGCAAATTGAAATGGCATAAACATCCTCTAGGCCATTTAAATTTCTGGCCACATAATCCAAAGCTTTATTGATTGTATTGCGATACAGTGATGTAGAATTCTGCACAAAATAGAAAGAAATTATACTTTAAAGAATAGGTTTACTGGTAGTTTAATTTTCATTGATTCAACTTAAAATGTATTAACATTGCCAGATAAACACTGCAAAAATATTGAGTAAGTCACTAAAGAAAATTGTTATCAACATAGTTTTTCTAGTAATATTTATTTATTTATTTGTCAAAAAAACAGTAAAAACTGTATATGATGTGTGGGGAAAGAAATTTATCTGCGCACATTTTCTTGAGGGCCAGAAATTTTATTTAAAAAAAAAAAAACACGAAAAAATGAATTTAGAAAATAATTATTTTAGAAAAATAAAGATCTTTGAAAAATGTTTTTTCCCGAGTTATAAAAAATCAATTTCAACTGTCAATGAACTACAAGCAAAAGGAGTGCTCAACAAAACGTGCGCACAGTGAAGCTACATTTACGTCCAGAAGCAAAACAAGGAGCCATCTCAGCATTTGCTCAATGGATCAGGGAAACTGGACAAAAACCTGATCGAGATGGGGGTCATTGACCCGGAAGCTGAAGTACATTACTTGTTACAGGCGTATTAAATATTTTTTTAAATGTATACAATGCAAACATAAACTAATTCATTATATATCTTTGTTTTGTTACATTAAACATTATTTTTCTTTTTCACAATCAGTATAGTCTCTAATTGTATAGAAACAAGTTTTGCAGCAGAAAAGATTTTACTTTAAACTTAAATTTGTGTACCGACTTTAATTGTTTTATGTCATCTGGCAATGCGTTGTAAAGTAACGTACATGTATTGTATGTTGATTTCTTGTACTGAGCTGTTGATACTGACACTTGATGCACGTGATTTCTACGGCGTGTGTTGTAATTATAAATATCAATATTGCATGAAAATATGTTCCCTCCGTTAAGTAGGTCATTTTTGACAAATATTACAGATTCGTAAATAAATAGACAAGGCAATGGTAGGATTCCCAGCTCAATGAAAAGAGGCTTGCAGAAATCACGTGGAAGGCATTTTTTCATTATTCGAATAATTTTCTTTTGCAATCTGAAGGTCTGAATACTACAGGACAAGCTTCCCCAGAATATTATGCCATATCTCAGGCGGGAATGCACATTTGCAAAATAAACGCAACGAGCTGCATGAAGGCTGACAGAATTTGAAAGAATTCTGAATGCATAGCATAATGAACTTAATTTAGTGTTTAATTCTGTTATATGTACATTCCATTTGAGGTTTGATATTGTGGCATTGGTATCTAATGATCTTAATTGCTTCAAAAGTTGAGGTATCAAATTTAAAATAATTCCCCCTTTTTTCATAGGATATAAATTAGAACTTGATTTTTCTTTAAGTTTTTGAAGGCAATAGTTAGAAATCAAATGTTTTTTCATGTCAACAATCATAAACTCCATAGGTATTACTGATATAACCGCCTTGGTTTGTATACAGCTGAAAATGAATCTCCAATATGCAGAGATGATTTAGTTTCTGTCCTGATGAAGATCACAACAATTTCAGATGAAACATTGATATCCCATTTCTTTCAATAGCATCAGTTACTATTAAATGTAATTAACCACTATTGTAAAATGAAGAATTCCTAACAATTATTATTATTTTGTGGTCATGGAATTTATACATTCACATTCAGACTATTTACCTTATTCTCTAGAAATGCAATGAGTGTGTACGCTGTCAGAGCCACCCCCTTGGCTGCCCCTCCCTGCATATCCTTGTGGCTGACTTTGCCAACTTCTGGAAAACTTCCATTTGCTGCCTGGTTGTTGGCCAACCATTGAAGAGCATCATGGATAATTCTTTCCTCAACAGTGATATGGGACATTGCTTGGTGGAAAGATTTTGCCACAAATGCTGTTAACCTGAAAAGTGTCAATAAGTTAAAAACATGTGGTGTTAAACAACACAAACACTATTTAAAAGAAGGAATATTTTTTTACCATGTACTGCCATGATTGTCATTGTTTCCAAATGCACTAAATGAACCATCCTCTCTACGGTATGTTAATTCCTGTTGATATCCAGTCTCCATGTACCGAGTGGCTTTATGTTCCACTGCAGGTGTCAACTGTCTGGTATTCTGTTTAACATAAGTAAATAGAACATTAATTAAAAATTCATTTTTGTTATCATTATTTTCACTGTTGAACCAAGGCTTCTTTGCTGCTTAGAAGCACACAATTCAAATGCTCTGTATGGCACTGAGAGGTAGAAGATGGTCTTACAGAAGGAAAGGGGCCAAACTTGTGTGACTTGGCAGGAAAATTATGCTGCCACTGCTGCCCACACCCCTGAACCCTCCTCAACTTCCCAACACAGTGCACATCAGGTGTCTATGGAAGGCACAGCATCTGAATTGCATGTCTAGAAGTGGCAACAAGTTTACCTCTCAGAAACAAAACTTTTTTTGACAAGCTGCCTAACTTTCTCGAATATCAATACAAATCTACACTTTTTTTGTCAGTATAATTAAGAGACACTTGGATATAAATTTAAAAAATGATACAACAAATATACTTACACGCAAATAATCAATAACAACAATATTTGGTACAAAGTTCAGCATGTTCTGTTCCCCACATCCAAATGGCATTTTTATTAGATTGGCAAGATTAGGTATACTAGGTCCAAGGATATCCCCTAAAACATGATATATTAATTAACATGTGCAGTCATTTTCAAATTTTAACATAATTTAAAAGAATGTTAACAACTCTAATATTCCAGAAGTTCATTTACCTGCAGCAGATATTTGCACTTTTTCTGACTCTGGGACAAAATACTTTGGGAAATTCAGTGAAATGTTGGTTTTAAAAGTATTTGCACTCCTTAGGTCCACAAAAATAGCTTTATTCTCATACTGAGTTTCTCCTTCAGGCTGCAAAATATTAAACAATCAAAGAAGTAAAATATTTTCATAATTTTTTTGTTGAGATACCTCTAATTTCTTTTATATTCTCACCTTTACTAGAAGCTTTCTTTCCACACCATCTCTAGCAAGACTAGTGACTGCAGTCACTTTGATATTAATATATCCAAGTTTTCTTGGAGTGATCATAAACGATACAGAAGCTCCGCTATTAGCTTTTACAAATAACTTCTTTGTGCGGAACACCTCCAATTCTGAATAAAAATAGAAGAATTTTGTCACATATGTTTAAGAAAACATTTAAATTTGAAAAATACATTATCTTCATACTTGATTGTGCTTCCACATCATTTGAGATTTCAGCGAAATCAAAATTTTCAAGCCCATCATTCAGTAAAGTGACGTCTGCAGAAAGATCTTTGTTCATGTAGTTAAAGACAACAATTGGAATGGCAACAATTTCTCCTCTGATTACTGAATATGGCAAATCCAGAGAAACAAAGAAAGGGCGAAACACTCGTATCTTAAAAAGAAGGAAAGAAATTTTCATTTTTATTTCTCCACACAAAATGAATATATTTAATTAAGAAATTTATTATAATTTTGTCAATTTCAGTTTAATACCTTCCTTGGTTCTTCTATCAATCCAAGTCCATAAATGGGGTCAATAGAAAATGCACTTAGGACCCAAGAAGTTATGGTGTCTGGCACCTCGCTCTTCAGAGAAGCCTTGCCATCAGATCTGAGCAAAGGAAACATTAACACTTTCATTTTTTATTGTTTTTGTTCTATATGTTAATACTCTTAAGTAAGTGGTAAAGGTAGAGTAGAATAAATAATTCATTACCAAAAAAGGGGTTAAATATCAAGTAATTCATTTAAAATTGTCAATTTACTTGTCATTCAATACAGGGCACAACAACATACACATGGATAAAGGAAGTGCCATCAATTGTTCAAAACCGAAGCATTAATTTATAAATATTGGTAGTATATGAAATTTCATGAATTGTATCAAAGTGCAACGTGACACCACTGTTTACTTAAAATGAGCTGCAGAGACCATGAAGTATACGTGAATTTTCATTGCCATTCGTGGCCTCTCCTTTAATCTTCATGGAATACTGTTATAGGCGTGCACAGCTTAAAACAAGAGGGAGGGCTGCTGTTAGAATTCTAGGCCTCCTTGCCTTTAAACCTTTTACTTACAAACAACACCCTATTTTACTAGAAAATAAAACATATTACAAGGAGAATGAAATTATAACATGTATAATGAATGAATGCTGCAATTGATGCACTGAATGAATGCAATTGATTTTATTCTGAACCATTTGCAGGATTGACAGATGGCATGGAGAGCCTCTTCTTAAAATATCTTTTAACAATTCCTCAAATTTTCGGGGTTTAAAAAAAAAGAGGAAATCAAGAATTGAACATATTTATAACTATAAAACATTTCTTTACTTTAGGCGAAGGTATGCCTTTTGGGGTAATATTCGGGAGGGCCACAGCCCCCTTGTCCTCCTCACACCACTGCCTTCTCCACAATTAGATGAACAAATATTTCTGAAGTTGTTTTGCTGAGAAATGTTTCATTAATGCACATCAGTTTCTTGATGATTTCTCTTAGTCTATAACATCCCGAAGATTGTGCTTACAGTGAGTCAAAGCTCTGAGGAGAGTTCAAAGTATTGTCAAAGAAAACAATCTACTTTTTTGGGGTACAAACAAAGAAAAATGCAAATTTGTGAAGTGATGGAATCAGGGTGTACAGGAGCACTGTATCGAGTGCACCCAGATTGTGCCACGCCCTGCAATTGTGTCCGATTTTAGGCAGTCAGAACCTTAGCTCCTACTCCTCATTATTTGTAAATGACATTAATGACCTCCTGAACCTACAACAGTACTTTGAATCTTGGAAATGCGTACAAAGTTTCTATGCCGTACAGGCTGTGTTGAAATTGGAAAATTACAAAACAACACTTTCTATGGGATTCTCTGCTTCTGAGGCCAAAATGATAGAAGAATTATTTATTGCTAATATTGTGAGAAACACACTGGTGTGTGTGTTTTTAGTATCACTGGAAATAACTCATCATGTGTAGCGAGAGCCATTTCCTCTTCTACACAAAAGCAAATAATCACAATTTTGCTCAAAATGTCAGATACCATTGTTTTCATCTAAATGTCTCAAATGATACATGCAGCAATTTGTAAATAATTTTGTTATTCAAATACAATACATTTGTCATATTAATTTCTGATCAAAATTAAGATCAGACAAAAAATAAAGAAATGTGTTACATTACAAGATGTATCACATTTATGAAAAGAATTACAGAAATAATTTCTCCAAAGAACCAAAAGGAAATCTGTTTACATTTTAAGATTACACATTTTCTTTTAACTTATTTATGAGACTTGTATTGTTGCAGCATTACTATGCCTTTCTGTTGATAAAATTGGTCATGTTCATAACATACTCGTATTGTCATTAACATTAGAAAACCAAGATTTCTAATTGAAAATAAAATTGGTCATGTTCATAACATACTCGTATTGTCATTAACATTAACATTAAAAAACCAAGATTTTAAGCATCGATTTAGAACTTTAAAGTTAAAAGAGCAGAACAATTTTGTTGAACCAAATTTCCAAGAGCAACTTTTATTTTATTGTTTCAATTTCTAGATTCTTCAAACTAATTCAACAAGTTCTTTTCATAAATACTTTCAATAGAATTCATCTCCAAAACCAAATAAAGGTTCTACCCGGCATTATTAGGACAAATGATGTAATTATGAATTTGGCCAGAGAAGGGAATTAACTGCTTAAACGAAATTTTGCTCAGTAGGGTATTTAAGTTTATTTCTTCAACGTCTCTTTCTTTACTCAAAAATCCTTTGCTCTCAACCTAGATCAGAGAGCACACTGGAGTACCAAACTTTTAGTTCATTACCTAGAGGCTAATTTCAATGACAGTAAACAATCAAATATAGCAATGTCTTTCTGAATATATCCTTGCAAGCATGCATTTGCAGTAATTGCATTTACATTTACATTTACATATAAATAAAAAAAAAAAATAGGACCTAAAATACACTTGCATAATAAAGAAAGGATGAACCTCAAACATGCTTGCTGAACAATGTATAAATCACTAAAAGAATTATATTTACACAAACCTTCAATCTACTCTCTAAAAAGACAATAAAATATGAAGAGGTCAGATCCATACCCTGAAGAGAGGTTGGTGAAAAGCCAAGTGGAGGCTGGGTCATGCAGGAGGAAAACGCGGGGCGCGGTCCACACGGGAGGGGGGATGCGCGAGAAGGCAAAGGGGCCTGCAAGCGGAGGGCGAGTCACAGGTCTGATAGTCACCGGTGGCCCCAGATCTGGCTTCACAGTGGATGGACCAGATACAGGATCAGTGCGATAGAGAACTCGGTTTTGTCCATTTGAACTCTGATCGTTACGAGAACCTGCAAGGTAATTGCTCAAATCAGAAGGTTCTTCACTTCATGATTAGTGTACTAATACTGATGATTTTACATACATATATCTTTATTAACTGAATTCATATAATTCTGTACATTCACATATTCATCAGAGCAGAAGTATACAGTCGCATACCAATGGAGGGAAGGGGTCAATGACAAACTGCAGTACAGTTCTTTCTGTGAACGGATTTCCTGTTTCATTATTTAGAACTTTAATTATTGGAGCCTTTCTGAACTCTTACTGGCAGTTTTATCTTTCAATGCTTATTGGATGTAAAAAAAAAATTCAAACCGTCATCTTACATAATTGCATCATAGAACCTCCTGTGTTCTCTTACAGCAAGGCCAACTCACAATCATGTTGAATTATTATTTTGGTATCTGACATTGTATAGAACAGTTGTGTAATCAGAGCATCGTAATGCATGTTGAACTAATTCTTCGAAAAAAAAAACTTGGCCATCTGGGTACCTGCAGAGAACCACTCGTACAAGAAAATATTCGATATGTACTAGCATAAGTATGAGTGGCTGTATGAGCGTAAGTTCTGAGGTAAGTTTGCCATAACTCAGAAACTGAAAAATATTTTAACACAAACATGAAGGGATTTTAATATACTGCTAAATATATGCATCATTAGTCTTAAATACACATAATTTACCTTCAATTATATTGCAACATATTCTAGAATCCGTCATTAAGCCCTCTCTTTTGTCTCCAAGTTCCAGAATGGCATTGGTATGCGACTGTTAATGACATTTGTTAAAAATAAATATTTCCCTGCACCATTAACATTAGAAGTACTTCACACTTATTGAACAAGTAATTACCCTACCACCACATTTCTTGCACATACTGTACATACATCGTTAGTAATATGAGAAAGGAGTGCAGAAAAACTATAACAGTAAGCAGACAAACAGTGTACTGGTGTCGATAGGCAAATTGCTTTACTACGCTCTGTGAAGTCATAGAGTTTAAGTAGTTTGAGAAAACATGGGTTTCTGGATGAGTGGTCACCCAGGAATCCCAGTCACTAATACAGCAGAGCCCCTGGCTGAAGGGATAAATGGCAATAACTGACTGCAATTGATGATAACTGACTCAGTTAAAGGAGGATTACTTCACAGTTCTGTTCAACACCAGTAAAGAGCATATAGAATGTTGTTACAAAAGAAGTAACAACAGAGAAAAGAAAACATACAATCACAAAGAAAAGAAATCAGAATGATTATTGCAGGACATCTGATCCATCCAGTTGATGAGAATTCATCTTTTGATCATCTCGTAAATAATTGAAGAAATAAAGAATGAAGGGAAAAAATAACAGACTCCTGATCATTTTTCAGAATTATCAGCCCTAAATAATTCCCAATATATTCGATAATTTAAAAATTGATTTATTCACTCTTAATTGTTTGTTGAATGTAAACACAGTAATAATAACCTTCATCTGTCCACAGTAGTAGAATTGTATTAAATTCATTGTCATCATCATTTTTGTTGTCCCAACTTCAATCCATTCCACCAGATAACACTTCACTTTGGCAGCATTTTTTTGATTCATAATGTACTTTGATCAACTGGCATTCCCCATAAATACAAATATTTGTTCTTCATTATATCTATTTTTCAGTTATGTTAAAGTACAGTTCAATCAGACATACAATTCATTTGACATCTCTTCTGAAATTTAGCAGAAAAGATTCCCCAAAAAATTTCATTGGCCTTCAAATTTGTTTGGCCATGTCTGTTTGTTTTATCTATGTTAGTATTATTTTTTAGTTGCAACAATATTTTATTCATTCAATCAATTTATTCAACAATCAATTTATCTGCCAGAAGACAACATATAAATGCTACTGAAACCTTCCAAATTCCCCATGGCCGCTATGACTGCCCTGAACTAACCAACTTCTACACTAGATACACCAACTGAAACTTGAGTGGATACAATATGAAATTGAAGAAAGCCAAGTTCAGACAAATTAAGCACAAGAATTGCTAACCAGATACTGAATATTTGGAGCTGCCTCCCAGAGTAATTAATGCCAGCCACCAGTGTACAACAATTTAAATCACCTTATAACAGGTTTGGAAACCTATGAAATTATTGTTATACTGTCATTGTGTTAAAATTGTATTACATAAGCAAAAAATTACAATGCTAATTATAATCTCTTATAATCTACTTTTACACCTCCTGTGATTGGGGCATATTTGCTGCTGTCCTATGTATCTATAAATAAATTAAAAGACAAATATTGAATTTCCAACAAATTGAAAATAAAAACTTGGACCATTTCCCAAGTTTCATAACTTTTGTAAATCAACACTATTTATTTCCATTTAATGGCCTGATGTCTTTAACATTGTCATTTAAAGAAGTGGTGATCAGATCGGATAAAGGGCAGAAGGTCTTCTATCTTTTTTTTTCTCTTTTGTAATGCGCCTTGGTCCTCTTGTTCAGCTTTATCTAAGGTATGTTACCTAGAGAAATTGGGCATTGGTTTTTAGATCCTGACTTTTTCTCTTCTAGTATCAATTGAAAATTCACAATCAAATGAAAAGCAAATTAGTTACAGGTAAAGTAGTGCAACTCTCCAACTATACCACTTCGCCTATCAACAGATGAATGGCTCCACTGGCATAAACTTGTGTTCCCATCTATATTCTTGCTAAGCAATGTACAACTACACCCATTGTGTATATTAATAAATTGTCTCTTGGGGAACATGAAAATCAATCTCCTTAAAAAAATACAAATACAACGGAGTTACACTATTTGGGCTAGAAAGGGCCCAAATAAAACAAATTTTAAAATTCAAAACAAGTAAGCTGAAGCTATGTATTTTAGCTCACACAAGCTTCTTATCTTTGTAGATAAAATTTCACTTTTATGAAATTATGGCCAGACATCTTCATGATTTCCTGACTCTCCTTGAGCTTGAATTTTTTCTCTTTAATAGTCACAGGTCTCAAAAGGGTAGACTAAATTAGTTACCTTTACAATCCCTATATTTCATTCAGAAGATGTTTTTGTTTTGTCTTCCCAGTTTTTTTCATAGGCTAATTACAATATTATATTTATTTAAAGAAGGCACTTTTATTGTTTCAACACCATGATTCTGCTTAAAACAAAGAGATCTTGACGTCAATTTTTGATAAATAATACCTTATGCTTAAGGAAAGAAGGAAAGTTAATAAATATGTGTTGATTTAAAAAAAATCTTACAGAAATTAGGTAAATCCAGGATCACCACATGCAAGGGTGCAGAAGTATAATTTGCAAAGTGTTTTGCAGAAAAAAATTATAGGATAATTGATATCAATTTCTTGATTATCAAGTTGTTCAAATCAATTCCCCATTACATCAGCTGTATTTTTCAATCACGCATCACTCATTATCTGAATTGACAATGAGGTAATTGTAACAATCCATGAACAATGTAGTTTGGATCTTTCAGGACAACTTTCAGTTCTTCTTCTCCGTGCAACTGTGCTACTTCTTTGACAAAATTTGATGGCTTCTGATGATCTCTAACTATAAATGAAGATATGCATCTTCATTTTTAGTTATTATGTAAACAATAATAATCACGGTCTTCTTATTTCAAAATATAATTATGAATAACCTATTTGTAAAATTTATGCTGTTCTCATATTTTTCAGTTTCATTGAAGATTTTATCAACTACTAAAAGCAAATAATCACAATCACATTAAAGCAAAGGCATTTTACTTTATTCTATCTTACTGCTATTACAGGAATTTGCACACACAAAACTGCCTACCCAGTGTCTAGCGCATCCCACAGCCATGTCTCAGGAAAATGCTGTCGGATTTTAATGCCTGACTCCATTGCACCTCCCAATCCCATCGCGCTAAAAGCAGGCGGCGCAGCAAAAAGGACAGAATCCAGCTCATCCCCAAAGTTAGACCTGTAGTACACTAATGAAATACAACTTAGTCAGCAAAGCAATTATAATAAAATTGTTAACAACCACAAACCCTGAAATTTTTACTCAACATGCATAATTAATTATATTGAAAGCGTGTATTAGCTTTTACAAAATATAACATTAAACATTAATACATCACACATTACTACATCAAATTAACTATTAGATTTTTAGGTACAAATCAATTGAACATTGGAAGTTTAGTGAGGCTTTTGAACATTGAATCTCAAAACATTATTGACAACAGAAAAGCAATTACACTCATATTAAATCTTTAAATATTTTTACAAATGATTTTAATGTATTTATGAAAGATTTTATCACTGAGCACCTTTCAAAGAGCAAAGCAAAACAAAAATATCTTTAAAATCTGTTGTCTAATTTAACTGAAAATACAGATATAGGCCTGTAACTTAATTTCATTATTACAAATCACTTTTTATATAAGGTTGAATATATTAGAATTGAATATAAAATTTCATGGAAATAAACGATAAATGAAAATCTTATTAATCTGACTTACCGAGAGGAGAATAATCAAAAACATGTCCATTTGTTAAAATAACTGTCCCAGACCTCTGCAAAAAACATTTCAAATTTTTAATTTATAGCATGAATGATAAATAAATAATACTATAAACTAACAGAACTAAAATAGCATGTACTGTCTCACATCCATAATGGTTACCTAAATTATAATTCCAAATTGGTGTCCATATTAACACATCTCAGCCAGCATTTACAATACTCATTACCAATCTAAGCACATTAGGGGTGAAAATTTAATTCATTTAAACATAACACACAACACAAATTCAATAATACCAAACTCCATTCCGTACAACGCAACACATCCCTCACAAATGAGAAGTTCTTCTGAGAACTTCAAAGTACTTTGTTACAGCGTTTCCATTGAGTAGTTCAGTGTAAACTAAACTACTCACATTTAAAAAAAATATACATAACCCTTTTTAAAGACCTGATTTTATAGAACAGATTTCATTTAATAAAAATGCTCTTCATCAATATTGTCCTATTGCAATTTTCAAAAATGCAGAGTTCACTGAAAATGGGACCAGCACTATTTTCTGTACTGGTTTTTGCTACGTGGGAGAGAAAAATTCAAGAAAGACTTTGGGGAGTTTCAGAGAAAATATTTGTGTTTTAAATTGCATAAATTTAAGTAGATATTACCTGAAAATTTTTACTTCTTTTTCACTTCTACTTTACACGAAAACAGACATTCTCTGATCAATCTGATTGAACATGAGTCCTTGACAGTTTGAAATGGATATTTTGATTTTTGGAAGTACTTTACATTAAGTCTCAACGTTTTAAAAATTTCTCAAAAATTGCTCAAAATTTTTTAATTAAACTGTCTTTGGACAAGTCTTTAATTTTTTTATTAAACTGTCATTGAAAAGGGAACTTTAGAGAAAGGTGCAGGTTTCATTTTCACGATATCCCTGATTTTTTTGAAAATTGCAGAAGTTCAAATTTTTTTCAGCAATTTCCTACAATTACAATATTGAAGAAATAGTGTTTTCTTTAATAAAACCTGTCCTTTAAAGAGAGAACTTTAAATACAGTCATGTGCAATGTTTCGAAACTATGAGTAGTTTTTGTGTAATTTTGTGTGAAACATAAGCAATTTTTAATTTTTTTTAAACCATTTTCTCAAAAACCCCTCCAAATTTTTTATTTTAATTTTTGCCTTGCATGACTCAAAGGACAGTAAAAAATATTGGTGCTAGTCTCATTTCGAGCAAACTATTTTCGAAAATTGCAAAAATTTAATAATTCAAAACCACAAAACTGAAGATAGAGATTTTTCACTTCTTTAAAAATATCAGCTCTAAAATAAGACATGTATAATTTTATGAAACAACAAGAAGTTTTTGCAAAGTTTCTGTTTGGGAAAGAAAGAAAAAAGAGGAAAAAAAGAAAAAAAAGAAAAAAAAAACAGCAATTTTCAAATTAAAAAAGGGGGTACAAATTTAGAAACAATGTGAGAAAGCATGTGCTGTTGTAGCACCACTTCTTTACTTTCTCACCTTTCTATGTAAGAAGAGAAATTATGGTAATTGTACAACAGAAAACTGTGATTTCTCGGAAGAAAAATTATTGTCAGGCCCTGGTAATGGAATGTAGATTCATCTTTTTCTTTGGTTCTGTTAAAAATTTGTGCACTTTATTTATGTTAAATTTATGTTAAAAGTGGTGCGCATCTGAAAATTGATAGTTTTGTTTTCAATTAATTCTGTTTAAAAAATCATATCTTTAAAGGTCTTGTTGAATTTTTTTGGGGAAAAAAAACTAGCCTTTTTTATGTAATTTTTGGTCAACACTAATGCAGTTTATATATATATATATATATATATATATATATATATATATATATATATATATATATATATATATATATATATATAAACACACACACACACACACACACACACACACACACACACACACACACACACACACACACATATATATATATATATATATATATACACACACACACATATATAAAAACATTTTCTCAAAATCTGCTCCAATTTTTTTTTTTTTCCCCTTCCATAGAACAAGGCATGCTTAAAAGAATGTTACAGGTCTCATTTTCACTGAAATCCCTGAACTTTCAAAAATTGCAAAGGTTAAAAATAATGCAGAAAGTATGAGCTGTTTTAGAAACACTAGTTTCCTGCAGCATTACAGTATTTTTTCTGAACTGTGTAAGCAGTTTGCAAAAAATTGAAAGGTGTTCTGCAGTTGAAATATTATGAAGTGTTACATAGTCCACAGTAAATACGAGTAAAACAACAAACATTCTTGTTGGCAACAAAACAGCCATTCCAACATTTTAAATAATAAATGAATTTGAAATGTATTTGCTGATTTCTAAATTTCCACACCAATATCGTAAGTTTTTGTGAACAATATCTCTCAAAATTACTTCCCATTTTATTGCAGTTTTTGTATGCTCTAACTTAAACAGAATCTTAAAACACTTGGATTTTTAAGTTCTAGCCCTATGCAGTTACTAAAATTTTATATTAGTCAAATGCAACTCTGTTTCGACTTTGAAGTGACAGAAAAAAATAATCTCAAATACATTAACAATACCTTAGATAATACTTTATTCCCCAATTACAAGCTCCAGTGGCTCAGTAGCCCAACAGTAGAAGACAAAAATACACCTATATGAGAATTATAAAACACAATAGAGAGGTGCAAGAAAAGCCAGCCTGCTGGGAGCAAATTCTACAATTAGGAGAGAAGGCTAAAGCAAAGCTACCCCATTCTTATTGGCATTGTAATCTGCCCATTGCTGCAGAACAGTTGCAGATATGTACACTTTACTACTGTCAGTAAAAAAGCTGTGAAGTCTTGGATCAAATGTGTGAAGTGCTCACTGAAATGTATTCTCTTAGACAAACCATCTACAAACAATTTAACTTTGTTGCACTTACTCATCAGTGTCTTATCTGTGAGCCAGTCAAAAGGGACCTGTGCAAATAATTCAGGGAGTTTTAGGAGCCGTGAAGTACAATATTTAGAATAAAAATTTAAGAACTGATCTCACAGAATTACCACTTCATTGCCTGCTGTTATTGTTGACGTTGTTGCTGTTTATGTTATTTGTGTCTACTCATGGCAGGTTGGTTTTTCATGCACCATACCTTGTAATGCATAATGAAAGACTATAGAGGAAAGGATCACTTACATCAAACACTTCATGTGCTGTGGAAGATCCTGGCCACCAGAATAACGATCTTTCAAATCTGTTTTTTCCAATGACATCAGGGAGATAATATGATCGACCTGAATCATAGCTTCGCAATTCTTCCAAGACATCTTTCTGTAATACAATAATCTCAAATATTTATTTTGATAAAAAAACAACCTTCCAGTACATTAACATTTAAGTGATTTAATTTCTACAAAAACCTGTCATTCAATTTTGTGCTTAAAGTAAGGATAAGTGTTATGATCACTGTTTAATTCAATACGTTCAATACAATATCATTATATGATATTAATAAAGGACCATAGATTTATTTGATGCAAGAGGCTAGGTATTTAATTTAATTTTATCATCCAGGAACAGTAAAAACTGTGTCACACAAGGGCAAGTATAAGCTGTGCACGCTTCTTTGGGTTCCAGAATTTCCACCCCTCTCTATTACTATACAACCAAGGAACCAAGGTACTAAGAAGTGTCTTCGTTAAATACTAGAAATGTTCGTTCTCAGCAAATGAACTAGTAGGTCTACAGATTGATTCTATAGTATTGCTGAACTGACAAAATAACTATTTGGCCCCAAATCCATCCTACTCCTCCAGTAAATAACAAAAAGAGAGCTCAAGAAAACGTACAGACAGTGAAGTTTCATTTACGTTCAGAAACAAAGTAAGGGACCATGTCGTTTGCTCAATGAATCAAGGAAACAGGACAAAATCCTGATTGAGAAGGGGTCTTTGACCCAATTACTATACTTGCCGAATTACTATACTTGCTACTTTTTTTGCAATTATACAATACAAATGGTAAATAAATATGTTAATATCTTTATTGAAATTTAAAGGTGATGAATAATTTGTTCTTAGAAACTTCTTTGAATTGTATTAGAGCAGGTGTATATCCACAGGGAGGGAAAATTCTCCCCCCAGAAATTTTCCACTTTCTTAGAAAATCTAGAGATAACTTTTGGTGTCATTGTTGTATCTGGAGATTTCAACAATGATTTTCTGGGAGAATCTTGAAAAACAGTAGTTCCTTGATTTAATTATTTTTTTAAATTTAGATACAATGACTGTATCCACATGGAATACAGTTAAATAAAAAAAGCTAAAGATCAGCTCATAATTAACAAAACTGCAACTAAATATGAAATATTAACAAATGATCTAGGATAAAGTGATGATGATGCACAATGACTTTACATTTACCAGGAACTGGAAAATTATACATAAAATAATACATGCATGTACAGATTATTTACTAAGGCTAAAATAGAAATATTTACAGACTTGTTGCATTAATCATGGAATGCAGTTTGTAAGGCTGTTTGCACTAATGTCAAGTGTAATTTATTTTACTCAAAGCTTTCATTTCAAACAGTGTCAAACAGGTAACAGAATATACAAAGAGATTAGAAGTTTTTATTGAAGTAGATGCATGTATGCACCTAAAGACATCCTATGTAATTCTCTGCACTTACTGCCTTTCATTCTCTATTCACTTCATACCCCATTTTTCCCATATTTTGTTTTCTTTTTTCCTTTCTTTTCTTTTTTTTTCTTTCTTTTAATCCTTTCCCACTCTGTTCCCTTCCCCCAACCTTTCATCTCTCCTGAATCTTTTTGCCTCAGGCTCCCATTGTTCTTAGCCTCATTCGCTCATTCTGTAGTTAAAGGGTATATCCAAATGTGGTGGGGTCTTACTGACAATTTCCATAATGATCACTTGCGGTCCACAATTAAATCAAATATACTCTTACAGCTATTTAGGCGAGTACTCTTGGACTTGCACTTTGAACTATTTTGTTTTATCCTCTCTTTTTATAACCTTGTTTCAAAAGCATGTTTGTCAAAGGTTTGTATTTTTATAGAACCTGATGATCCAAACAATCTGTTTGTGAAACATGCTCTTGACATGTCTAAAATTATTCAATCAATAATAAATAAATGGTATCAAGTTTGATTGTTGTTAAATGTATAGAATACCTTCCCATTACAATTATTATTAATTATATTGTTGTTTTTGTTGTTGTTTTTGTTATTATTATTATTATTATTATTATTATTATTATTCCTATTATTATTAATACTAAACAAATCAAATATGTAGTTCATTTACTGATGAAAAAAGTTTTCTATAACTCAGGAGTGAACATGTCTAATTTTCAAATGTTGCTAATCTCACTTGGTCGTTACCTTTATTCATCATTCAACTATACGGTAAGAGAGTTGGAAAGATATTCTGGAACTCAAGAAAACATGTGCAAACTTCTCCCCAATATGTCACATCTGTTTTTACTGTTCTTTGACAAAAATAAATCAAATCAAATAAAAATGTATGAACCAATTTTAATTATTTAGTGCCTATTTAGTGTCTTATTTATTATGTGTTTCTAGTGAATCGAGACCGTTAAATGTAAATACTCAATTCTCAGATGATATTAGACAATTAAAATTAAAAAGTAGATAACTAATTCTACACTTTCGAATGTCATAACTATTTCACAATGAAGTTCAATAAAGTAGTTAAAACAACATGAAATCCAGCATGGTAAAGTCTTACACGAGTAATATCATTTCCTGAACGCAGTAATAAAACGCTTTGATCGATGCCTAGAAGTCCAATATACGAGTTTGGTTTTGCTTCAATTTTCAAATCAATTGCTCCACCAGGTTGTGTTTCTTGAGGGTTTGATTCAACATTTACCTGAAATTTCCAAATTCAATTCAATTCAATTCAATTCATTTAGTTTTTTGGCCATCAATTCTACTCAGCATTTCAAAAAAATAATCAAGATGTAAACTTACAAAATTTTGAAGCATTCCATCAATTTCTATATCAATAGCATCTGCAACAACTTCACCATCATCTTTTAGATATGAAACAATGACATGGGCTGTTGGTGCCATAGCATATGTAGCAAGGAATCGTGCTTGATAAGTATTCCTGCCATTTGTGGTAATTGTTTTAGACACAATGATATCACCACGTCCCACTACTTGATACATGAAGTACTTCAAAGTGGCAGTTGAATTTACTTCAATAACCACATCTTCTCCAACCTTAAAATTCAGTTACAAATGTGTTTTAAATAATTATAAAATGTCTTATATTTGCACATCAAACCTTTCTAATGTAAATTAATTTGCAGCAAAGGGTACCTTTGGTTTATCAGTCTTCACAATAACCTGAATGAAAGTATCACTCGGAGACATTGCAGCACTAATAGTTGAAAACCATTCTTTCAAATCCAAATATTCAGCCTGAAATTAAGATAGTAATTTAAACTCAAATCAATTAAGATAAATACAATTGATTTCACAATAGCTTCTCATTGATTACCTCTATTCCTAGAGAGACTGTCTGATTGGCTGAGAGTGGAGGGTAGAAGTCAAGTTGTATGATTCCATTCTTTGGAAGATTGTGACTTTCTTCTATATACTGTTCAGGATCACCAGTGAAACCATATCTAATCTTTACAGGGTTTCTTTCATCTTGTACAGGAGTATCATCATGGTGCGCAAGCTTAACCTATTAACAATATCAAATATTCATTTTTTATTTGCAGTTCAATCACAAAACTTGTTGCTGGGCTGAGTTTCTGAGGGAATGCTTGGGAAAGTGTACCCATGAACAATTTAAATGCTTACAAAATAAAACAAACATAGTGCTAGTAATTTCAAAAGACAGACAATTCGAATATCTATGACATTACTAGCAAAAGAGACAAGCATAATATTATACTTAATTTTCATCTGCTGTAGTTCATCTATAAGGTACTTCTTTAATATTAGTTCTAGATATTTTATACAATCTGATTTCTTTACTTTAAGGAACACAATACAATTAGTTTATGATATGATCATTATGGTTATGTTTGGTACATGTAAGATGTTGGCAAAATATCAGAGTGATAATTTTTATTCAGAAAATCAGCACTGACTTGCGGTATAAAATAACTACTTGACACTTACAAATGCTGTGTATTTAAGTCCTGGTTTGAAGTAATCTGATGTTTTTACTAGCTCCATTTTATACTTGTGTTTATGCAAAACCATTTGAGCAGAATTATTCTGACGTCTTCCAGTCAATTCTTCTTCCACAGCAACATCAAGCTGAATTGTTCTCTCAAAATCATCTTCTAATCTAAAAATTAATGAAATATGCTTTTAGATCCATGACTTAAATTATACATTTTGTTTGAAGAGTTGAAAAAGCTGAAAAATCTAGTTGAAAAATGTGTAAGCAGATCAGATAAGTGCAGAAATTTTCCTCAGAGATGGATCATCACTCTTAAGGATTTTAATCAGAGCTTGATTTAGGTAGGAGAAAAACAGGTTTGACCATTGAGGTGGTTTGAACCACCCCTGCAAAAATTACTTCTATAAGTGTGTACTGCAACACGACATACAGTGCCCGCTTCAGGGGGATGCAATCTAAATATTTCTGCAGTACACCAAAATTTGGAAGCAGCATTTTGGATGTAAGTGTAAGAAAACCATGAATTAAATACACAATTAATAGAAAATTTCACATATCAACTTTTACATTCAGTAAAAATTTACAGAAGGTAAGTGTATTTATACTGTTTATGTCTAAAAGCTAAATATAGTTACAATCCTAAAGAAAACAATCAGAAAACAGCGATGTTTAATTAAATAACTTTTTTCCATTTCAGAGGAGAATGGAAAATCTCATATTTATTTAATTTCATGAGTGTGTCTGAACTTGTTGGACATACATATACTTTTCTGAACAGAATAGCGAGAAGCAGAAATGCAAAAACAAGCAGGCACTTAAAGAAATGTTATCCAAAGTTGTACCACAAAAATGACAACCATTTTTAGATTTTCCCATTCAAAACACAACATAACGAAAACCAATGTAATATTTCACTATTTGTGAACATCATCAAATATTTAACAAAATAATTTTAAATCCACAGAACGATTCCTGTCGTGTATAGAACTACAGGCTTCTATATATCACTATTCAAAGGTGAGAAAGAGATTGTCTTGCAATTTGTAAGAACTTATTAAAACAACACAACATTGTTTTCAAAGGAGTACTGAGAGCATATTTCAATGTTGGCTTCTTCACCCTACTTCTTCTGTAAGTAACAACTGAAGTACATTGAGTGAAAAATCATTCAACTTTTACACTGCTGGCCACTGTCAAATTAAATATTTTCAAACAAGGAAGTGTTGTTGATGTCGCATCCCTAGTTAAAGAGCAAACATGAAGGAAACAAAAAAAAAAAGCAATTTAGCAATTATCACAGATTCACAATAATTTTGCATTTTGTGATCAATTTTGCATTTTATCGCAGATTGAAAATCTTCAGAAATATACTGTACTGACTGTAAAACATATTAATTTTTATCATTGTTCGGTAACGCATTTTTAGCAATTGCAAAAATCTACCATCTCTAATTACAAGCTATATAATACTCATTGATACCACATTGGTTTTATGAATGAAATTCATAAATCTAAAAATTGTAAAAGCATCATTGTATATTTCTATATTACACTACCTGAATAAATTAAATTGAATTGAATTGAATTGATTTGAATTTTAAACAATGGAGAGCAAGTTTTACAAGACTGGCTAGTGTTCTCTCAGTCACAAAATTGTGTTTACTGCTTCTGTTGCAACAGTTTTGGGTGTATAGTTTGTTCTCAAAGGAGGGTTTTAAAAATTGGAAGCATCTCAGCAAATTTTTAAAGAGTATTAAATACTACAGAGCTTGGTTGAAAAATTTGTCTGGCTTTTCAAGGTACAAGGGACAAGTTGTTTGACGGTAATTTCTTAAAAATAGTTGAGTTGTTATCGGAATTTGATTCCTTTATGGAAGACTACATCCATAGTGTGCTCAAAAACAAAAAGAATAATGCTTACTATCTCGGGAAACACATACAAAGTGCAATAAATTGAAAACATAAGGTGTCATGTTATTGATGAAGTAAAAAAAATCCAAATCTTTTCAATAACTTTAGACTGTACTTCTGGCATTAATATACAAAGAGCAAATGATGCTTGGAATCAGATATGTTTCAATTAATAAATTTGACACTGATGTTGAAATTAAAAAGAATAAAAGCTTTTTAGGCTTCTAACCAGGCAAAAAATCCAATGGAAAACAACAATCTGATATTATAATTAGAGAACATAATGGCGGGTTTAAATTTGCAGGATATCAGAAGGCAGGGATATGGCAACAGGTTCAATAAGAGCAGTGATCAAGCAGGAGAGCAATCTAGAATTAAACAATATAATTAAAAAGCATTCTACGTGTTGTGTAGTAGGTAGTCTCTCAATCATCTTGTTAATAACACAACAAAAGGATCCGTGGAAGCCAGTAATTTTTTCAACATGGTCCAAAAAATATATTTTTTGTTTTGGCAACTACTTTTTGATGGGTATTTGGGGTATGGGGATTTGATTAAAACATTTGGAGCTATTGAGTGACATTACCTGGGAGAGTATTCTAAGGCCTTAAATCCATGATTTAAGTCTTTATGTTCATTAGTTCTTTGGTGTAAATTGTAAGCAAGTTGATGCAAACAAAATATTTTGATCTAGCCTCTCCTCTACATTTGATCTTTTACAAAACTGCAAAACATTTTCCAAGAATCTTCAATTGGATTCATCCTTTGATGAAATTATTATTAATACAAAAAAACTTGCTATCAAAATAAACATAGAAGCTAATTTTAGATCAACAATAACACAATACCACATAAGAAGAAAAAGGAACTTCCTTTGTTGAGCCATTTTTTGAAGTTTTCACATTGTGGATTTCATTTTTTGCAAAGAGCTTGAAAAGTTAATATAAGGAAGGAAGGGAACACTGTTTTAGGCTCTGTTGTAATGTGGCTTCTTTATGATACTAAAACTACTTGGTAAGAAATAAAACAAAATTTATCTTAAATGCTGTCCTTGGTAAGACACATTTCAATACAAAAAATGTACACAATTAAAAAGAATTATTTCAAGATGTAACACACCAACGTGTATTAAACACTGTGTGAACTGAATGATCACTTATGAAACACTTAAAGGGCATCCATAAATTACGTAAAGCTACAGAGAAGAAAGGGGAGAGGTTTGAAGATCCTTTATGCTGCTGGGTAGGGGAGTTATAGTTCAAAGTTACATAATGCTGATATTTATTTTTTAAATTTTGCAACATTTGCTGAAATAATTCCTGTTATTCAGTCTTATGCTAGAACATTAAAATAATAACAAATAAAATTTTAAAAATATAAATAAATCGAAAATGATGATACATAAATAATTACAAAAAATGAAAATACTTTTTTATCAGTGATATATTGATTGAAACTTCTTAGATTATGAAGTATCTTTTCAAAACTGATCTATAGAATATTCTAGAATCCAATTAAATTGGTACAGTAGTCTTGAGGCCCATGCATCATCCACAATGGCATGTGATGGCATGTTGTCACAAAATTTCTCACGAAGTGACCTCTGTATTGAAACTACATTAAAATAGAAAACTATTACTTCTTAATATGTATGGAAAAAAATGTACACTTACTGTAATTCATTTTTAATATCAAACTCAACAATGGCTTTCCCATCAATTGGTACAACTTTCCGAATAGGAGTTTGGAAAATTGGTTGGATGACACCAGAGTAAATATTTGGATAAACAGTTATTGTTGCTTCTCCTCTCACAGGCTTTCCATAAGTATATCTGAAAATAAATATGCATTATATAGTAATTAACAAAGATTACACAACTGGGCCCAGAGGCTTTCAAAGCTTAGGTTTACTTACTTTGCATGTACAGTAGCTACAATATGTGAATCCTTGAAAGTACCATGGGGAGGCACATCAACTGTGACTTCAAATTTGGGTAAAATGTATTCAGCAACGTGGAAAGATTTCTGGAATGTCTGATCTAAAATGGTGACTACAATTGACCAATCACCAAGGACAGGTGACTCAGACAATTGGAGCTCAGCACTGAACACTCCATTTCTTGGCACTGCCCGTTTCCACATTTTAACTCTATTCCCTTTTCCATCCTGCATCAGAGCATAAAGTCAGGCACCAAGATTGTGGTTGTTTTGATTCTTTCACTTATAAATTACAAATGAAATTGTAAAACTTGCAATACAAAACAAATTAATAACTTCCATTGCAGTAAATAAAGATATTGTTTGTGATAAAAAAGTTTTTGTGTCTGAGAAGATATCAAATGTTTTTAAGTACATATATAATGCACTAATTAAAACTGCTCTCCAGATGAAGAATGTGAAGAAATATTCTAACACAGAATCAATCTTAATGTTTTGAGGTATATTATTAAACATTAATGCTAATAGCATGCTAATGTATTCTCAGGTAAAGAGACAGCACTAATAGATTTCTCATAAAGTGTCATTTCTTTTTTCAGTTTCACCTCCAAACAAAATGAAAATTAGACCTGAAGTAATCTTCTCATAGAATGTGAGTGAATGCATTTGCAATCTCCATTAACACAGAAATTGAAGTGAATAATTATGTTTAAAGTGAAATTAAATCCTTAAGGGCTACATGAAATATGGTTAGCAATATAACTATACATATCATAGTGTCAATCAGAAGAAAATGATTAGAAATACCTCACCAAGCATTTGTCTTACTGGTATTTATAATATGGCATGACTTTTACATGAGATCACTGAATAACTGGTTGTTTAAAAAGAAGAGTAAATGAATTAAATATTATTTATGTCTAAATCCTACAACTAAAGAGTTTTCTAGGATGCACTGAACTTAAATTAATTTCATTCAATTATGTTTATATTTTTATTGCCCAACTTATTAGCAAGCCCTCATTTGAAGTTGATATGTATCTTCTTGTTTCTCATTAGCTAAATAAATTCTAACATTTTTTTAAAAAATAAGCACTTTCAATTTATGTGTTGCACAATCAACAAAAAATACTTGAAAGAAAGTGGAGATATTCTTCCTACTCCTCAAAATATTGTCGTAAAATAATGGTGTTTAATTTGCCTAGGGACTTCCCAATTGTGTTTGCTTAAAATTTGTATAATATTATTATTTTTCTCCTCCTAACTGCTGAAGTTAAATCACAGTCCTCAGTGGACATAAAGTAAAAAAAAAAGAAGATAAATATATACAGTACTAGAAATAAAATTTAAGTGATAAAAAAATGGGATATTTGCAGGAATCAGCTTTAACACAAATATCAAATAAGAATGTCCATGATAGCAAATCCTAAGTCCTTTTATAGGTTCATGAATGTACTTACTGCAATGTAAAAATCTAGGGCACTCTTAATATTTGGCTTCAAGTGGGTGTTGAGGACTATGATTCGAAACTGCACTTTGTGTCCAGGCTTATAGATTGCTTTATCAGTCTGGATAAATACAGAATAACTCTTGTGCACATACTCCAAACTGGTGGTGTTTTGGAATATAAAACCACCACTGACACTTTTTGTTGAAAGGTTATAGGAGCCAGGTCCAATGTCTCCAATCTGCAAAGAAATATTAAACAGCAATCAGCTCTTTCTATTCTTTGACATAAGTCTAAAATAATAATTGTAATCATAAAAACAAATGCATAACTTTTTTTTCTTACTGCATAATAGACAAAACATTAAATACAGCTACAACCTCTATAAAATAAGAATTTCTGCTCAAAGTGAGCAAAACAATTTTACTTATATAAAATGTATAAATATTATTGTTTGTCCTTAATTTTCATTGATTTAATAACAATGTTGCCAATTAAATAATAATAAATTTACATATTTTCACTGGAGATGTTATATGTATGAGTAGCCCAATAAAATGTTTCAGTTCTTTTTCGTCCCCCACAGAAACTTTTAACATATATCTATTTAGGACATTTATAAACTTCATATCATTTTATGAGCATATAACAGAACTTTTTCACAGTGGAAAAATTAGTGAAAGACAAAACAAAACAAAAACAAAAACAAAAAGATTTTCACAATGCAATGCAAGAGTCACATATTTTAGGGTTTGTAAATAATCTGAAATGAGATTAAACTAAGAACTGATTTTACAATATTTTAATTACAGAGAGTTTGCCAAAAAATTGGTTTTATGCTGCTATTAAGCATCTTTTTTTATATATGAGAGAAATATTTAAAGGAAAAATTTGGAGACTATTTAAAAAAATTTGTTTAAAATTGCCTTACTTTCAAGCAAAATTACCCCATTTTCGAAATATTGTACATCTTAATTAAATCTTACTTTAATCTTAATCTTGTAATCTTAATTAAAAATCTGACTTTGAATAGATTTTATTAAGGGAAAAATTACCTCCAATTTTGAAGTTGTAAGAAGACACGGAAAAAATTCAACTTTTGCAATTTTCGAAAACTCAGAGTTACATGAAAATGAGACTTTCGAATTTTTTTAAACATTCTTTGCTCTCTTGCAGAAAAATCTTTGAGCCATACTTGGAGAAAATTAAAATGTCATGAAGACTTCATGTAAAGTTCCCCAAAACAAAACATCGTTTCAAATTCAAGGGGCTACGACATCAGACAGATTGATCTGGGAATATAAAATTTGGTGAAAATCTTAGCAATGTTTTAGTAATGCTATAAGGGGCAGTCTATAAATTACATAACGCAAATTTCGAGTATTTTCAATACCCCCTCCCCCTAGTAACACACTCCCTATCTCTATGTAACATAGTGTAACGCTGCCTCAGACCCCCTCCCCTCCTTTAGTAATTTATGGATGACCCGTACACCAATTTTTTGGTATATTTTGGTATTTTTTGTCATTTTTTACATTCCAAGATTCTAACTACCCGTTGCATCACAAGAAGTCATTTACTACATACAGGAACAGGGATTATCGACTTTTAGCAATCAGGGATCCACAAAACAAGTTTTTCTGTCGAGAACTTCATTTTTTTCTCTCGAATAGACCAAAGTACACCTGAAAATGGCTCTTGAGTCATTTTCGGTTAACTCTCTGGATTTTCGAAAATTCAACAGAAAATTGCAGTAACTTCGAAATTACAAATTGACTACGAGTCTACAACAGCACTTGGGCCTTGGAAATAGCTAAGACGAAATTGAAAAAATACACACAATCTACAGAACAAATCTACACGAATCTATGCTTCTGAAACCAAAACAGTAAAGGAGTTATTTATTACTATTAGTAATATGAGTAGAGTTCGGATTCGTATGTAAATTCTTTTTTTAATTTTTTTTTTTTTGTAGCGTTTATATTGATGCAACGCGACTCCAAGCCCCTAGAACATTGAGCACTTTGCATTTGGAGTTTTCCTCCATTAACATTCATTATACAGTCAAATCTGTCGAAAACGAAACCCGGTAATAACGCAAAGTTGCCTTCAAAGTAAAAATATGACGGTCCCAAGCGTTTACTATAAAAAGAGCATGTAATTTTACTTGCAACAGCAATAGAACCTGAACACGGAAATGGACAGCCCTTTTTAGTTTATTTTGAGCTCGCAATCTGGCAATTGCGAAGGGAAGAAAGGGGAGACGTTAGACGAAGGAAGATTTTCACCGGGGGGTAGCCGATTCTGATGACACAGGGGCTGTCCTTCCTCTCCCAGCTCAAGAGACTTGTATGGGAAGCGTCAGTTTCCTCTCAATAATCGCAGCGGATGAACTGTTACGAGTCTAAGTTTTTTTTTTTATAATAAAATTTCTGGCCCTCAAGAAAATGTGCGCAGATAAATTTCTTTCCCCACACGTCATATACAGTTTTTACTGTTTTTTTGACAAATAAATAATAATAAGTAAACGGCTCAAAAACTCAAAAACACCTCCAAATGTTTCAACGAAAATGTCCATATAAAACGAAGTTTTACTCTTCTATAATAATCTTAGTTATAATTCAGATCTATCATTAGGGAACCAAAAAATTGAGAAAATGTGAAAAAAATGTAGTTTGGGCGACAAAAGATGACAGCTGGGAAGAGGGAAGGCAAAACCGAAAAACTAGCGCTGACCACAGAAATTAGAAAACTAACCAATAGTACGAGAATGCCTGTGCCATTCTGTAGCTCCAGTAGTTACTTTCTTGTATACCTATGTATATACAGAGTAATAAACGTAATATAGAGAAAGTTAAGTAATGCTGTGGAAAATTGATTTCGAGATTTCAACGGATACACTTTTTGGGATCCCCTGTACCGAAATAGGGTTTTTTTTTCAAAAACGTTCGTACGTCTGTAACACTAAATCTTAAACTATTCGTAGTTTTTCCAAAATTGGTATTCCCCAGTCGATCTGGCGCCACTCAACGCTTTGCGATTTTGAATAACTTTATTTAATATTGGAGGGTATTCTATATGAAGCCTCTGGGACATTTCCAAAATTTTCTCAAAAGTGGGTCCAATTTAAAAAAAAAAATCTTGTAAGACAGTAAAATGCACTGATGAACGTGGCATACAATGATATAGGTGACATAATAATTTGTTTTCCATAATTAGTTTTGTTCATAAACGTCGTGCACATTTATTGAAAACTTTAGTAATATTCGCGCAATATTGCGTGCAATACGTGCAATTTAAAATAAAGCAAAGAAATTATTTTCTCAAAAATGGTTCCAAATTTTTTCTTTGAACTTTTTGTAGAGACAGTGCTAAATGTATTCCATAAGAAGACGGAAACGACATTTTGCTCTATCCTTTTTTCTTCAAAAATTACAAAAATAATTTTTTTGACTTTTGACTTTCACGTCATTAATATTTTCATTAACGGCGATTAGTTTAGATTGTTGCATTTATGAGTACATATGCTTCAAATGATGTCTCACAAAGTTTTCAATTTTCCAATGGAGTTTTTCGAATACTCAAAAGTTGTCTGTTGAAAGGAGCTCCAATTTTTCAATGAAAATTTCCATGTAGGACGAGGTTTTACTCTTCTATATCATTCTTAAAATAATCTTTCGATTATAGCACTAAAAAACACGAAAAATTGAGAAAATTTCAAAAGTTAAAAAGAAGTTGTTTGGGCGCCGATAGATGATAGCTGCCAAGAGGATGGAGCAAGACCCTAAAGCTAGCCCAGAACAAAGAAATTAGAAAACTAACTAGAACGAGAAAGTCTTCGATAGCCCCACTAGCTACCTTCTCGTATACGTGCGTAGTACATAGATGTAGTATAAAGAAAGTTATGTAATGCTGAGGAAAACAGGTTTCGAGATTTCAACAGAAATACACGCAATGAGTTCCCCTCATACCGAAAAAAAATTGTAAACGTCTAACCGTGAACAAATCTAGCGCCTTAACTATTTGCAGTTTTTTACGAATTAATGTGCTCCGGTGATCCGCCTCGACTCAGAGCCCTGCAATTTTGAAAAACATTCTTTAAATTTTGTGGATACTTTACAAGAAGCACTGGGGACATTTTCAAAATTCTCTCAAAAAAGGCTCCAAATTTTTAAAACGAAAATTTCCATATTGGACGAAGTTTCACTGCTCTATATTATCTTAAATGCATACTTAAATTCTAACATTACGGGAGCGAAAAATTGAAAAAATGTGAAAAAAAAATTACTTTGGGCGGCAATAGATGACAGTGGGAAGAGAGTGGGGCAAAACTGAAAAGCTAGCCCAGACCAAAGATATTAGAAAATTAACTAGTACGAGAAAGTTGTGCCATTCTGTAGCACCACTAATTATTGTAAGGTAGATATGTTTGTGGAACTTACATCGAGTCTCGCTATCTGTGTGGAGTAGGGCGGAACAGTGACCACGTGACTGGCTGAGTAGCTGCTGCCGGCATCTTGTCGACCGCTGACTTCCACTTGCACAGTAGTTGGCGTGGACACGCCCTGGACGCTCACTGCCACGTGATATGGGATATTCGGACGGAGCACCTTGGGGGCAACGACCGTGTAGAATCTGCGAAAATAAACACATTTGTAAATACTTTTTTAGTTCTCCAAAATTTATGCAAAAATAAACATGTTTGTGATGGTACCTATAATAAATATTATTACATGAAATACCATTATTTATTTTATTGCAAGTGCAAACATTACCTCACAAATGTCCCACTGTCGGAAATATTAATATACAAAGAGAAGTGCATGTGTGTTCGTGTATAAGCTTAACTCTTTATCGCGGAAGCAATGTAATTTCAACAAATTTTGGTTTACCTTATTATTGGGGCGGTAAAATGTGGAAAAGAATACCGAGGGGGACACCGCAGGAGGGATGAAGTGGGGAGTGACATATCGCGGAAGCAATGTAATGTCAACAAATCTTGGTTTACCTTATTACTTAAACGCACTACGCAACCCGCAATGCACATACCACGTGTAATGCGCACTGAGCGAGCACCTTGAGCGAGATGGGAAAGGCAGTTCAATAGATGATTGTGATAAATACTTGGGATTCACCGACAAAATATAAGTAAATTGCGAATACGTTCTTTGCCTACGCAGCGCGATATGGATAAGGCGCGACATCTTAACCGGCAAATTCCAGAAATGTTGGTTATGTTTTCGTTATTAAAAATTGGTGGATAAAGTCCGCTGTACGAAACGTTTCGAAACACGCCAGAGAAAGGCCGGATGAATTTCACATTAGCCAACACAAAGTGGCTGGGGGATGTGAAGTACGTTACGGTGACGAGAAAAAACAATGTGATAAACAAATCAGAGTGCCGCTGAGAAGTTGACTAAGGCTAGTGAGAAACAAAGAGGTATAGTTTTGAGAATTTTGTTTCAAACAGCCAGGCAATGTACGAAAGGTAAATGTACGAAAGCCAGGCAACGTATGAAATTTACACTTGGTCCTACTGAACTCTGGTAGAACTACACAACATAAACGCGCAATGTTGTATTTTACGATCTATTTTTCCGCTATTAATTTTCTGTTTGCTAAGAACTCATAAGCAGGGAGGAAGGGATACAATAGAGAAGAAAATTGAAGTACATAATTGAAAGAAATATAATAATCTAGAAGATTAAATAAAGTTGTACATTCAGAAAGAAAAAAAAATATCTTGATCATTCTTATTCAAGTGCCACATTAAATACATTCTTCCACGAAAAGGTTTCGACGGCTTCCTCTTGAGAGAAATTTAGATCGATAAATGAAATGCGATTCCCAGCCTCGTCAGTACAGGGAATTGTCACATGCACGCTCAGAACTATGTTTGCCTAGAAAAGAGAACTTCAGTCCATGTTTTCTGGAGCTACATGCCTCAGCAACGCCATTTGATTATATAAAGTAGGTTCTTAAGGAGCAATTCTTATAATTTTAATCGGGTACGGGTGTACTAGGTGCCCATCCCAATCCTCGGAAACATTTTGTGACGTGTGGAAGGTGCAACATCCATATTAGAGTCATTTCACGTCAAATCGCACAAATTTAAGGAAACTTTGACTTTGATGTCCCAGATTTTTAAACTTTTTTCTATGAAGAGTATAAGCAAAAGTATGAAACACACGTTTTATATTTCTTTAAAAAATTACCTTTCAAGGCGATATTCATTTTCAAAATTTTCGAAAAAAATGTCTCGCGTTGCTAACGTTAATTACTTCTAATTCATGTTGTAATATTGTGAGAGAAATTTAATATTTTACGACATTAAAGGACAAAAGATGCTCTTTCATTTGATGTGTATACTGATTTCTTTATTTTATTAAATGCATTTTTTACTTATTTTATTTTTTTAACTTCTTCCTCAACTCGAGAAATCTACAAATTCGAAAAAAAAAATTGTATTATCTCAAGATTTCTACATAAGTCTGGTACGTTTACAAGGGGGGCGTAGAAAGGATTCTGAGAAATTATATATAATAAAAATGTCCACTTGCTGTTTTGTTGCTGCGTCTGTCAGAGCGTCACCCCCAAGCACGAGTCATTTAGAAGTAAACCATGTCCATCGTTATACTTTCATAGAGCAATAAATTCTCCCAAAAATATCCCTTCACAGCTAACTAAGTGCCGGATGTATAATTATGATCTTGACTGCCGATTAAACAAAAATTAAAAAGTACCAAAAATATTCAATTTCGTATTAATCGGATGGAATATTTATACGAATAAGAGTTTGTGATACAGTTATTAAACTGATATTTCTTTAACTTCACAGAGAATATTGTCTATTGACTGTTCCATAAAGAAATGAAATTATGAATTTTCTTTGTGCCTTCTACTGTTTTTATTTTCTCACTCAATTTTAAGAAGAGAAACTTACATATTCGTGCGCCAGAAAATGCCAAATTTTCGGTAGAAAAACTCTTATTACAGGGACCTGGTAACGAAAAAGTGGATAACTCCTGTTATATATAGTAAATTACTTCCTTTATCATATGGTGTACCCAGAATCCATGTTTTGTAAGGTCCTTGATGCGGAAAAATCTATTGACTGGAAATCGTCCGTCCGTGGTCAACGCCATGTACTGTTCTGCCGATTTTCTCCAAAATTGATATTTTCCGATCAATCAGAACGAACTCGAAGCTTTGGGAGTTTTATGAAATATTTTGATTTTTGAAGCTACTTGACATGAAGCCTCAAAAACATTAAAAATTTTCTAAGAAAATGGCACCTAATTTTTTGATTAAACTTTGTCCTCGGATTGCATAACGGATGCTTGAGAGTATGATGCAGGTCTCATTTTAGTTGAAATCCCTCCTTTTCAGAAAACTGCAAAAATTCAACTTTTTTAGGTGTCTTCGTACAATTACAATTATAAAGATTTTTTCTTAATGAAATTAAGTTTATCAAAAATGGATCTTCAAGAACGTCATGTTCAATTTTTCGAAAATATGAGTATTTTTTGCGTAATTTTGCGTCAAACGGGCAATTTTTAAATTTTAAATTAAAAACTTTGTAAATCTTCTAAACTCGTAATTATATCTTTCTTGGCGAGCTCATTTTAAAAATGCATACTTTTTCTGTGCACGTTTGCGTGTTTTGGTAGTTCTTTTGAGAAATTCATGCATCAAGTATATGTGGACATTTTTTTCTATTAACAGTTAAAACTGTGTGTAACTTACAACGTGGAGAAGTGTTTTCTTAAATTCTAGGATCGCTGCCCTAACCCATACACAAGTTGAATTCTGAATAGAGATGGAAACGAATGCTTTTGGCAAAAAAATTTGTATTTAAAAAATGGTATTTTGGTGAAAATTTGTATTTAAAAAATTAAAATACATTCTAAATATTTAATAATATGTTTGCAAACATTATATTTACATCACATAAAAGTACATCTTTCCACGTTTAAGTTAGGCATAATGGTATTTTTGGAAGGGAACTGTATTTGCGCAGAAAATGTTTAAGCAGCGCGCACAGGATTCTTCCGAAAAAATAATTGGTAATATTTCTGAAAGGAGTGGAATTATAGAAAAACAAATACATGTCACTTATTTTCAACCCTAGACCTTACTAAAAAGTTTGAAGTCACCAAAAAATTGTGTTTTGTGCGGTTAGACCTGGAATGTCTCTTTAGCGGGCTGCACGTGTAGGGGGAATTATAGGTAGACAAAACGTAGGTTTTGTTATCGAATTTAGAAGTACTTGGTAGCGGAGATCATCCAGTCCTGTCATATTTATCGTATCTTTACCGTACAAATCGACAAAAGGATTTCACCTGCTTCAACAATATGTTCTGCTATAGCTTCTGTTTGATAATGCAGACTATTTCAGACTAATCTCACCGTTTCCCATAAGTACTGCAAAATATTTCACATTGGGTGAATGTATCGCATTCTACTAAAAGCACGAAGGAAAAGCATGTTCTCCGTGATATCTGAATGATTTTGATGAATGGAACTTGCCTCCTCCACAGCTTCATATCCACAACTTCATGCCCATATCCACAACATTATGCATGATGGTAACATTATCAGAATTTGTAGGAGTAAACTGTAGTATTTTGCAATCGTCACTTTTCTGTCAAGCAATGTTGACAGTAAATTACTCGAATCTCAATGGTAACTGTTGAATAGCATTTTTTTAATAGTGTATTTTGAAACCTTTTTTTTTTGCGTGTGTGAGTATGTGTTATTTAAGTTCATCAACATCAACATCTAGGTCATTAGCGATCACTATTGGGTTCAACGTTATGGTAACTGAAGCTGACGTGGTATAAGGTGATTATAAGGGGAGAAAGGACGAACACAAATACAACCATACCCGAGGCGGGACTCGAACACGGATCCTTCGGTCCGCGATCTTGGGCCACCGGGGATCGGCTCTATTCTTTTTTCATAACAATCATACATTTTAACAATTTCTATTGGTATTTAAAAACGATGTTCTCTCGATGAAGGTTACATTACAGCCAAGCGCCTTCGCCGCGGCGATGCGCTTAACGCCACGCCCACTTCATCTCTCTCACCCCGCTTAGCCGACGGTAGGTCGACGCCGGATCCCGCCATCCAGGGAAGCATGATAACCGCCACCTCCAGAGCAGAAAACATGCACTACAGTCGCAGGTCTAATGACCTTATCAGTTGATGCACCCGGAATCGCTAGTAATGAGTCAATCAATCATCGCGTTGTTGGTACATTTATTCATCATTAATCTATTTACGAATAAAAGGTGGGGAAGGGATTCCAGAGCTGAAGAAAACGTGCGCAGATGGTACTTCTCCCCCCAAATACCGTTTTTACTGTTCTTTGCCTAAATGAACCAAATCCACGGAGCAGCGCGGAGGAGCGGAGGCGGAGGCCGCGGGGGCGTCTTCGCGGAAGCGCACGTCACGCCGCGTCACGCCAGGCGTTTCCTTCGCGGTAATAAAAGCGAGTGACGCGGGAGGTCGGGAAAGCGCGGGCAAGGAGTGTTGCGCGGCGCGGCGCGCTGGGTGGCGCCTCACGGTCACCGATGACGGCGCTTCTTCGTCCTGCCGCGGGGCGCGCTGCGCCGCGCCGCCTAGTAGAGTCCCTAGATAATACTGAGAGTAGCGCAACCACCGCAATTTAATATCCTCGCACCCGATAGTCCCATCAAGCAGAATCCGGAAGTTGAACAGAAATTATAAGAATTGATGACGTAATGTAGATTTTTAAAAATATTTATATTGATTTGAGGTAGATTCATGGTTCTCAACACCCAGACTACCACACATTTCCAATTTTCCTGTCAACTGGCTGGATCCGTGGAACAATGGAATGCGCTACTCTGTGTATCTAGGGACTCTACTGCGTAGTAGAGTCCCTCGATACAGAGAGTAGCGCATTCCATTGTTCCACCAATCCCGCCATTTTCCATTTATCCCGCCATTTATCCAGTTACCAGGAGAATTGGAAATGTGAGATATTCTGTGTGTTGACAACCACGAATCTAACCAAAACCAATATTAATATTCTTGAAAATCTTCATAACGTCACCAATTGCTGTAATTTTCCTTCAGCTCCTGATTGCTGTCTAGCGGGACTCCTCTCTGTATCCTGAGGACACAGAGAGGAGCGCATTCTATTGTTCCACCCACTAACAACCCCACACCCAAAGGTCGGCCCAAAGGACGGTGGCGAGCCACCTATTCGCTGCCTCCTCCTTGAAGCTAACGACGTGAGTGCAGTCGTGAAACTCTGGTCCAAGAGGAGGTTACCTCCTTCACTAAGAGCCTCTGGCCTTGTGACCGTGTGCCCCCCCCCGCCTGCGGATGCCCCGCGGATGAGAGATAACTGATTGGAGAAAACCCCGCAAGCCGACGGTGAAGTTGGCGTTGGATCTCGCCATCCTACAAGGACGTTCATTGCCAACTCCTGCGGTAAAACATGCGCTATGAACAATGACCTTGCGCGTTGACGCGCCTGGAAACATCATTTAATGGAGAGGCTGTACGGCCGGCTGTAAGGCCATGACAGGGCAGGGCCGTGGGGTTTTCCAAAGCGTCCGAGCTAATGATGCACGGAGAGAAATGTTTAGTTCAATTAATCACGTAGTAGATTGAACTAGAAGGTATAGCATATTTTGGAAGATCAAAGTGCTTAGTCACATTCCGAAACTGGTGTTTAGTTAAACATATTTATGCAAGAGTAATGTTCGTACAATTTACTAAACAGCAGCGAAAATTTACTAAACGAATGGTTGCATTTCATAAGTTACTAAAACATGCTGAGTACACTCTATTAGGCAGAAATGAGAAAGGAAATATTTTATTTCGATTCCTTCGGCCAGTTCAGCAACAGGATTTCCAGGGCAGTCACCCATCCGACGGCCCCATGGGCTCGTACTTCCTTAAACTCGGCAACCTGTCAGACCCAAGTCAAGCAGAACGATGACGCACACTCGCAATCGACCTTTGGTGACCGACGGTATTTCTACCATTAGTTTAAAAAACAACATACGATTATTTAAAATAAAAACATACTAATTAACACGTCGTTTATACAGCAAATAATCGTGTACACAACGTTGATTTCTCACAATTTACTTGGGCTTTAAAACCCTTCGAATTGGTCAAATTTCTGAGAACGTGTGCTTACTAAGCAGTGACGACGTGAAATGTAGATCTCACCGAGTGATTTTTATCTACGTATAGTACCACTCGCAATTCTCTTTGTTCATTCATTATGATTTTCAACTGACGGATTTACTCAACGGAACTAAACCATGTTTAGTGAATCTTACCACCCGAATAATTGGATTTACCATACGACCGCATACTAAACATGTTTAGTACATTGTACTACAAACTTGCTCAGTGTGTTGAGCATGACTGATGAAGAGGTCGAGCCACTCGGCGCGGCGCGGCGTGCCCCAGGGCCAGCTTCGCTGCGGGCACTGTGCGGTGCGGTCCCTCTCCTTGTCCAGTGTAGGGATGCCAAAAAAACATCGATGTATTTAAAATAGCGATATTATAACATCGATGATATAACTTCGATGACACATTTCTTCAGAAACATGGATGCGTTTAAAATAGCGATATTATAACATACATGATATGCTTTCGATGATACATTTGTTCAGAAATGTTTATTTGTTCAGAATATCGATGTTTTTAAAATAGTGATGTTATTATAATGATATTCTTACAATGTTTTCTTCATTCTTACAATGTTTGCTCAGAAACACCGATGTTTTCAAAAAAAATCTCACAATATAAATAAAATTTCCATTTATTAATTTTGTAATGAATTGCTCGCAATCAACAGCCATTCACTACTGTCACTGTTCTCGATCCCCCGATGGCAGGAAACCGTTTGCTATTCGCAAGCTTTCTCCGGTGTTATCATTTTTGATTATTTTTTTACGTGGTAGTATCGTTAAACTGAATTTTGAACTTTCAGTACATAGAACATTGATTTGCAAATTAAGAGGCAGTCAAATTTAAGGCAGAATATACATTAAACTAATATTGACGTGATATCACGTTAGAACCAAGACTTTTACATCGATATGTTTCATTGTACGGGGTTTTTGCACGGCATAGCATACAGCAATCGACTGCAATCTCGATATTTTGCACATGCGCAGGTGCAGAAAAGTTATGAGAAACTTGAACTGCGCATGCGCAGAAGAGAGTGCTGTCGATTGTTTTAATCCTTCAAGGTACAAAAACTCCCTAATATTAATACATCGATGGTTTTTGTCGATATTTTCACCAACATTGAAAACTTGTTGTTAATTTATCAATGTATCGGTGTATCGGTGTTTTACTACAATTTGCCATCACTAATCAAGTGAGCCCGAGGCAAGGCGCTGCTCGCGATGCGGATGTAGTAAGAGTGGCACGCGAGCACTTTGGCCCGAAATCTCGCATTTGAGCAGCCCTGATGAAGATAAACGCTAAAGTATAAGATTTCCTCTGTCATTTTCTGCTATGCGCCTCCTCTCTACCACATATGCTCTCATGAAAGTTTAATTCAATATCAAAGAGCACCTAAACATTTGTATACACTTCAAGGTGTCAGATGCGGAAGATATCCGTATCCCTTTTACCGTTCCATTTGCGGCGGCATGATGAAAGTGCATGATGGCTTTCACATTTTCTTCCAAATACGAGAACGTAGAACGATATTTTTTTACATGGTTCGTTTCCGTTTACTTTCTCGACTTACTACGTAAGTAGTAAAGATAACTTTTTGTACTCACGCGGCGGAAATTGACGAGTTGGTAGAAAAACTCAAATTGCCGGGCCCTGGAAATGGAAAAGTGGGGAACATTTCCCTATATATAGCAAATTACTTTAACTAACGCGTTTTGTAGTCAGAATCTACGTTTTATCCACGATAGCGAAAAATCGATTGACAAATCGTGTCCGCTGTCCGTCCGTACAAGGTTAACGCTAGTGCCTAAACCGTTTAGATTTTCTCTAACATTGATATTGCGTGAATGATATGACCGAACTCTAGGTCTACCGAAACGTACATTTTGATTTTTTGGAAGGTACTTTACATGAAGCCTCAACATTTTCAACATGTTCTTTACACTTGGTTCTAGGGGAGCGTAAATGTCTCTTTAAAATGCCTTGAGACTCATTTTCGTTGATGTCCCTAATATTTCGAACTTTGCATAAGTTCAAAATGTTTTGGGGATTTTATACAACTATTTAATTTAAGCTATCGTTTTTCTTAATAAAATCTGTTGCTTAAAGACATCTTGAAGTAAGCTCATGTACAATTTTTCGAAAATTTGAGATATTTTGCGTAATTTTGCTTGAAGCAGGCAATTTTAAACAATTATTTTCTTAAAAATGGCTGAAATTTTTTTCTTTGTTTTTTCTTCGTATGTAGGAAAAAACTGTAAAAGGTGGTGCCGGTTACATTTTTCTTGAACTCTGTGAATTTTCGATAGTTGCAAAAGTTCATACTTTATTCAGTGTAAGATTTTGCACGAAACATTAGTAACTTTATACAATTCTAAACAATTAGTTTCTCAAAAATGGCACCAAATTATTCATTTTAATTGTTCCTGTTATGTAGCAAAGAACGTTAAAGGTAGTGCTGGTGGTCCCATTTTTGGCTAATAGACTGCATTTTCCAAATCTGCAAACAACAAAAAGTTGTGATTGTGCTCTAGTTTCACTGTATCGTACTTGGAAATAACAATTGTGAACAAATTATTGGCATTGTAATAGCTATTAACATATCTAGCAACGTTACGAGTATTATTACTGCAGAGGGCAAAAGTTAAAAATTGAGGC
Organism: Acheta domesticus; assembly: GCA_031308135.1. NCBI lineage: Eukaryota > Metazoa > Arthropoda > Insecta > Orthoptera > Gryllidae > Acheta > Acheta domesticus. The sequence continues at coordinate 69,553,771 of JAHLJT010009436.1, read as the reverse complement.
GGAGTACTGCAGAGCCACGATTTCTAATTTGGACGAGGCAGTAATAACACTGTAATATTTCGTGGTATGTTCAGCATTTTATCGGTCACCATAAAATCTTATGATTTATGCGGACATTTACGACATTACTGCGATAGTACACAAATGAATTCTGTTGCCGCAGCATGCACGTTACTACGATATTGTGGAATGCTGCTCGTGTCATATCTATTTAAACAACATTTGTGTACAGTGGTTCGAGAAAAGATGAAAACAAATAATCCTCCTGAACCTAAGATACCTAAAGAAATATAGGTTCGGTGAGGAAGTTGGCGCGTCGACTTCCAGTGGCGATACCTCCAGAACATCAGTAAATATGAATACGGTACCAGAGAAGAATTTTATTTGGTGGAATGCCAGGAAAATGAGGTCAATTTACCTAAAATAGTTTTTCAAATTGTACTATTAATATTACAATTAACAATTATCCCCCAAACTAATATGAGTTACTTTTCTAAATTGTTAGTACCTGATTTGTTTTGTACATCGCCTAGTTTTTCAGTTAATAAACAATCCACATCAGATGAATCATTGATTGTTTATTTACGTTGCTAAGGATGTTAAAACCCTTGCTAACGATGTTTAATTTCTTAACCTAAAGGTTGGTACATGTGCACGTTAACAGGGGTTAAAGACGCAAGTGAGCGATAAAAATTATTAAAATCCCGAAAACATGCCGAATCAGTAGGGACGTATTTACTAGCGCGGAGCCAGCCTTAGGCAACCCAAAATAAAGACAGAAACAAGAAAAGTGAGGTGACAGTAGGTTGTGTCCAACATAATACAATACGCGTCCTCCGCAGAAGAGATGGGAATCGACTAGGACGTGATCCCAATAATGACTCTGCAGGCCCAAGCTTCGCAAACTGCAACCTAAATACTACTTTAAACTCGTGATACCTACGAATACGCTTTGATCGCAATTTTCCCTAGTTTTACAGATCAGTAGCTGGCGAATGCTGGAGCAGTTCCTAACAAACGGGTTACGATCGTGCGTGATCTTTCCTTTCTCCTCCTTGTTTTATACTCTCTCCTTACTCCTGTACACTGCACTTCCCGTCGGCAACTTAGAGCTTTCACGGCTGGGACTGATTCTCTCTGGGGAGATACCTGGAGGTGGAAATTCCCCGCATGCCGTCCAGTAGGGCGGTGCCGAATGTCACTTCCAGCGGGGCAGGAACACCGCCAACTCTCAGAATAAAACATTGACTGCACATCTCGATTTTAAAGTGGCCGATGACATTACGTCATTGATACACCTTCTGCTTCCCACAAATAATATTTTTAATTAATTCGCGAATGTTCTCAATGGGGCTCGTGGCCTCAGAAATGTGCTTATCACCGTTAAAAAGATTCATTTAATAAGGCAGGAGGTGTAGTAATGACCTATTGACATCGGCCACTTTTAAAAACTCGAAGTATAGAGGTACGCGAGTAAGGAGCACAGCCGTTGGCGCTCCCGGAAAGCGCAAACAGCGATGGAGGCCTGGGCGGAGCGGGGCGGGGAGGGGAGTGGAGGGGCGGGGCGCGCAGCGCTGGCGGCTGCGCTCAAGGTTGCGTCGCGGGGCCCATCCATATAAGCCGGTCAGCGGCCACCGCGTGCCCACGCGCCGCCGCGCCCCGCCCCGCGCCGCCCACACACGCGCCCAGCCGCGCCGCGCGCCGCTCTCGACTTCACTCTCTCCGCGGCGCGGCTCCACTCTCACTCTCGAACAGTGGCGGCTCGGGAACAAAGCTGTGGTCACGGAGTAAATGTTCGGAGTAAAAGTCAATTTTTGGCGAAATTAGGTTCGGTACGGAAACTACTAGTTAAGTGTCTATAGTATATTTAACTACTATTTACACGACCGAATACATATTGCCTCCATAACTTCGTCTACTATATTAAACGACCGAATTCATGCTGCCTCTTTAACGACAAAAAAGCGTTGGGAATTATAGCTTAATCTGCTTAATATAGCTTACGGCTCAATAATCTAACCCTTGTTTTCTATAAAGTACGATTTTTGACTTAAGAACTTTTATCTCGTGACCACAGAAATATTGAGGATAGGCAAAACGGATTACTGAACAGCGACGCTTCCCGGGAAGAGGCATGAGAACCAAGCCTCACCTCAATTAATTTGTTGTTGTTGTTGTTGTTTTTTGTAATTTTATTCAATTTATTCAAAACAATTGTCCCACGGATATCATTATATTCCGAAGTGTTATTTCCGTGAAGCACAAGCGAGAGTCTCGAACAGCACACAGCCACTTTTCAACAACCGTTCATACACTACGTGATGTTTGCAGGCACGTCATCTATTATCATTAATCCCCACCACAAGTGGAGAAGAGGTTTTCCCAGGAACTGGCGGTATTCTTCCTCCTAGACTGTGTCGTTCTACGCCGACTTACACTTGCCTTGTGGATTTTCCCCTCACAGAATGTCTCCCCCAGCGGGGCACCACCTGGTGAGGCAAGCTCTAAGCCCACAACTGGCCTCCCGACGGGTGGTTGCGTAGTCCCTGTAACTATGTGTGTATGTGCAAGGGGACAGGATAGGACAAGGCAGGAACGATCTCGCGCGGTCCATGTCCCATTTGCCAATGTACCGGTCCAGCATTCACTTGGTGTTATCAGAAGAAACACGGAAAACTACCGATGAGCACAGCCGGCTGTTAGTTCTCCTCCAGGAAGCGGCTGAATCCGAACTAGCTCTGTAGCTATTCCCGGACAATGAAACAAACACCCAGATTGAGCCAAGGAACGCCACGTCCAAACGTGAAAAGAACCGATGTTCGAGGTGTACCTAGAACCTCTTCACCTCCTCCAAGAGGAGCGTTAGGTACCGCGAGGGGCTCTGGTAGTCTTTTAGACGCTTAAGACAAAAATACAAACAATAATTAGTACGAGAAAGTCTGTGCCATTCTGTAGCACTACTAGTTTTTTTTCAATGAATAGTTATTCAATTCGAGAATTACGGCGACATAACTTAGCATTTTTAATCAAGTGATAATGGCCGTAGTTTGAACTGAGAAGAGACACCCATTTCTTATGACGCACCTTCCCGCCCCCAAATTTTACATGCCAGTGGCGTTCCATGTTCCTCCCCACCTTCCCTCTGTCATCACCGTAGGAGGATCCTATACAGGAGAAACGTGAAATCCCTGACGTAGAAAGTCCTTTCTGAGTCATCCTCTCACTGTCTCTACGCTTGTGCGTAAGATAGTCGAATCATTTGAGAAAGCTGTTGTCATTTAATTCAACGGAGATACGAGGGTTATGCTGACTTCTCTTCGACTGCTTTAGTGCCAGGGAGTTGATTGAACATAGACGTAACAGTTCCAAAAGTATTATAAGTTATAAAATTGTTTTAGTAACGTGTTCAGGCCTCTGTTTCGTGATGCCATGCAATTCCTTTTCACTTAATTGAAATATTGCTTTGATTGAATGATTGATTAGTTGGAAATACAGCATGTTATTTCTTTATATATCGCACATTGAAAATCACAACCACTCCCGAAGTAACTGGAGATTTTACGTCTTCCGAGTTTTCGAAAAGGGACTGTTGGCCCCACCGAGGTAAAAGCAGACCAGATCGGCTTAGATTGCTCAGGCCATCAACTGATGTCATTACAGTGCCTCTGATCGAAGGTTCGAGTCGAGACGGTGACACGATTTTCGACACTATACTAATAATACAGCTACCTTGCGGGGTCGAATTCAGCCGTTGTCTGGAGGAGAATGCTAGCGGCCGGCTGCTCTGATAGGTAGTTTTCTTATCAAAGCCATTCTCCGATCAAAGCCAGGCGAATGCCGGAGAAGTACCCTAAAAATGTGCCACGGACCGCGCGCGATCTTTCCTTCCCCTTCCTTGTCCTATCTTCACCCCTTACTTATACAAACTTACCCTTACAAGCACTGTATTACATGTCAGGAGCTTAGAGCTTGTCCCGGCTGGAACTGTGTACCACTGGTGGGAGGTAACTGGTTGGGGAAAACCCCGCATGGTGAGCGCCAGATTTCACCATCCAGAGGGGGAAGATCACCTTCACCTCCCGAGGAAAACATGCACTACACTTTCGAGAATAATGACCTTAGCAGTTCACGCGACTAGAAATACTAATCAGTCAATCAAAAGCTGACGGAGGAGAGGGGAGTTTAGCTCCGGGGCCCAAGGAGCTCAACGGTTTGAACATTGATTTAATTAACTTAACTGTTATCGTGTATAATCTTTATTCAATGTTGCAAGCTAATATATTTTATTCGCACATGTTTTGGTGGTGTAACAGGTAATACCGTACTGTTATATCCAAACTACCATGTTGAAACCCGATCGAAGCCTTAGATTTAAAGGGCGAAAAAATTCTTCGTCGACTGTCCTTTGGAGGGAAAGCAAAGCCAATTACCCGCAGATTTTCTTAATGTAAAAGATGGGTCGTGGGAGGCCTAAAAATTCCTCTGAGCAAAATTCAAATCGCCGCTTTCATCACCCGAGTGATATTTCGTACCTTTGTTCTCTGCTAGGCGGCGAAAGGAGCGCAGTGTAATTTGCATGGTCAGGCGGAAGAACATGCCTGATTGCCCGTCACGTAAAATAAGGCATCACTGAATTAAATTGAATGATCTAGTGGCTTAATTGATGTGTGGTAGGCATAAAAGGCTGAAGGCTCTAGCAAAAACGGACGTCTACAGATTTGCAACGATGAGCTAATGATTATAATCTAAAGGTATCAATATAATCGATCACGAGAAACAATAGCACACTTGTACATTAGAGATTTTTTAGGAGCCTACGAACCTTTGTCCCTGAGCCCGGAATTTTTTAGGCGATTGTGGGTTCAATACTTCGCAGAAATCTAGTATGTACACTCACAAAGTGGCCACGGACCACGCGCGATCTATCTTTCCTCTTCCTTGTCCTATCCTCACCCTTTTCTTACACTTTTTACACTTCTACGAGCTTCACTCCTACACACGACGGAAGACCAGTCGGGAGCTTAGAGCGTGCCCTGTCTGGGACGGTGACCCGCTGGTGGGAGATGTCTGGTTGGGGAAAAAACGCAAGCCGACCTGTAGGTCGTAGGTAGGACCTGTAGATCGTCTCCGCATTTCGCCAGCGGGGGAAGATCACCGCCACCTCCCCAGATAAAAACATGCACTATACATACTGGACTAATGACCTTAGCAGCTGATGCGCTCGGAAACAATAATAAATCAATGAACTGCGCTTTCGCAGATAAGGAATCGCTAGAGTATGCACAGGTTTATACAATTTATAAGACCCATTAAGACAGATTCAAAACCCTAATTGAAATAACTGAGCTACAGATGGATCGTGAATAGCTTCCCAGTGCTGCATCCAACAGAGTTAAGACGTTTGCACATCATGACATACAAAACAAATTCCTGCAACAAAAAACAAATAATCATAACTTGAAAATAATGTATTCTAGGCTTTTAAACCAAGGTTTTCGGATCCCAAGGCATCGAGTGTTTTGTGGAGGCAAAGCAGGAAACAAAGGAACATGTGGAGACAGATACATCCTGTTTTAGGTTTCAGAAGCTGTTTTCTGCAAAAATTAAGCGTTTTTGTGCCTTCTATTCAAAATGATCAGCTACGCGAGGTTTCAAACGAATAGAAGCACCGCGTCGCAAGACGTGTGATGACGCCCTGGGCAGGAGCGATTTCGGCTATCATCGGGAAATCTGGAATCCCAAAATTGATTTTATGTATCGTTTAAAATATCTGACTATTCAAGACATGCAAGTCACACATTAGCACAAAGAAAATAAATCTGAGTTGTGCAGACGCTCGTTCTCAAATGGAGTCGCAGTGGGTGAATGGGTTAAAACCCGGTTTTCAGGTCCTGGGGCCCAGGTTAGGTTTAATAGACCTTCACATACAAACCTCGTCTAAAATGACGGGTTTTGCGTAGGCAAGGATACGTCAAAAATGACGGAAGAAATAAAACTCACATATTAATAATTCATTATAATGAAAAGAGAATACAATTCAATTCTTTTAATACTAAATGTAAGTTTTTCTCCATTTCCAACTGTTCTTTATCATTCATCAGTAATAGGTTCTAATCGGGGTTCTAAAGGGAATCGTGAAACTGTTTCAGGGAGATCCGCCAGGTGAAAGTTTGCGCTCTTTGCGATTGTTTCCACTGGTTGCCACGCCCCTTGACGGAATCGAGCTGTCGGAATGTAGTTGTTTAGACACATTGCGTTCTCTGCTTCCAGCAACGCGTATGTCGAAGATAAGGTTCAACGTATTTCCAGAAATCTCACGTACGTGCAGCCTGCCCGATCGAGCAGTCCTCTTCCACGGGAATAGGGAGATCTGTCCCATCTCCACTATTTTTTGTTTATTTATTTATTGTTTCCGGCCACGTGAACTGCTTTGGTTATTAGTGTAGTGAATGTTTTATCCTTGACGTGACGATGGTTCCTTCTCCGCTAGATGGTGAGATCCAGCGCCGACCTTCTCCTCGGCTTGCGGGGGATTTTCCCCTCCAGATATCTCGCCAGAAGGGCAGGGCCCCAGCCGGGACGAACTCTCATCTCCCAACAGGTCTCCCGATGTGCGTGATAGTGAAGTGCATGTAAAGGCGTAAGGTGTCAAGGAAGAGGAAGGAAAGATCGCGCGCCGTGAGTGACTCTTTTGGTTGGGTACTGCCCCGGCATTCGCCAGGTGTTGAGCAGGGCAGGAGTCGCTGCAGAGATGACGTCACTTTTGGCTGAGGTAAACTCAGCCTCAACTATATTATGTTTCATATCCTTTCCTAATTTGTTTTGACAAAATAATTTCTTACAATGACGTTGTTTCTCATAATAAAACTGTATTTTGGGTTTATTTTACTAATTAACAGTATAGTTAAATTCGACATTTCCTTTACAATTGAGCTCCTGTAGATTTTTCTTAAACACCAACGTTGTGTTTATGCGTCCCTAGCATGTGCCGTGGCCAGGGCCATTGCATCCTTCTTTCTCGGAAGATCTCGAGTTCCGGAGCTTGCGACTGCACGGGCGTGCGCGCGACGCCGACTTCTGCACAAACGTGCAAGAGAGATTGTTGTCCATCCTGTCACTCAAACTGCGAAACCGAATTGCGCGCCGCCAAAACTATCCAATAATACCGCGAGATATCGTTCCAATAGCACCTCCTTTTCTAGCGTCCCTGTATGTTTTTAATTATTTGGTACTTGTGAAAACGTTCTATCGAGAAAAACAACACACGTTTTGGCAGTGTAACCTTAAACGAGAAAAAACAATATGCACAAACAAAGAATTTTCTGTCTTGGTTCAGTTGCTCAAACATTAAGACACAATCTGGAGGACACATGACAGTATGTTATAGATGTCACATTTTTCTTGAAGAATGTACATGACACGATACATTATTTCGTCCCGCAATCACGTGACCGGCCGGGGGCAGATGCATGCTTTACCGCCTGTCATGGGGAGGGATAGGGCCTGCGCCGTCTATTTGCAGGGCCGCTCCGCTCCTACCCTAGTACAAGTAGTGCATTGCAGAAGGAGGGCATTTGTGACCGGGCGGCAAAAAATTATTTTTTAATTTTTTGCCGCCAGGTTGATTTGATTGCTGCGTTTTTTAATATCTACATATCATTACATTTTTATTTTAAAACCGAAAAAAGTTTCTGTATTATTTACAAATATTTAAAAAAAATAGTGTTAAATTTTAGGCCGAAAAAATTACTACACTAATGAAGTATAAGTATTGACTGAGTCACCATTCGACTCCACAATCAAAAGTCAGTATAAGCTAAATAAAATCAATGTAATAAAATTCAAAACATTCGTACTCGGGGGGCGGCAAACAAAAATTATCACAAGGGCGCAAATTACCCTGGTGCTATTCTGTCCATAAATGGTCGACGGTCTCACACCACCTTCGGTGGCTCAGGGTATCCATTGATGTCACTGCAACCTACAATTCAGTCCCGACGGTAGCACGATTTTCGAAACTACAGCTAGGTCGAATTTAGTTGTTGTCTGAAGGAGAATTCTAGTGACCAACTGCTCTGATTAGTAGTTTTCCGTGGTTTCTCGTTTCGAAACTAGGCGAACGACGGAACAGTATCCTAACAAACGGACCAAGGACCGCGCGCAATCTTTCCTTTCTCTTCCTCGTCCTACCCCTTACTTTCGCACACTTCCATTTACATGCACTACACTACCACACATGTTGGGAGACCAGTGAAGAGCCTAGAGCTTCTCCTGCTGGTGGGAGATAACTGGTTGGAGAAAACCCCGCAATCCGACGTGCGCGTTGGCGCCTGATCTCGCCATCCAGCGGGAGAAGACCACCATCACCTCCCGCGATAAAACATGCAGTAAACTTGCGGGAATAATGACCGCAGTTCACGTGCCCAGAACTACTAATTAATCAATCTAAGACCTCATCCGTTCAAGGCTGCAAGCAAAGCGCAAGCAAGCAACCGCACTTAATGCGGTTCGAGAGGTGGGCGGATGCCTTCCGAATGAGTCACGGGTGCGCCTCTTTCCCCAGAAACTAAGCCCTCATCAATGACGTGGACACGTGCGAGCTCATTCTCAAGGCGAAATCGGTGTCGCAGGAAGCAGCAAATGTTACGCCAACAGTGTTCTGGGACGCAATTAGTGTCAGTTGGCTTCATTTCGCTACCACCACACTCTAAGCAAATGGAGTTCTTCATTCGACGTAAGAAACACGCCCTTGAGTGGGTGGATTATCTTCTTGTACGAGAATGCAAGACAAAACAGCAATCAGCGCTGTCGGGACGCTGTTTGGCACAAAATAATACGCTGTGGACAACTACGGTGAAACCTGCTGACACGGAACCATTAACGGCCTTTTCTTGTGAACCAGACTGATTTGCTCTCAAAGCCCGCTTTACACGGTCATCTTTTCATCATTTTTCTGTACAGAAAATGGATGGGAAAGGGATGTTCGTTTCGGTTTGGGTATCGAAACTGAATCAACGAGATCCAGCGTTTTTACACGGTAATTTCGTTTTCGTGATGAAAATATTTCCTTCGGGCGCTGGAAAAATCGCTGAAAATTAAAACATCCCATCTGTGGTTACAAATTATGTTAGGTTAAGACTGAGCCCAGAACGATGAGACATTAGAACACAGTACATGATATTTCTCGCCACACTAATCACTTCTCATTACACTAGAGCACTTTCGAACGCTCTGAAAACTGCAGAATGAAATCAATCGCAATCAAATCATAGCAAACAAGGAAAAGTTATGATAAGTGACGACAGGAAAGCAGTAGTGAAACTGGACGGAATATGTACCAAAAAATTAAGCATGCGTCATTTTCCTGTTATACAAATTACATCCCGTCTAGTCTGCCATTTTTCTCTACCGATGATAAAAAAATTACCGTGTAAAAATTACCGGGCTTTAGTTACGTGTATTTCCCCTCGTCAGCAGTCATATGACTTTACAGTCAGCGGTCAGACACGTTTCGTAAATTAATGAGTTAATGAGTTTCGCAAGTTAATGATTTGTCTGAGGACACAATAATTGAGTTGCCTAGGTATATGCTCTATAATTTCCTCAGGGGTGTGTCCTGCAGCTTCAATTCTAGATTGGACTAGACCCCACTATTGGGAAGGCAACCATTCGAGTGAAATGAACTGGAAAAAACATGGAATTCAATTTTTTTTGTACGCTTTGTTTAAGTACTAATACGCGAAACTTCCGTCATCATGTATAATTCTACATTTATTAAATAGTAACAAATAATGAATATATCACTTGCATAACAAACAATGCATTCTAACGTTATTGCAAATAGAAAAATTAGGTCGCACGTCAGCTTCTCACAACCTCATAAGCTCTAATACGTGGCCACCTCAGCAAAAGGCCGTTTTTCTTCGGAACCATAAGTGAACGCTTAAAAGAGTTTCTTGTACCGCAAACCGTACAATCCCTCTTTTTCTGTGTGGAGAGATTCTTCAATTCGATTGTACGTCCTTAGTATCCGCGGCGACTATATGAAAATACGAAAACGATTGTATTTTGTTATGAGAGAGTACTGTTTCTACACGTAACATCTAGAATGTCTCTCATATAAGCGTCTGGGAGATGTGTGGCGGATATATGTGGAGATATGTGAGCAAGACTACTGCGCTAAGTGGTGCCCCTTCGCACATCGTCGTACATTTTCATTCTAATTTCCGTTTTTTACACTTTCAGAATAGCTTGTAATACCGATGCTAGAAGCATTTATAATGTAAAACCGTAACATGGTGTACACAGAAAGGTTTCGTCGTTTTTCATTCGTCAGAAATGCAAAGACAAGGAATGTTATGAGTAGGGAAGGATTTTTATGATAAGTCATTTTTTCTTTTCACTGTAGAACAATGCCTTTTAATATTGACGTTGATATTATGTTGTGACAAAAGAAAATTAAACAGTTTTATATTCCATTGCATTGTATTTTTCGTCGATTTCGACTAGTAAGTCATTTTTTAACTTTTCCGCCATTTTTAAAGCATTTTTCGCTGATTTCATCGATTTTAATGGTACTTGCTCGAAATAATATTTGTGAGACGGAACAAACGTTCTCCACAAATTCCTGAGTAACTTAGTCGATTTCTTCTCTCAGAAAATGTAATGTCAGTCGTTGTGAGTATATAATCTCAATCTTCCCCTGATCGGTTCGGCAGATTTCGGCATAACTAAAGACAGAGATTTTTCTGGTGCAGCCCAAACCAAACTTTTGCTAGCTGAGTTCACTTGTACCCAAGAAAAAGGCCTCCATTACATTAAAAACATTTCCAACATCTTGAGTTGTTCACATGAATTGGTTTTGATTAAAAAATGTTACGTCATTTTTATTCGCATTTTGTGAATTTTAAAAACATTTTAAGAGCATTTTATTGATAATTTTGGCGACGTTTTAGGTCATCAAAATTCGCCCCTTAGTTATGAGTTATGAAGGTGCTCCCCATCTGGTTGGTAGATGTAGTGCTGAGCCCACGCTCCGGTGTTTCCTTTTCTAAGGAAGAGGAGAGGCGCAACTACTATACGTCAACCACCTGACGCTTTGTCAGTGTACAGCACAGTGGCGGCCCCTTACTTTTTTTCCTGGTTGAGCCAGGTAAACCATCACAAGTAAGCATATCGAATTAAGATAGTTAATGTTATTTAAATTTCAACAAAAATCAATATATCTATCATAAAATCCAAAGCAGGATTTTTATCGAGGCATTTGGATACATTCGTATCACCGTAGTGGAAACGGGATATCTGTTAAAGGATAGAACGTTCTTTTTTTTTCATCAACCTGTGTTATTGTGAAGTCACTCGACTGATGCACGCCTAACCGTTTAATACAATTTTTTTCTTCAAGTCTGAGTGAAATCTTAATACGCCATAAGGAATCCATTTGTTTCATCTCACAGCGAGCAGAACTGTGACATGCACTTCCCCAAACGCACGCACCAAGTGCGCTTTCGCCAGCTAGAGAGCTACGTAGGTCGAATTCAGCCGCTGCTCTGTCTGGAGAATTCTAGTGGCAGGCTGCTCGGCCCGGGAGGTTTCCGTGATTTCTCCGATCAACACGCAGGCGAATGCCGGAGCAGTATTACCCTAACAAACGGGTCACGGACCGCGCGCGATCTTCCCATCCTCTTCCTTGTCCTATACCAGTGGTGTCAAGGTCTTCTACTGGTGGCAATGGCACGCGTCGTGGCTCCCTAGCATGCCACGAGCAACTCTGCGCAACTAGCGTCGGGAAAGGAAACTATTAGTAACCCCGCCGTAGTAATAGGGATGGCGTTGTCTGGTGGCGGAGTGACGAACGTGAAGGGGCGATTTCGTCGTGGCACCCGTGCCACGGACTTCCGCTCGTGGAATTGACTTTGACAACACTGTCCTATACTCTCCCCTTATTTACACTTACGTGCACTACACTGCCAAACACGTCGGGAGTTTAGAACTCGTCCCCGTGAGGGCGTTGTTCCGGCTGGGCAAATACCTAATTGGAGAAAACTCCGCAAGCCGACGTGTAGATCGGCGCCGGGATCTCGTCATCCAACGAGGGAAGATCGCCACCTCCAGCGATGAAAAAGCATTCATTACATTTACGGTACTAATTACCTTAGCCGTTGACGCGCCCAGAACACTAATCAATCTAGTGTGCTTTTGCAGGTAAGGTATCGCTGGCGCGAACCCAAGACTGTTATAAACAGCCCATAGTGGACGCACGAAGAACCGGAAGGGCACAGACCTTGTCAACGGCGCCAAGTTAGGCCTCATTCACAACGCAAACTTAAACGTAAACGTAACAAAGCCGCAAAACCTAGAAATGAGTTACTAAACGAGACCATTCACAATCCCTTGACGTAACAGTAGAAATAAATTCGTAAACTTAAGAATTCCCAAAACACCAAGCTTTCACGTTAAGTTTACGTCGGAATTCTTCCAAAGACCAATCAGAGGGCAGCGTGAAAGGTCAATTTCAGATTGTGTTCAGGCAGTTTGTGGTAATGTCATTTTGTTATTGTAATGTAGAGAACTAGTTTGCGGACGGTTTTCATGCGTATAGTGAATTCAAAGTAAGAATTTGGGCAATTTTTATTGTGACTAAATTGATAAGGCGAATAAACTAATTATGTTCAACGAATTACTCGTGAATTTGGTACATGAGAATTCTTGTTTATAAGGTGAAAGAAATGCGAGCACCAATACAACACCTATTCGCATCGATAGGAAAGTCGAAGAAAAAGCTAGAAACCATGTTGGAACGATCATTCCACCATGCTAGAAACGAATCACTCTACTTTCAATACGTTGATTTCTGATTGGCTCAGGGGAAACTTACGTTTCAGCATACGTTCCTCATTGTGAATGCTTATTTTTACGTGTAAATTTTATGGCTAATTTTACAGCACTACGCAACTTTTCCATTGTAAATGAGACCTTATCGCTTTGGGCCCACAAAGACCCGGCTTCTAGGAGAGATGCTAGCGCTTCATTTGAGTGCGACAAGTAAACCATGTAGGTAATTATCGCGGATCATAGTGCGATTTTTCTAACTCTGCCTCTCAAGTCCCTATGGCCACGATGGAATATCACACGCCATTTTGCGTCTTTCTCGGCCCTGCCGCTACATGTTGCATGATCGCAAGCACTGCTTGATACGGTCGCGATCATGCGATTTCTAGCAGCGCGACTGAGAAAGACAAATACCGTGACATATTCCATCGTGAAGACAGGCCTTGAGAGGCAGAGTTTGAAAAATCGCACTATAGGCATCACTTCTCCGGAAACAGTGGATCAGGACGGAATACGTAGTGCAGACGCGTTGCCCTTAACGAATAAACAATTTCAATAACATAATATAATTGCCCCTCAGAGAGTATTGTACAGAGAGTACATAAAAAATTACTGAATATTAGTGGGGTCCTGCCCCCACTGGCCATTTGTATTATATTCCGATTTAATAAGAGTGGAACTTCAAAGTGACGAGCTGAACAGAGAGGGGTGTCACTTATTCAAACGGGAGCTTCGCTTTTAATTTTTGGCATTGGAATTCCCGATTGGATGACAATCCCCATCTCCTTCGAGCTCGTGGCCTTGAAGAGTCACTACGTTTAAATCTGAGTATTCTGAATTCGTGAGTAGCTACAAAATAACTTCGCCTTTTTAATCTACCGCGTGCACCTTGTTAACCTTTATAAATCAATTTAAAATGGTCGCATTTGATGCCCCCCTCTCGGTCCGTCGGAGCTGCTCAGCTCCATAGCCTGCGTCGCGGCTTCACCCAATGGATTCATGTTCTACATTCATCTTAGCTCACATCCACAATGAATCACGTGCGGCAGTGAGAGTACAAAAACAGATTAAAAAAATCCTTGCCAAAAGTTTTGGGCGTTAAATTTTATATCATTTCGAGCCTTTCTTTTGTTTTGTTTCATACTTCAAAATGTTTTCAACATATTGGATCCATAGTTTTCATCTTCGACTTTTGCTTTTTCGCATACTATTACGCAGTAAGTACAGAGAAAGTTATGTAATGCTGTAGCAAAAAATATCGATTTTTCAGCACAAACTGTCGCATAAGTAGGTCCGATAAATCGGATTATTCTTGCTCCTTTACGTCTTCAGAAAAGTTGTGTAATCCACGTGTGGGTCCTTCATATTGAAAAACTGATTCGCGGCAAAACGTGTCCGCCTGTGAACAACACTAACAACTAAACTGTAAGCATTTTCCCCCACCAAAATTGATGTACTATTCCCAGATCAATCTATCTGACGTCGCGGCTCCTTAAATTTCAAACGTAGTTTTTGATTTTTGAAGTTCCTTTACGTAAAGCGCCAATCTCTTGAAAATTGTCTCAAACTTCAAGGGTTTGGATTTTTTCTCAGAAAATGCAAAGAACACTCATAAAAATGTTGCAGGACCGATTTTAGTTGAATTCTCTAAATTTTCGAAAATTGGAAACATTAATTTTTTTTCGCTAAAATCTGCGATCTTAGATCGCGAATTAGATTTTCAAGTAAAGCCACATGTTTAGAGTTCCAAATAAAGCCACAAAGCATGTTTTCAACATTAAAATGATGTTTCCGCGTAAACGTGCTTGAAATATAGGCAATTTTAAAAACAAAATTTTCTTTGAACTTTTAAGATGGATATAGTTGAATTCACAGAAAAACATGTCAAACATTATTTAGACATATCTTTCAATTTTTTCAACAGTTACACAATCTATACTTGTGCAGTGTTATAATATCACGTGCACTAAACGTTACAAATACTGTGAGAAAGCACGTACTGTTGTAACGCAACTAGTATATATCCTTACTCAACATCTTCAGAAATTCTTAAATACCGAATTTGAAAAGATATTCCGGTTTTATTTCATTTTTCGATTTATGTCAGCCATTTAGAATTCAGCAATTTATTTTCGAAAGTTTTGATTCCATATACGTAACCACAGGTCTTGAAAAGTTTTTGGTGTAAGGTTTTGAACTCCACATTTTTTTCACGTTGGCCACTTCTTTTTTTTTTATATTTCCCCTCCATAGAAACCCTGAGGAGAAGGGAATTTATTCGATTAAGCGGGATACATTTCACTGTTGCCTTGCGGCTTAAGCAATTGGTAGGGAAGGCTTTACTTATAGTTAAACCGAGATTAACTAAAACCAACTTAATTTTAGCTTAAATCTATTTTTTTAGTTTAGTTAGTTGCACTTTGGCATATTAAACTAACAAATGTTTATTATTTTTCTTAGTTCTAAAATGTTTAGTTTTTTTTGTTCTACTAGGTAATTTCTTTTCTTTTTCTTTGTTTTCATTCACGCATCATTCATTCCTGTTTCATTATATACATAGCCATTCATTCTACTCATTCACACCCATTGCACTTCACTTCACTAGTCTTCTGTTCGCCACGCCACTGACTTGACTCAAACGTTGGCGTGGCCACCTCTTCGAGGCATGGAACTACTCTGCACCTTCCGCCCCCTCCCCCTCCACACCACACCCACTCCATAGGGCGCGCCCACCGGAAGGTGTTGGAAGGTCCTGTTTATTTTCCTTATACACACAATAGATACCATTTCTACATTACAACTTAACTTTTCGTCCCTATACTGTAATGTACGGAAAAACATTATTGGAAATACTTCAACAATACAATCACGTATTTTCGGGAATACCAATTTTGAAGAAAATCGTCTAAACGGTTTAGGATCTATCCATTTTAGAACACAAGTTTGTAGTACTTTCTTACTTTAGCGGCTAAACCGTAGGCAGGAATTTCAGCAAAATTCATTATTCCCAATCCATCTGGCCGATGTTGCGACCTTCCGAATTTGAAATGTGTATTTTAATTTTTAGAATTTTTTGCATGAAGTCTGAACATTTTCAAAAGGGTCTCTAAAATGGCTTCAATTTTTTTTTCCTGAATTCCGATTTCTGAAGATCAGATTTCTTTTCTAAATTCGAAGTCTAAATTTTTGATAATTACAAAAGTTTTAAAAATATTTGGTGTTTTCCTTTTATCGCTGTTTTGAAAATAGAAATATTTTTCTTCGTGAAAAATGTTCACCAATTAGATCTCGCATACTTCGAAAAAAAAAGTGTGCTACTTCTGTTCAAGAACTTTTTCAGCGTTGGGAAGATTGTTATCGAGTGAAAGCCATGTGGTATTATGGACATCTTGATAGTTTCGTAAATCGAAGTACGTGAGTTCGAATCAGAGGCTGATGCAGCTGATCATTTTGGGGAAGGGAGGGGGGGAAACATCGATTTTTGTTAAATTAATAAATATTTGTTATTATACTGCATATTATTTTTGTAGTGTATATATGAGACTGTACAGTATTACTTTTTAAATAATTACGTCATTCTAACAAGTATTTAAATCAATTTTGCCAAATAAAGGAAGGTAACAAACGAAAACTATAAGCCTTGGGGGGGGGGAGTCACATCCCCCTCCCCCTTGATCCGCCGTTGGTTCGAATGACCCCCTTTGCAGGTTGAAGCGGCATGGAAATGTTGCGCGGAGGACGAGAAGCGCTTCGAGGAGCGCGGGGGCGTCGTTCGCGTGGGTGGCTAATCACCTTCAAACCCACCCCACACGGCCCCCTCACTTAGTCGCATTCCTCCGATTGATTGAATGATTGATATACTGATTGCTTACTAGTGATTCCGGGCGCGTCAACTACCGAGATCAATAGTCCCGTAAGAGTAGAGCATGTTTTTGTTCGAGAGGTGGCGGTGATCTCGCCCCGCTGGATGGCGAGATCCGGCCCCGACCTACCGTCGGCTAGCGGGTTTTAGCCAAGCAGGTGTCTCCCACCAGCGAGGCACCGCCCCAGCCGGGACACGCTCCCGGCCTGTGTGGTAGTGTGACATTCCTCGCGAATTCTCTTTGGCGTTGAAGTAGAAATAGCTGCTTCTAAATGTGTGTTGGGCGGCGGGCAGGGAATTGCCAGACTGTAATCCGGGGTCAGTTGTCTCCCTCATCCTCGCCTCCCAGCTAATCCCTCTTCACTTTTCGTTACCTGAGCAGGTATAGCCCGATTTCATCCCAATTCGTTCATCCGGTGTTTCGGAAGGAGTAAATACTTTTGTTAAGTTTGCATTTATTTGTATAAGTAGTGCAAATAGATGTTCTCGCTTCTGTCCAGAAAAAAAACACGAACGCAAGTGAACATCGCAGAACCTTCGGAATTGTGTATGTGAAGTCAACGACGTAATAAGATGCTCGTGATAGGTGATTTCAGGTATTATTTCCATAAAATTTAATTGCAGTGACACTTTTAAGCGATGGTTTTCAACTTGTCAGTGCTCTAAAAGGACGCGGAAGTGTTTCTTGAAAACAGACAGAAGTGGATAAATTAAAATGGATCAATGTAATCCTAAACAGAATTAATTTCTACGTTTCCTGTTGTACAGGAAACGTAGAAATTAATTCTCGCAATAAATAAATAAATGTCTTTATTGGAGGCGAGGCTCAAGCCATTTAGCCTGTTCTTCTGCCTGACCACATTCAAAAGTTTATTACATTAATGCATTATAAAAAGGAGATCATTCAATGAAAAATGCGTACGCAGTTTGGGTGAAGGGTTACTCACATAGAAGACCAGTGAAAGCGAGGGAGGAGAAGACGAAGAAAGCTCTCACAGCATTTGTGTGATTAAGTTTATTAATTTCAAGTTGGAGATGTAATTAAAAATTAATCACAAATATATCAGGTTGAACACTACGAGATTTTACTCAAATTTAGAAAAATTATCTTCTTGTGACTCGAGAAGTTCGGTACAGAAGAGGATTCGAAAGAAATTGTTGAAATCCGTGAAATGTTAATACATACTAAAAGAGGAAATAATATACAGTAATTCGCGAGAGTTAGGTTCCCCAAGGCCATCGCGAATGTCAAATCCGCGAATGTTGAGTCTATCTTTTAATGAAAAAAGGTGGATTAGGTTCTTGGATATCGAAAACCTTGCAGTAGAACTAAGAGCTACCACAAACAGGATTCACAATCAACATCCCAAAGAGAATAAATAAAATATATTTGAAACTTATTTCAAAGTTTAAAGTCATTGGATGTATGATTATTTTTTTAGTTTAATCACCTTCTTCGTTGTAATAACTAAATATGGAAGAGCTGCTACTTATATTTCTCTCTTAAATTTCGAAATTATTTCCATGTTCGGATCACAGTCGAATTCCCTTTCAATCAGAGCTTGTTGACATTTTAGTACGCCATTAACCGTTTTGAAGTTGCTCCAGGATGGAGTTTCGCTTCCGTTGCTTCATCATTACGTTCCAGGTTATCTTCGCTGATTTCTTAAAAGCGCCTCTTCAGTTAGGTCATTATAGTGAGAGTTGCGTAGATCCTGAATGCCTTTTATGTTCATTTGTCCAAAACCCTTACCTCCAATTTGACGCAACTCAATTGAGTTATTTTACAATTATGTTATTCCATAAATGCGAACTGACATTTAATCTTTGACATTTTTGCAGAACGTGGTACTTTGAGCTCCGATGTCTTCCGAGTTCGTTTCCCAGATTACGCTGCTAAAGGAAATGAAACGTGCTCGCTTGCAAAACAAAAACGACCAAAAGACGCACTCGCGATTGTTAAAACCGATAGCATTTCTCAAATCGCGAATGTTCGGAACTCGCGACTAGCGAATCCGCGCATGTCGAGTTCGTTTCCCAGATTATGCAGTCTTCCGAGTTCGTTTTCCAGATTATGCTGATAAAGGAAACGAAATGTGCTCGCTTTCAAAACAAAAACGACCAAAAGACGCACTCGCGAATGTTAAAACCGATAGCATTTCTCAAATCGCGAATGTTCGGAACTCGAGACTAGCGAATCCGCGGATGTCGAGTTCGTTTCCCAGATTATGCTGTCTTCCGAGTTCGTTTCCCAGATTATGCTGATAAAGGAAACGAAATGTGCTTGCTTTCAAAACAAAATCGACGGGATGGGGTCGGGATGGGGTCGGGCTATGCCGTTTTGGGAAGGTAGGTAAACGACTGAGGAAAAGTTGACCGCGCCGCGGGATGCAGGGCGTTGGGCGGTGGGCGAGGGGCGAGGGCGGTGGGAGGGGGGCGGGGCGGAAGCGCGAGGCCATTGTGGCCGTCGTGCGCGGCTGCGCGGCGGCGGGTTTTTTGCCCCTTTGTTCGTCCCCCGCGGCCGCTGACAGTCACGGACACACTGCCACCGCTTGGCACGGCCCAGCCTCCGCACGCCGCGCCGCCATCTGGCACACGCGCTGCACAGCCAGGGCGACTTCGGCCGCCATCTGGAGCAGAATCCTAGCGGGCGACTGCTCGCATCGGGAGTTTGTCGTGGTTTCTCCGATCAACATCGGTCGCATGCCAGAGCAGTACGGAACAAACGAGCAAAGACCGCGCACGATCTTTCCTTGCTCTTTCCTTACTCCTTACTTACATGCACTTTCACTTACATGCCCTACTCTATAACACATGACGGGAGATCAGTCGGGAGTATTGACTGTCTCGTTGTTTCACCGATTAACACCAGGCGAATGCCAGAGCAGTACCATTTTGACAAACAGACAATGACCGTGTGCGATCTTTCCTTCCTCTTCCCTCAATCCTTACACACACTTTCCTTGCATGGCATACACTACAAAACACATGTCGGGAGTACTGACTTTGTCTCGGCTAGGGCGGTGCCCCGCTGGTGGAAGATACCTGGTTGGGGAAAACACCTTAGGCCGACGAGAAGTTTGGCGCCGGGTCGCACGTTTCAGCGAGGGAGAAAATGCCACCGCGGACTGTCATGCTATACACTAACGGGCCTAATGCACCAAATACTGAACTCTCATTCAGGCACTTTATGGCTGTGCGATTCATTCACGTTTCTGAAGATTATCTAAAGGGCAAATAGAAAAGGAGATTTCAAAAGACTTGCCTTAATTCCTCTTTTCACTTCAAACGATATTTCTCTTACTCACAAACGGTCAAGCCGGGAAAACTGTGTACATTAGTATTTGGTAATCTAATGCTAAACGCACCACTCACAACCAAAAATCTTCAGCAAATAGTGATAATGGGAAAGGTGTTTTTTTTTCCTTGTGCTCAGATTTTCCAGCGCAGCCCTCATTTCAGAAGTCGGCCCCCGATCAATTTCGGATCAAAAACCACTTCACTAACTTCCTCATAAACTAACAATAAATAACTCCCCTATCGTTTTGGTGTCGTAAGCAGAGATGCCAGTCAGAAACAAAGTGTTTTGTTGTTGTTGTTTTTTCTATTTCACCTCACTCTGAATACAACCGCAACATCATGTCCATTTTGGCCGCTGAAGCATCAACTTAATTCAATTATGCCCCACCCATTATTTTCCGTGGCGATGCTCAGGTCATCACGCCAGCGCTTCCACCTGACCACGCAAATTCCTCTACGCTCCCTTCACCATGCAGCAGAGAAGGAAAGTCTCGCTCAGGCGACGAAACAGGCGATTTAGATTTAGCTCAGAGGCATCTTTTAGGCTTGACGACATTTTACATGCAGTAAATTTAAAACATGGGAGAGCCGGCTTTACTTCCCTTCCGAACGAAGGCGTATGAAGAATTTTTCCTGAAAAATCCACTGCTTCGTATTTGAACCCACGCGCTTGGGTATGGCAGTCAATTAGGCTGTTACACCATCGAACCCGCAATAGTTTACACTGGTATTTGATAACAGAATGCTAGACGCACATCTTTTACACCAAAAAGTCTTCAGCAAACTGTGTCAATGCGCGAGGTCATTTGTTTTCCTTGTGCTTACATTTTCCAGCGCAACCTCGCGAGGCCTCCCAGCGACGCCTCGGGAGGTCATCAGTGACACGCATGAACAGCGAGTGCATCGCAATTCCGAAGGTCGGCTGGCGGGCTAAGGATCGGGGCGATGTCAGGGACTTGCGCGATATAGGCTATCGTCATTTGCACTGCAATTCCGCCAATTCACAAATTTGCGATTTCTTCCTTTGTATCGCCACAGAGTTTTTCGGCAATACTTATAACTAAGCTGCGGATTTTTGCCTCTACGCCGATTTTTATCTTTCAATTAAAAACGCCGTATTTTAGATTACTTATTCATTTTGAAGCATAAGGTGTATTAAAATATAATACTACTAATGCCTCAAAATGAAGAAGTAACCTAAAATACTGCATTTTTAATTGAAGCATAAAAATCGTCAAATAGGCAAAAATCCGCAGCTTACTTATAACAATTGCCAGTGCTTCGACACATTGTAAGCACAATCTTCTGCACGTCATAGAAGACGAGAAATAGTCAAGAAGATGCTGTACAGAATGAGATTAGTCATTTCTTCATCAGGTATGGGATCAAACAGTGATGAATTGCTTCCATATGAAATGACTTACCTGTGTAATAAACTTCAAGCAACACACGCAGGAAGAATGTTCAAACGGGAATCAACCAACTGCATCCCGCCGTCAGTTTTCTCTCGCCCTTGCTTCCCTGCTAATCCCCATTTACTTTTCGTTACCTCAAAAGGCGTAGTCCAACTCCATACTCTTTCGTTCTTCCGTTTCGGAAGGAATAAACAGGGTAATTATTTTGTCAAGTTTGCATTCATAACTAGCACAAATACTAAATGTTCCTGCAACAGTCCAGAGAAAATCTCGAACACAGGCGAACAAGGCAGAAGCTTCGGAATTGTGTACGTTAAGTCAGCGAGGTAAGAAAATGCTCATGGTACGAGATTTCATGTTTGAATCCATTCCACCCACTTTTAAGCGGTGTTTTTCAAAGATGGCAGTGCTCTAAAAAGTCATGCAACTGTTTCTTGAAAAACGAAATGAATAAATTATAATCGATCAATGCCTAATCAGAGACCGTAGGAAACGTAGAAATCAATCCTCATTCTGAGGAGGAAAACAGAACGGGATGCAGTCGGGCTGTGCCTTTTTGGAGAGGCAGGTGAGCGGCTTAGGAAAGGTCGATCGCGGAATTTTGCTGGTATATGCGCGTTCCGACGCAGAATTATGAATTCTCCTCCGCTGCGTTTGCTGGAGCTTGCAGCCGGAAACGGCACGTTGACACGTTTGCACTGCACATTGCGCAATACTATAGTCCCTAGATACAGAGAGTAGCGCATTCCATTGTTCCACCGATCCCGCCATTTTATGTCCAATTGTCAAGAGAATTGGAACTGTGTAGTATTCTATACGTTGAGAACCATGAATCTACTCCCAAACCAATATTCATATTCTTTAAAATTTCCATTAAGTCACCAATTGTTATCATTTCTGTTGAACTTCCGAATTCTGCTTGATGGGGCTATCGGGTGAGAGGGTATTAAATGGCGGCGTCACTGTTCTGTTGAAAACTGAATTAATTTCGATATGTCGTGAATGCGCAGAATCGCCGTCACTGCTTCTTTTATTTAAGATTCATTTTAAATATTATTTCGCGAAGAAAAATAAGCGATCTCTAATATATTTGAAACAATCTGTTTACATTCAGTTTATATATTATCAAAGTTTACGTTTATTTTCAAAGTTCGCGCGTTGAGTATTTCATTTTGGGTTTCGTTTCATGGGCACATCCTTGTCCTGAATTATGAATAACTACACTTTCTTGTTCACTTACACCGTGAACAGGAAGTATGTGCCATGAAGGCCACAAAAACTTCATCAACAATACGCGACCTGCGTTTTTTCTTCGACATTTGTAATTACTGCATTATTAACATTGCCAAAAGAAAACTGTCACATTTTATCACGCGACTGTTTTATAAGAGCTCAAGGACATAAAATATTTGAGCCACCAGCGATGAGTATCATTAACTCTCTATAGTTTGCGATATACTCGTGCAGAATATGTAAGAATAAAAGTGACGAACAAACTCCGAGGTTTTATAGAGGGCTCCAAAATAATAACTTTTTGCCAAATGACGTGCAGTGGGCAATCCCATATAACGGAATTAATGACATTTTCCCCTCATTTTTAGGGAAATCCTTACGCACAGTGTTCGGTAAGACACGTTTTGTCACTGGGAAGATTTCGAATTCATGCCAATTATCTGTGGATATGGATTTGCATTACAAACAGGGGAAATGTAACGTGCATATATGCACATGCAGTTTTTTTTGCAATTTCCCACAGTATGTTCATAGGCAAAAAGTTACAATTTCCGACCCCACTACACGCCCTAGCAACCTATAACATAATTATATTCTGAGACAACCTGTGTAATGGTAATGAAGCAATGGTCACCTATTGAATGATCACCGTTAGGGAATTTCCCGAATGTCAACTGTTCTCCAGAGCCGCGCTTTGACTTACATTCAACACAATTATGATACAAGTACAAGACTCACAGTAGCCTATGAATTTCAATATTTTGTCTTCTGTTATTCGAGTTCAATATTTTCAAATACACAATTCTTTATGCTAACCTCATAATACATTCCTAGATAAATGCATCAATAGAATGAATGCTGACTTTGATTGTGGGCAGTTCTTGAGCTCAGTGGGAAACAAACAAACTTGGGTTTTTATTTCTTGACGCATGGGGGCATGTCTTCGTGAATAAATATCTTCCGGTATTTCGCGCGTCTTTCTCGGTCGCCAGCACTGCTCGATATGGTCGCGATCATGCGAGATCTAGCGGTACGATCGAGAAAAACGCGAAATACCTTGACATTTTCCATCATGAAGACAGGTCCTCACGAGCCAAGATATAAAAACCCAAGTATAGATCTTGTTCGCGCGGTAAGGATGCGCTTCCTTCATGTGGCACAGTAAAATTGATTGATTGATTGATTGATGCGTGGTGGCATCAATCTGCGTGGTAGCTCTGTCCTACGCTGGATAGAGACATAAGGCGCCGACTCATAGATCAAATTGCGAGAGATTTCCCACTTCAGGTATCTCCTCCAGTGAGGCATCGGCCCAGCCGGGACGAGCCCTAAGCTCCTGATGGGTCTCCTGACATGTGTAGTGCAGTGCATGTGTCTGTAAGAAAGAGCTGACAATAGGGCAAGAATGAGGAAGGAAAGATCGCACGCGGTCCGTGGCCCGTTTGTTAGGGTACTGCTCCGGCATTCGCCGGGCGTTGATCAGAGAAATCACGTAAAACTTACCGATCAGAGCAGTGACCTGATAGAATTATCCTACAGACAGCGGAATTTGACCTAGCTATATAACTAGTGTCGAAACTTACGCATAGGGGAATCCTAAGACTTCCCGGACATGGTTGCTGCAGAGACAGGGGCAATGCTGGTTCTGACAAACTCAACACGTAGCACGATAAGAGATGTGTTACAAAATCCGAAGCCTAATTGACGATGTAAATAGTTGCAGGGCATAAGCCCTGCATTGTGTCGCCGCGCCCATGGTAATATATACAAGATTTCCCCCCTCTAATTTTAATGAATCAGATTTATTTATTTACCAGTTAACTAGATGTTGACTTGACTTTGTTTGTCTTTTCCTATTTCCCTCTCATAATTACCCCCACGAGAGAACATGTATCATCATTTAACTGTTCTCATGTTTCTCTCGTAACCAAATAACTTAGTTATGGAGTGTATATCGAGCTCCATATCGAAGGAAATAACAAGCAATAACATACCAGTAGAAAATACATGTCTTTTTTACACGAGATCGTATTATTGGTATCAAAATTTTCCAAATCTCTCATTGCTACCTATATTCGTAGTTTTGTTCGGTGTAGTATAAAAATAAGAGTAGGGACTCCGAAGAAAATGTGTTCAGATCGCATTTCTCACTTATACGTCATACACAGTTTTTATAAGTTTTTTTACTTTAAATAATATATATTGACATTTATTTTGCTAAGGACCCAGCAATCAAAGATTAGCAACGCATTCCCTTTAGATAAACTACATACAAATAAATAAAAAAAATAGTACTTACCCATCCGCGCGAACTAATGTGACATAGTGCACGAGGCTCAAAATGGCAGCATACCAAATCACCATAATGACGAGATCACCTGCAAGAGGAACAAAAAATTCATTAAACTATTACTCTTCGACAATAACAAGTAACATTACATAGAATCTCGAATGTCTTATTAAGTGTCAATATCATGTGCTTTATTTCTTTAATTTCAAGGTCCGTAGATTCCTAGTGCAAAGCAAATCAATTACTTCACATCACAAATTTTAAATCGTTTTCAAATCACAAATTTTCTCCTAGATATTCTTCGAAGAAATGATTTCTAGTCAGCATCGAAATTACCAACTATGCTCTGCAATTTCAATTTTAACGCCTCAAATGTTGAATCACATGTTGCATATATGTTAGAAATTATTTGAAATGCACAGTGCAATAACAAACGTGTTCTTAAATTGGAACATGGACATATGATGATATTGGGTTGAATATGAATATGAGCTGGAATAATTTTTGTCCTATAACCTTTGGTCTATACTCGTAATTTTGAATGCATTTTCCTTGATTTCGTTCACATGCAATTATGGGAAGTTGTGTTTTTTTAGGTAGGCGCTGGTACCTTTAGACGAAAATATCAGCACTCACGATTTTGAGAAAATCACAAGAGCTCAAAATTCGTTAATAGAGCATATAAATGGCCTTTAATATTGGATATGGTTTCGCTGGGATTTGTTTTGGGGTGCTGCTACCATTAGATAGCAGGTAGCATAGATCAAATTATAATTAACAAAACCACAACTACATATGAAATAACGAATAATCTAGGATACAGTGACCACGATGCACAAATTCTTACAATTACTAGGAACATAAACACTGACACGATAAATAATACACGCATGTGCAGAGCATTCACTAAAGTTAATATAAAATTATTTACGGACTACTTGATGAAGGAATCATGGGACGAAGTTTATAACGCTGTTGACACAAATGAAAAATATAATTTATTTTTCTCCAAGCTTTCAATTCATTTTAACGCGTGCTTTCCTCTTAAAAAGAGAAAATTAAACATTTCAAGCAAAAGTAATACTTGGATCACACAAGGAATTAGAACATCGTGTAAAAACAAACGTACGCTTTACTTTATTTCTAAACATCATACCGTATCACCCGGTTTCCATATATACTTCCGAGAATATAAAAGAATTTTAAGAAAAGTAATAGTTCAGGCAAAAATAATGAAAAATAGTCAGGACATTTTGAGCGCTAGTAACAAAACTAAAGCAATGTGGGATATCGTAAAAAATACAACCACATCATCTCGATACCTTGTAGAGAATGTTATTTTAAAGGATAATGAAAGAGAAACGAGTAATCCGGAAAAAGTTGCCAATCTCTTCAACAAACACTTTTCCAGAATTGCGTCTGATCTCACGAAGGGACTAAAATCACAAAATTCAACATTTTACACTTCCCAAAAAATTTTAGATACGATGTTTATTCCCGAAACTTCTCCCAACGAAATCCTCAGAATAGTCAGTAAACTAAAAATTAATATTCATCTGGTTTAGATGAATTTCCGGATTGTTTATTAAAAACTTGTGCACTTGCCTTTATACATCCGTTAACTCACATTTTCAATGCTTCTTTATGTACAGGAATATTTCCAGATATTTTCAAAACAGCAAAAATTAAGCCACTTTTTAAAAAAGGGAACAAAAATGATATTCAAAATTACCGGCCAATTTCTCTTTTGTCAGTTTTCTCAAAAATATTAGAAAGGCTTTTCTACTTACGAATGGAAACATTTCTCAGGAAAAACAGAGCGTTTTCAGACTCACAACACGGTTTTAGAAAATCAAAATCTACGGAAACTGCCATTTTTTCTTTTCTCAAAGATGTTGCTTCATCAATAGACCAAAATGAAGTACCCATTGGAATATTCTTAGATCTCTCGAAAGCTTTTGACGTTATTGACCATAAGATCTTGCTCTCAAAATTACCTTCGTATGGAATTCGTGGTATTGTCCTAGATTGGATAACTTCTTACCTTAAACATCGGACTCAAAGAGTAGAAATACCATACTGACAGGAAAGGACATTACATACTTATATTTCCAATTCTTTGCCAATTGTGCATGGGGTCCCGCAAGGTTCGATCTTAGGTCCTATTCTCTTTCTGTAAACGATATGCCCTCGTCTATTAAAAATGGAAGAATGGTTCTGTTTGCTGATGACACGAATGTTCTTTGCAAAAAAGAAGCAGTAAATAGTACAATTTCAGAAGTTTCAAATTGGTTTAATAATAACAAATTAATTGTTAACGAAAGAAAAACTGTTTTAATGCTTTTTTGCATCTCAAATCGGAAATCGCATGTTCCATTGAAAATGAACAATATGCAATTAGCTGATGTTGAGGCAACAAAATTTTTAGGTCTTTCAATTCAATCAAACCTCAAATGGAATGTACATATAACAGAATTAAACACTAAATTAAGTTCATTATGCTATGCATTCAGAATTCTTTCAAACTCAGTCAGCCTTCATGCAGCTCGTTGCGTTTATTTTGCAAATGTGCATTCCCGCCTGAGATATGGCATAATATTCTGGGGAAGCTCATCCTGTAGTATTCAGACCTTCAGATTGCAAAAGAAAATTATTCGAATAATGAAAAAATGCCTTCCACGTGATTCCTGCAAGCCTCTTTTCATTGAGCTGGGAATCCTACCATTGCCTTGTCTATTTATTTACGAATCTGTAATATTTGTCAAAAATGACCTACTTAACGGAGGGAACATATTTTCATGCAATATTGATATTTATAATTACAACACACGCCGTAGAAATCACGTGCATCAAGTGTCAGTATCAACAGCTCAGTACAAGAAATCAACATACAATACATGTACGTTACTTTACAACGCATTGCCAGATGACATAAAACAATTCAAGTCGGTACACAAATTTAAGTTAAAAGTAAAATCTTTTCTGCTGCAAAACTGTTTCTATACAATTAGAGACTATACTGATCGTGAAAAAGAAAAATAATGTTTAATGTAACAAAACAAAGATATATAATGAATTAGTTTATGTTTGCATTGTATACATTTAAAAAAAATATTTAATACGCCTGTAACAAGTAATGTACTTCAGCTTCCGGGTCAATGACCCCCATCTCGATCAGGTTTTTGTCCAGTTTCCCTGATCCATTGAGCAAATGCTGAGATGGCCCCTTGTTTTGCTTCTGGACGTAAATGTAGCTTCACTGTGCGCACGTTTTGTTGAGCACTCCTTTTGCTTGTAGTTCATTTACAGTTGAAATTGATTTTCTATAACTCGGGAACAAACATTTTTCAAATATTTTTATTTTTCTAAAATAATTATTTTCTAAATTCATTTTTTCGTTGTTTTTTTTTGTTTTTTTTAATAAAATTCTGGCCCTCAAGAAAATGTGCGCAGATAAATTTCTTTCCCCACACGTCATATACAGTTTTTACTGACAAATAAATGTCAAATAGATGGCTAAGTAATGTAAGCGAGCGCCGGAAAACAGCGTTTTTTACAATTTGAAAAGCTAATTGCTGCACCCTGATAGCAAAACAGTGGATAAATATTGTTCCTGTAATGTAAATTACTTCTTCAAACACGTTGTGTAGTCAGAATACTTGTTTGTTTGTTTATTATTTCATAGTAATAGAAATCATTTTGACGAAAAAAGTCTGCCATTGTGGTCAACGCTAGTGCCTAAACCGTTCAGACTATTTTCTCCAAAATTGATTTTCATTGATCGATTTTAAAGAACTCGAGGACCGCGAGTTAGAAACATATTTGAATTTCTGGGGGGTACTTTAAGGGAAGCAACAATTATGTTTTCAAAATTTTCTAAAAATGGCTCCAATTTTTTTCATTAAACATTGCCGTCAGATTGTGTAAAAGACTGAAGAGAATGTCGCAGGTCTCATTTTCGTTGAAAGCCTTCATATTTCGAAAATTGCAATGGATCGAAATGTTTGCGGCGGCGTCCTACAGAACTCAATATTGAAGGGATTTTCACTTAATTAAATCTATGACTGAACGTCAATTCTTGAAATAAAGACATGAATAATTTTCCGAAAATACGAGAAGGAGCATCGAGACAGTACGAGAAAATCGGCCAACCTGTTTACGTGCTAGCGTTGACCGCAGACGGACAGATGGACCGGCAGGCATTTTGCGGTCAAACCTTTTTTCGGTATCAAGGACCCAAAATATGAATTCTGGCAACACAAAGGGTTAGAGGATGATTTTTACTATAACTCAGAAACAAGATTTATCCACTTTTTGGTTACCACGGCCCGGAAATAATGTTGTTTTTTCGAAAATTCGCCGTTTTCGATTACAATATTTTCTCTTCTTACGTGCGTAACGGCGAGAAAGAAAAAAGGTAATATCTCTAAAATACTAATTTAAAATAGCGATTTTTGTCTTAAATGAAAAATATATTACAAAAAATTAGATGATAAAAAATGTTATGTAAAAACGTTTGAAAACTTTATAGTTTTGTTCAGATTCTGCTTGAACTTAATGTAAATTTTAAAAAATGTTTTCTAAAATACTACACGGATTTTTTTTTCACGAAAGAACAATGAGCGCTTAAAAGAACGGCGCAAGTCACATTTTCGTTGAACTATGAATTTTCGAAAATTGTAAATTTAGGAATAATGCGAAAAAGAATTTGATGTAGCACCAAGAGTTTAAAAATTTGTGCACTAATTGTTGAGTAATGAAACTAAGACCAGGAGAAATTTCCGTATGCGGAGCATTCCCACCAGTTTATTAAGGTCGTGATCGTGTTTTTGCATCGTAGTGTGTAGTTACATAGTAGATCGTGTAGCTTATGCTTTTGTAGCACCACTTACTACTTTCTTCTGCTTGTGCAGGATAGAGAAAGTATTGTAACGTTGCGGGAAAAAATGCGATTTTTCTGCAGAACAATTTTTTTTTGTCGGATCACCGAAATAGTGGATACATCTTGTTCTTATACGTAATCAATTATTTCCTCTAGCACTTGGGTAGTCAGAATCTATGTTTTTGGGTACTATATATGGAACGAGTGGTTCTCAAACAGCAAATACGTTCTCAGGCTATTTCTAACTTTTGCAATATTTCTGAGAGTTGAAAGAAATGAGAGCCGCGCCATTCTTTTAAGCGTCTTTTTCTAACCGTGGAAAAAATGGAATTATTTTTGAGATAAAGTTTTGTTATAATTTACTTGAACTTCAAGCAGATATTAGGCAAAAGACAACTTGTTTTTTTCTTCGAACTGTATATGACCTCAGAGTTAGAAAATATAATTTGATTTTTGGAAGTAGTTTTCCATAAACCTCAAAATTTTCTCAAAAACTTGGCACCAAATGTTTTTATTAAACTTTGCCCTAGGATATTCTAAAGAACGTTTTAAAATGTCTCAGGTCTCATTTTCGTTGAAATCTCTGGTTTTTCGAAATTTGCAAAGATTAAATTTTTTTCAGAATCTTCCTACAACTCAACATTAAAGATGAGTTTCTTCATTAAATCTGTTGTTCAAGGGAATCAAAGTTAGATCATGTACAATTTTTCTAGAATATAAAAAGTTTTAGCGAAATGTCGCATGAAATTTAGATAATGTTAAAAAATTTCAAACAATTTTCTCAAGAAATCGGTCCAAATTTTGTCGTTAAATGTTCTATTTGTACGTATCAAAGGACAAAATTGATGTTGGTCCCATTTTCGGCGAAAACTCTTTTAAACAAAATATAAACAGTGCAAGTATACAGTACTGAAGACCAAAATATCTAAAAATAAATTGATTCTAAAAAATTAGATCATCTATAACTTGTTAAAATTGTGGCGTCGTTTAATTACTCAGACACAGACACGAAGGATTCGTAACAAAACAAATTTATTTGTAACTGGAGAACTATATACAATGTTGCACAAGTTCATTTACACTTATCCGTGCTTTACGGAACCCTCCTAAGAACAGCTTATCTTAGCCGCCACCCGCGACTGCTTTGCGAGTCCCCCACCCGCCCTTGCTTGACCGCAAGATACAGCGAACGCTTGACCGCGTCGCTAAATGTGAGACTGACGTCTCCCCCGGACAAGTCCGGCTGCTCGCCCTGGAGCGCAGTGCGTGAGCACTTAATGAAGATACCAATTCGGCTCCGTGCCGCAAATGTATTCTGGCTAATATGCCCTTACCTCATCTTATATAGATTCGGTCACATTACCGACCGATCACATGATCCACTCCCACTCCGTAGCTAAAGTGACGTGGGTGCCCCACGTGACCTCCCTCCCTCAGAGCTTGGTAGGCGACGTCTGTGACGTATACAACCGACCACTGTGACGTGTCTGGCCGCCCCCTGGCGCCTTCGCGCCCTTTCTACTTCCTGGCTCAGCCTAAACCCATCTTAGACACGCCCCCTTCCTGCTCTACCTAATGGTCTGTCTATTTGTGGCTACCATAGACAAAGGCACATCCTGTCTTTCATGTATGCAAGCGTCACTATGCCACAAAATTAAATAATCTTTAACTTTTTAAGGACATCTATAACTTGTTAAAAACATGTGTAGTTTACCGCAATTGTGCAAATTTTCGAATCAGCATATTCGGATTTCCTGCACTTCTTTTGCTAGAATTGTTCAGGAGGTATCACGTTGCACTACAATAATGGGAACAACGCGACATTGCAGTTTGAAATTCACAGAATAACTTTTCATTGTTGGCTGGTGTTTCTGTGCGTTTGGAACGAAGTTTTGTATTTTCGGATTTGTTCAGATGTATTGCCTATAAATAAATTAAATTTTCTGGCTGAATTTGCTACGATTGGTAATGAGTTTTACGAGAGATGGCTAACATGTGTTAATATGGCCAGAAATTGCTGTTATAATTTTATGTAACCGTTACTGATGAAAATATATACTGTTGTAACACCAGCAGTTGTTTTCTGGATCACCACTCTACCTTAAAGATCTCAGGCTCACAGTAGGTGCAGTTTTTTTTAATTACGTGAATAAAAGTGGCGGTGTATGTGTGACTTTTGACACTGCATCACTTGCAATCGAATTCGAGGGGAGCACGTCTAAACGCATTTGTTTATCACATCCGGTCTCCTAGAAAGTTGTTCTGCAATGGCCTGATGAAATCGGAACCAATTTCTGTGATAAAGGCTTCAAAACGAATGAATAACGGGTTATAAGTTGTCTTGACAGAGGCTTCAAAGCGGATGTATTAAGATTTTACAGCAAGAAGGTTATGTATTGTAGTTTATATACATTTTCATCCGTTCGTCCGTACGGTGTATGTGAACAGCACTAGCGCCTAAATAATGCATATGATTTTTTCCAAATTAAAGAAACCCCTGTCGATCTGGTCTGAGCTGAAGCTCGACGATTTTGAAAAACATTTATTAATTTTTGGGGTTACTTTACATGAAGCCCCCCGGACATTTTTAAAATTTTCTCATAAACGGCTCCAAATTTTATCTTTAAATTTCTTGTAAGAATAGAGTAAAATACACTTATAAAAGTGGCGTACGTCCTATTATCACCGTTAACTCTGAATTTTCGAAAATTGCCAAATTTTGAATTTTTTCGGCGTCTTTCTACTACTACAAAATTGAAGATACCGATTTTTTCATCAAATACAATTTGATCTCCATAGTGAGTCATGTACACTATTTTTGAAAATGTTTGTAGTTTTCGCGTAATATTGCGTGCAATATGTGCAATTTAAAAAAATGATAAAAACTAAGATTTTCTCAAAAACGGCTCCAAATTGTTTCTTTAAACTTTTAGTAGGGATGGGTCTAAAGCACTCTGAGTTGACATAAACACCATGTTGCTTTTTTCCTTTGTTTTTTCAAAAATTAACAAAATATGTATTTCACTTGTCTCTCAGGTCGTTAATATTTACACTAGCGGCGATTTGTTCACATTATTATATTTATAAATACATGTTCTTTAAATAACATCATAAAATGTTTCTCCAACACTCAACCGTTTTCTGTGAAAACTAGCTCAAAATTCCGTATTTTCAGAAACGCTCAAGTGCCGTTTTCTCGCAAATGGTTCCGAATTTTTTCTTCAAACTTTTCGTACTAATTGCACTGTTTAAGATGTCGTAGAATTAATTTTGCTGTATTCTCTATTTTTTTCAAAAATTACACGAATGTAATTTTTTTTAAGATATCACACACCGTTAATATGCACATTTCCAGGAACTTGGAAACACTATTGTATTTGTTAGTTAAGGTGCTTCAATTGATTTCTAATGTAGTTTTTCGAAAACTCAAAAATTTTCTGTGTAAAAGAGCTTCAAATTTGAAATTTACAGTTGGGCTCAAACGCCGTTTTCTTAAAAACTGCTCAAATTGTTCAAAGAAAATTGTCATTTAGAACAAGGTTTTACTGTTCTTTAACATTCTTAAAATAATATTTCCGTTCTACCATTAGGAAATGGAAAAATTAAAAAAATAATAAAAAAGTACTTCCGGCGGTGATAGATGGCAGCTGGCAAGAGAATATGGCAAGTCCGAATAACTAGCCGAGATCAAAGGAAATAGAAAACTAGTACGGGAAAGTCTATACCATTCTGCAGCACCTCTAGTTATTTCTAATTTCTGAAATGACTGTGCGAAGAAACCTCTGCAGCCTGAGTGTCCTCCCATATGAGTAAATAGTGACAGACACTTTCGTGTTTTGCAGGGCCAAGAGGTAAAGTCATCTCACTGTGAGTTTGCAGGGCGTAGTGGAGGGCCACGCGCCACCGAGCCGTCCCAGTGGAAGCGACACGCAACCTCAGCGAGCGGCGCCGCGCTCCGTGGCCAGCGGGGCGGGGGAGAGGGGGAGGGGGCGGTGCCGTTAGCTGGTCAATGCCCTGCCGCGTCGCACAGCACTCCTTCCTCCACGCGCCCCAACTAGGTTTATGGGCCCCGCCCCCCTCTCCCCTTCACTGCATCTCAGTGGCGCGGGCGGAGCCACTTACGTGCACTTTAATTGGAGTTATTGATTCAGTGATTGACTAGTGATTCCGGGAGCGCCAACTGCTAAGGTCATTAGTCCCGTAAATGTACTACATGTTTTATTGCGGAAAGTTGTGTCGATCTTCCCTGAATGGCAAGATCCAGCACCGACCTACACGACTCGTGGGGGATTCCTACAACCAGTCAGTCAATTCCTATCTCCCACTTCAGGAGCACCGCCTCAGCCGGGACAAGCCCTATGCTCCCGACCGGTCTCCCGACGTGTGATAGTGTAGTGCACGTAAGTAAGTGCTGAGGATGGGACAGAGAAAGTAAGAAAAGATCGTGCGCGGTCCGTGATCCCATTTCTTACGGTACTGCTCCGACATTCGCATAGTTTTGTTCGGAGAAACCACGAAAAACTACCTACCAGCGCAGCCGGTCGACTGATGCACTGAGCCACTTATGAGGGTTTGCATTTTTAAAACTATTTAATTTATTCGTTAAGTTCAATTTTTTATTCTCTCGCTTTCCTACGTACGTTGTAGAGAGATATTATGAAATGTCTTTTTCGACAGAAAAACTCGAATTTTGCGGTGAAATCTAAAAATTAAATTAACTGACTGATGTACCCGAAAACTTCAACTAATTGTTCCGTGAACGTAGAGAATTGTCTATCCCTTTAGTGTTCAATCCTTCCCTGTAGGATGATGAGGTACGGCGCCAACCTACATGTCGGCTTGTGGGAGATTTCCCAATTCAGGTGTCTCCACCCAGCGGGGCGCAGTTCCAAATCAACCACCATGCTCTAGTCTGGTCTTCCGGCGAGGGTGTGTTAGTGTCGTACATTTAAATGTGTGTAAGGGGAGAAGGTAGAACATAGAATAGGAATAAAAAAAATACGCCTGGTCCGTAGCCCCTTCGTTACGGTACTGCTCCGACATTCCTCTGGTATTCACAACGAAACAACGAAAAACTAATGATCAGAGCAGCAAACCGCTAGTATTGTCCATCAGACACTGGCTGGATTCGACCTAGTTATCCAGCTAGCGTCAAAAATTCTCCACCGTCTGGAAAGGAAACCCAAGACGGACAGAACAGAGTCGCTGCACTCGTAACGGCAATGCTGCCCTTGACCTAACCTCAGTTGGTCGAAGCAGATGGTTCTTGTAGTAAATTACTTCCTCTAACACGTTGGGAAGACAACCCACGTTTGGTGCGTCGTTGATATGAAAAAATTGGCTGATGGCAATTCGTTCGTCCGTCTACCCGTCTCGCCGTCCGTCTACCCGTCTCGCCGTCCGTCTACCCGTCTCGCCGTCCGTCTGCCCGTCTCGCCGTCCGTCTGCCCGTCTCGCCGTCCGTCTGCCCGCCTCGCCGTCCGTCTGCCCGTCTCGCCGTGGTCAAAGCTAGCACCTAAACTCATCACAGATTTTTTCCCAAACTGATATTTCCCAATCGATTACGAGGAAGTCGAGGGCCAGTGAGTTTGAAACCGATATTTTGATTTCGAGGATACTTTACATCAAGTCTCAACAGTTTCAAAATTTTCTCAAAAATTGCTCCACAATATTTTATTTATTTATATTATTATTATGACCTGTTTTCCATCGACAGGTCAAATGGTGGTTAAAAAATGAGCAAGTTTCATTTTTATTGAAATCTGTAAATTTTCGAAAGTAGCCAAGCTCACAATTTTTCCAAATCTCTTTCTTCAAAAATATTGAAATTTCTTCCAAATCCGTTTCTTCAAAAACAGATCTTTAAATAAGTTCATGAACAATTTTTCGGAAATATGTGATGTTTTCACGAAATTCTGCGAGATATTTAGGGTTTTTATAATAATTTTGTCAAAAACGGTTCTAAACTATTCGTTTTATTTTTTCTTCGGATAGAGCATTAAACATTAAATATAAGCGCAGTTCCACTTTCAGCAGCCTCTGTATCTTCGAAAATTGGAAATAATGAACATTGATAATAGCAGATAATTAACATTACGATATCGATAATAGAGTTTTTTTTAATAAAACGTGCTCCAAACATTAATCTTTAAATTACGTCATGTACATTTTTTAAAATGTGAATAGTTTTTGCTCTCTAGCTTGAATTAACCCATTTTTTTTTTCAAAAAATTCTTCAATTTTGTCCTTAATTCTTTTTCGGTCGATAAAGGAAAGGACGCTTTAAAACAGCACAGGTCTCCTTCTTCGTGAACTCTCTAAAGTTTGATAAATTGCAAACAAGTTATTTTCACAGCAAAACTGACTGCGAAACTCTACATTGAAGATTTTTTTCTTGATGAAATCTGTTGTTTAAAACAATATCTTGGAATGATGACGATGGATTAGGGTGCAGACCTTTCTTTTCTACTCACGTTCATTTTTGGAGGCCTCCCGTTCATATTTACATTAGTTTGAAGATTGTATGTCCGTGTGAAAGGAATCTTTCTTTTTTTCAAAAAACAACAACAAATATTGTCTCTTCATAAGTTACTGCATCTTTACAGACGTTCAAGCCTAGTTTCCTGAAAACTAGGAAATCTGGACATGCAATACATGTGAACACGCATGGAAATGAAAATCTAAACTTTTTTAAATTGCAATTGCCATTGCAACTTTCTGAACTCTAAGAACCTCAGTTTGAATGAATATAGTCGGTTTCTGGCGTTTAGGAAAGAAAATGCTGCTGGGAAACACTTATGCAGGCTCATGTGGTATTCTAATTAGGGAACGGATCTTCATGAACACACATATTTTTACAGGTAGAGGTTTTTGTGTTTGCATTACACACTGCATGCATTAAAACCATTTTTATTTTACATATTTTTGTATAATTAAATGTTTTTATATATTTCACTTATTGTCACAAATTTTTGCATATATTCTTACGTTTTGATATATTTACGTGTCCCAATGGAATATTTCAAATACGAGTTCGTAAAGAAATGTTTCTGGTATCGTCTTTCAGTGAAACAGGCAAAGTAATACTGTTCTTCTAAGACCACCTGTCATTTGCCGTGAATTGTCACATATACCCCCGCATCTCTGAAATTGCGAACTCGGCACCATGGTTGAACGGAAATGTGCGAAGCAAAAGTAATCACAATCATAGGCTTGCTCATGTTTCGTACGGCCGATGCATGCCTCGATCGAAACCTAACAAACATGTCTTAAAGACCATTTGTCTTACCGCACTTACTGCAACCCGCCGAGAAATACACACCCCTGTGTCAGGGATGCAACATTCGGAACCCTTTCTCGAAACCCCGTCCTCTCAAGCTCAATGGGAATACTCCTTTATAAAGGGATGCGATCAATCTATGTAAGCCGGCGTCGCTAGCCGAATTGCTTAACTACGCTCCGTGAATTAATTGATTGACTGATTAGCGATTCCCGGCGCGTCAACTGCTGTCGCTTGTCTCGTAAGTGTAATGCATGCTTTTATCGCGGAAGGTGATCTTTACCCACTGGATGGTGAGAATCGGCGCCGACTTACCTGTCGCTAGCGGGCTTTTCTCCAACAATGTATCTCCCACCAGTAGGGCACCACCCCAGCCGGGACAAGCTCTAAACTCACAACCGGTCTCCTGGCAGGTGTGACAGTGTACAGCATGTGGTGTAAGTGTGTGTAAGTAAGGGCTAAGGATAGGACAAGGAAGAGGAAGGAAAGATGGTGCGGTGCATGGCCCGTTTGGTAGAATACTGCTCTGGTATTCGCGTTGCATTGATCAGAGAAACCACGAAAAACTACCGAAAGGAGCAGCCGCTAGGCTACAGCTAGACTTCTCCGAACAGCGACTGAATTCGACCTATGTAGCCAGTGTTAAATATCCTGCCACCTCCAGGTAAGAGGCACTGCAGTGAGATCAGTTGTTGCCCTGAGTCACCTCCCCCGATACGCTCCTTGAAGTGACGAAAGTTAAGCAATTCGAGACACCGCGGTTTCCTGGGCTGGTGACCGTCTGGGAACACCGGTTTCTAACGGCACCGAACCCTTGACCGAAAAGCATTGACAGACTGCAGCGCGTGGAGACAAAATGACAATACGTTAACGGAGGATCACTACACGGAGTATACGCTCGGTGCCCAAAAAGGGCTAAGGCATGTAATGCGAAAAAAAACGCATGAAATTAAGAAAAACTAGTTGCGCTACAACAGCATATACTTTCTCGCATTATTTTTTTAATTTGTAATTTTCGAAAATTCAGAGGGTCAATGAAAATAAGACCCGTAGCATTCTTTTAAGCCCTTCTTTCCATGGAACATGTGAAATTTAGAGCGGTTTTTGAGGAAATTGTTTTTTATAAATTGCATTAATCAAGCATAAAGTATGCGAATTCTACTCGTTTCTTCAAAAAATTGTGCATGATTTTTTAAACTAAATTAAAAAGATAATTATTTATAACGTCTAAGTCAAAAATCTCCGTCTTCAATTTTGCGGTTTTGAAATGTGAACTTTTTGCAATTTTCGAAAATATGGAGAGTTCACCAAAATAGGACCAGTAATATATTTTTGCCGTCCCTTGATACATATAAGAAGAAAATTCCAAGAAAAAAGTTGGGGATGATTTTGAGAAAAAAATGTTACAAAACCTAAAATTACCTACATTTTGCGTAAAATTACACGAAAACGACTCATATTTCCGAAAAATTGAACATCACTTTATTTCAAGATCTGCCTTCAAAGAACAGATTTCATTAGTAAAAACATCTTATATTTTCAATATAGTAGTTGAAGCAATTCATTGAAGCAATTGTCCCAAAAATTGAATATTTGGAATTTTCGAAAAATCTGGGATTTTAATGTACATGACATCTGCACCTTTCTCTTAAGCTTCCTTTACGTCATCCGAGAACAAAGTTAAATGCGAATTTTGAAAAAGGTTTTGAGGCTTCATGTAAACTACCCTCCGAAATCAAAATATCTCTTTAAAACTCCCGAAGACTCTGTGTTCGTTCAGAACAATAGCGGTGAATCAATTTTGGGGATAATCTGCTAAACCCGAGGTTTTCAAACCGTGCGTCGCGATCATATGGTTGGGGCGTCGCAGTGATTTATTAAAAATGATCTTTAGATTTGATTTACTTTAACCCTTGTTTCATGTATGCCTACGTCATACTATATGTTATTTGTAATATGTACGATTTATTTTACTAATTACTTGTGGATTAATTGAAAGTCCAACCGAAACTGGAAAGTCCTTTACCAATAAACATTTGTTAGATAATCTCTTTCCCATAGGTCATATACAGTTTTTACTGTGTTTTTGACAAAATAAATAAATAAATAAATAGTCCTTTAGCTTCGACTTACATCGCTAGCGCGCGTCGTCGCGGCCAGGAATATTTAATCTTTCTATCCACGCAGATCAAGAGGTCCCGTCGAGTCGCAGCACGTGACATATGAATAGTTTGAATCAATTGCGAGGTACGTTACGTCTAAAGCAGATCGTTCTCTTATCTTCTGTGACATTTTTGTGTCAGAATGGATAAAATTAGATTTAAAAATTAGAACAAAGCGAAATAGTTCATGCAGTTCTAAAGACAATAGTAGACGAAAATATGACGAGAGTTACTTGAACTTTGGTTTTATGTGTACGATTATTGGAAATGAACGACCGCAAAGTGTGATTTGTTTGAAAGTGCTGGCTAGAGAAAGCATGCTTCCTAATAAAACGAAACGTCATTTGGAGTCAAATCATGGAAGTTGGTAAATAAGCATCGAGAATTCTTTTCTCATAACCGAAAGAAATTACTGTTCAGCAATCGACATTCACAAAAAAATCTACTATACCTCCTAAGGCCCTTCATTCATCTTACAAAGTTGCCTACCACCTAGCGACGAGCAAGAAACCTCACACCATTCCTGAAGAACTCGTTATACCTGGTGCTTCAGACATGATATTATGATAGGTGAGTCTGCTACCAAGTAACTGGCAAGTGTGCCTATGTCAGACAATACAATTAGTCGTCGAATATTCGACGGTTGACAATATTAATGATCAGGTCATTGAAAAACTAAAAAAAAATGATTTCGCCATTCAGTTGGATGAAGCTACAGATAGCCACAATGATGCGCATCTATCGTGCGATTTTTCTAACTCTGCCTTTCGAGCCCCTATGGCCACAATGGAATATCACACGGCATTTCGCGTCTTTCTCGGTCCTGCCGCTAGGAGTGGCATGATCGCAAGTACTGATTGATGTGGTCGCGAACATGCTATACCAAGCGGCGCGACTGAGGAAGACGTGAAATACCGTGACATATTCCACTGTGACGACGGACCTTCAGAGACAGAGTTAGAAAAATCGCATTATAATTTGTTACGTGAAGTACATTAATTATATCAACTTGTATGAAGGTAGTCTTTTCTACAGAAATATAACTCCTGGAGCAAAAATTTAAGACCTCTTTGAAATAGTGAAATATTTATGAAAGAAAACAACGTTAACTGGAAGAATTGTGTGGGCATGAGTATTGATGGAGCTCATACTATGGCCGGCTGAAATTCTGGATTGCAAACTTTGATTCGTAAAGAAGCTTCTCATGCAATTTGAACCCACTGTGTTATACACAGGAAAGCACTGGCATCAAAATCCCTCAGCCCTGTCCTTCATACAGTTATTCAATCAGTGATCGAAGTAGTTAACTTTATTAAAAGTCGTCCACCTAAGTCCAGATTTTTTAAAGAAATGTGCTACGATATGAGGGATGAACATACTTCATTACCTATTATTGTAACTCTCGCTCGCTTTCACAGGGAAATGTCTTGAAAAGAGTGTACGAACTAAGAAATAAACTTAGTTGTTTTCTTGTTCAAGAAAATCATTTGAGTTCCGGAAGGTTCGTCGACAGTGATTTTGTTTTTTTAAGCTAGCTTACTTTTGTGATATATTTAAAAAACTCAATTCTTTAAATACGTCCCTGCAAGGCAATAAGACCACCATTTTGCAAGCTTCGGGCAAAATTTCATCGTTCAGAAAGAAATCATTATTGTGAAAGTCAAAGTTGGAAGCTAAAGAGTACGCAGGAAAGAGTAAGTGCAGAGCAGGAAAGCAGTAAAGCTACTCTTTACTGCTTTCCTGCTCTGCACACGGTTTTAGAAGACAGTGAGTTACAGTTGAGTGAAGAAATTAAGTGTGTATTTGTGAATCATTTAAGAGAACTCATTGTTTGCATTCATAAGTACTTTCCAGAAGAAGTTGTTCACCATCATTGGATCAGAGATTCCTTCAGTACAAAAACACTAAACACTGAAGAACAAGAGCAATTCATCGACATTTCTTTTCGCTCCAGATTAAATCAAAGTTCGATTCATCACCACTCATTGAGTTCTGGAACTTGGTGAAAAAGGAATATCCACAAATGGGTGACATGGCCGTACGAGTTTTGATTCCTTTTGTACGTACGTATGTACTTGGCGCAACACCCCGCGTACGTGCACGAGCCTACTCATGTAATAAGGGGGTTCGTGTGATTTGTACGAAGACATCCCCACGCCGTAAACTGGTCTTCTCAACATGAGAAGTGAGTTTTCTCATCGTCACAACATCCTACTTATGTTAGGTAGAATTTTCATATACCCGAGGGGAAAAAAAACTTAAAAGAAAATTTGGAGTCGCTTTTTTAGGAAATAATTGTTTGAAAACGCCTAAATTTGACCCAATATGAAGCAAAACTATTCGTATTTTCGAAACATTGTACACGACGTTATTTCAATCTGACTTTCGGCAAAACATTTTATTACGGGGGAAAATCACTGCCTTCAATATTGCAGTTGTAAGAATACAGCGAAAATCGTTTCAAATCTTTGCAATGTTCGCAAGACGAGGGTTTCAATGAAAATGAGACTTGTCAAATTCTTTTCGGCGCCTTTTCCGATCCGAAGGCAACATTTAATGAACAATTTTTTGGCGTTTTTAAAGATAATTTCGAAAATCTAGTTGTGGGTTCATGTAAAATATCCCGAAAAATCAAAATACGTCTCAAACTCATGGGGTCTCGAGTTCCTTTAAATCGATGGATAAATTGCAGTTTTGAAGAAAATCGGCTGAACTGTTTAGGCGCTTGCGTTGATCACAGACGGACGCATAGGTGTTTTGTCCTCAATCGGTTTTTCGATATCAAGGACCCAAAACATGGATTCTGACTATATAAAATGTTAGAGGATTTTGTTTTCTACATACATGATAAAGATTTATCCACTTAATCGTTACCAAGGCTCGGCAATAAGAGTTTTCTGACAAATATTCCCGGTTTCAAGCGCACGATTACTTTTTTTTATACGATGTAAGCGAGAGAAAGGAAGAAATTGAATATGCATTTCACACATTTGTACACACGTAGTATTCATTTAGAATATATGGGCCGACGGAAGAGGACACAGACAGGGAAAATGGGAAGAGAATGTATTGAAGGAATTCATCAAACCGTTCTACTAACTGTAAACGGTGCCAGTAGGAAAATCCGAAGAATTAAATACCTTTGTTTCTAATAATTTTCGATAAATTATTGATTTTTAAAATATTTTTTAATCATCGTTTGCTATTTTGAGTGAGAAAAGAGTTCTGTTACATAAAAGTTATAGTAGATATTTTAAATATTCGTGATTTTCGTGAAAACTACAAATAATTTACTACCCACAACAACAACTCCAGGCAAAAACAACAACATGAAAATTCAATGGTAAAACATGCGTTTAACAGTACACGTTTCGCATGTCTTCGTTGGTAATCAAATAACTTGAGGCCTTGAAAGCCGAAGTAGTTCGAAGGCTCGAACATTGACCCACTTGGCGTGGAAGAGGTTACGCATCGACTGAAAAAGACACTCTCTGTTCTCAGAATGATTCAAGTCGGTTCTCAGATTCTTCACACAATACGATGGCTTTTCAAAAGTTGCAGTCAATAATTGTAACATTGTCAAGTTAGAAAATCACTGATGTAGGAATGCTCGCAATACGTTCATTCAAACCGGTGTGTTGCATTCTCTAAGGTTAAGGTAAGTTGCATTTTAAGCACCCCCACCCTAATATCTATGTACCCAATGTAAAGTAATAAATTATATACATGTATCTGAAAGATTCTTTCACGCATGATGTCTCAGACCAACTATTTATTATTCTATTTCCCGTGCTAGCAATTAATCGCGTAACAAGCATAGTGGTAACATTTTTACAATTATATAAAGCCATGCACGAGAATTTTGGTGTTTGTAAATGTTGGTTGTGATGAATTGCAGGAAACAATATTGTTTTAGTCTATGCTAATGTAATTGGGCGCATGACCTAGGCCAATTATACTTTGTTACAGATGTGAATGCAAAAGGCATTAATGAAAGTCCCCTGGAAAGGGAGTGAAAAGCTTTAATGTTTTTATTCGAAAATCACACAAACGCTTTAGCATTCCCTTCTTATTTACGGAATTGTCTACAACGATTAAAACTTAGGTAAGCTGTAAAACATTGTAGAGAATTCGTTTCTTTTAGTAACCACTATTTCTCATACAGAAAATCAAAATCTGCTTCTACCATCAAAGGTATTATACAGTAGCTACCCTCAAAATCATAAATGTACTGTGAAAACAGGTCTGAACTCCTGGAATACGAAATGTGTGATTCTCAAGACGTAAAAATTGCGTTATTGCAAGACTCGTTCATATTCCCTCTACTCTTGCTCGTCAGGACAACCGGAGAAACACAGCATTCCGAATAATGAATATCATTCATTCATGGAATTATTAGTTTCTCACGGGAAACGGGAATCCATGAACATACGGCATTAAAATAAAATAAATGTCATTAATAAATCACTAAGAACCACAATTTTGCTATTCAAAGTCCGCGACAGCGCCTGTGATTATTTAAAGGGTTAAGGTTAAAGTAGACAGGACACAACCGAACATTTCCCGACGACATACACACCTTACTAAGAACTGCGTAACCTGTCCTGTTGAAAAGGGTCATTTAGTCAGAAATGTCATTTTCTTCCCCTTGGTGAATAGGAAATGAGCAGATGAACACAGCAATGAAATGAAAGTGAGAATAGTTACCTCCAATGGAGAAGTTTGGCACAGCTCGCGGCACTTAACGGACGAAGCACCGCTCCCAGCTGAAAACCCTTCACTCCCGCCACTACTGCTCGCCTCACCTCAGCTCAACGCGTGACGCGACTGGCCAACTGGCAGGTGGGCGGGCAGTCCGGTGGTCCACAAAGCCGTCCTCCGAAAGAGGCGCCTGCGCTGCGACCTCTCGCAGGTCGATCATCGATACTCGCGCCACGCTGCACTCAACAAACAATCAGCGTCCTCTAGCGACGACGAAATGAAGCTTCAGAATGTACGTCTCTCCACTAGGGGCGCTGCTTATCCGTAAAATAACGAGACTGAACAATAGAGATCCATACAGTGGCGAAGTGCTCGCCGTATTT
The DNA here is from genome assembly GCA_031308135.1 of Acheta domesticus. NCBI lineage: Eukaryota > Metazoa > Arthropoda > Insecta > Orthoptera > Gryllidae > Acheta > Acheta domesticus. Next base: position 69,509,433 of record JAHLJT010009436.1, on the reverse strand, counting down.
TAACCTTTTTGAAAGGACGCCATGTTTTCTGTGGGCAAGATCAAAATGTTCACGTAATAGTAAATCTAATCGAAGTGCTTTCAGAAGAGATTTAATATTTAAATAACGTTGAGTTTCGTCTAGATTAATGTATAGAATCGAGTGTTTCCTTGTTCGTAGCACAAATTAAATTTCAGTATTTTCTTCCTAATGACATTGATTAAAAAAATTATTTTAAGTTCAGAACATTTATTTTCACTATTAAAATTGCCCACACACATATTAATTTATTTGATTTATATATAATTGATTTATAAAAAAATACGGCCACTACACTTTGTGGCCTCAATACTAAGTAATAACCTTAGTAATTAGTAATAACTAGTGGTGATACAGAATGGCATAGACTTACCCGTACTCGTTTTCAATTTCCTTTGATCTCGGATAGCTATTCGGACTTGCCACATTCTCATGCCAGCTGCCTTCTATCATCGCCCGAAGTACATTTTCTTAATTTTTCCGCTTCCTAATGGTAGAACGGAAATATTATTTTAAGAAACTAAAGAACAGTAAAATCTCGTCCTAAATGGCAATTTTCTTTCAAAAATTTATAGCCCCTGTTAGGCAAATCGCGTTTAAGCGCTAATGTAAATGCAAAATTTGAAGCTCGTTTTCACAGAAAAGTTTTGAGTTTTCGAAAATCTTCATTAGACGTCAATTGAAGCACATTAACTCCCAAATACAATAGTGTTTACAAATTGCTGAAAATAAGTATATTAACGGCGTGAGACATTTTAAAAAAAATTACATTTGTGTTAATTTTTGAAAAAACAAAAAATACCCCCAAATTAACTTTACGTCATACTAAAGAGTTCAATTAGCATTATCCGTTCGAAAAGTTTAAATGAAAAAAATTTGGAGCCGTTTTTGAGAAAATGGCGTTTGAGCCTTTCTGAAAATGCGGAATTTTGAGATGGTTTTCACACAAAACTGTTGAGTATTCGAGAAACTTTATGACATTATTTAAGGTACACTTGTTCATAAATATAATAATGTGGACATTTTTTAAAAATAAGTAACAGGTTTGTAACCTTATTAAATTTCGAAGGTTGTCTCAAAAGTAAGTTATACTATTTAAAAACAAAAACAAAAAACGTTTTAGAAATTGAAGAGGTTATTAAATTATATACTTTAACTATTTTTCTACATAATTCCCTTGCAAATTAAATACATTTTTTGTACCGTGACAACAGTTTTTTTAACCTAGTGTCAAACCACTCTCCCGCCAAACTGACAAGCCATCTCCCCACTTCTTTCAAGCATTCTCACTTTGGGACTGGTTGACGTCATCTTTTGAGACTGACATATCTGGTTGTGCTCTTGTTTTTTTTCTGATTTATTCACTATTTTAAGCGATCTGACTGTATAGTGTGTGTTTAAGTGCTTTCATTTACTTGTAGCAGGTTAGCTGGAAATATAATTTCGGCAGGTTTTTTGCTATAACCAAGACGAACCAACAGATAACGAATTTTAAACGCTTACTGAACCTTGACGAACTTCAGATTTAAGAGTTGGTGATAAGTGTCAAAATCTATAAACAGATTAGTTTATTTTCGATATTATATGACTGTGCTAACTTAATTACTGAGAGATTTATTTATTTCTGTGACGAGTGGCGAATCAGTTTATTTGAACGTTACGAGGACGGTGTATCGAGTCATTTTGAATTTTTGTTTCAAATCTTATTCTATATTTTCAAGACAAATTTTCAGTTAATAATGAGACAACTTTAAAAAAATTACATATGTGTAATTTTTGAAACAACAAAAAAGATCCTAAAATGAACTTTATACCATATTGAAGAGTGCAATTAGCACTATCCATTCGAAAAGTTTGAACAAAAAATTTGAAGCCATTTTTTAGAAAATTGCGTCTGAGAGTTTCTGAAAATACGGAATTTTGAGCTAGTTTTCACAGAAAACTATTCAATTTTCGAAAAACTTTATTTGACATTATTTAAAGCACATATACTCTTTATTATAATAATGTAAAGAAATCGCCGCTGATGTAATATTAATTACGTGAGAGACAAGAAAAAAATTACATTGTTGTAATTTTGAAAAAACAAAGGAATAGAGCAATATGGCATGTACTTTAATTGGCATTAATGTCATCTCATGGAGCACATTTAGCTCTGTCTCTATCAAAAGTTAAAAAAAAATTGGAGCCGTTTTTGAGAATATCTGGTTTTTGTATTTTTTTTTTTAATTTATGAAATAACGCACTTTCGGCAACAAATTTTATTTGAAGGAAAAATCTCTATCTTTAATTTTTTTGTTTCAAAAAAAATTTGTTTCAAATCAAAACTTCTGCAATTTTCGAAAATTCAGAGTTAACCGTGAAAATGGGACCTATGCCACCTTAAGTGTATTTTACTCTATTCTTACAAGAAATTTAAAGAAAAAATTTGGAGCCATTTTTGAGAAAATTTTGAAAATGTTGTGGGGGCTTTATGTAAAGTACCCTCAAATTTTGAAGAAAGTTTTTCAAAGTCCCTCGTCCATACCCAGAGTATCGGGCCATTGTCACGATGATGACGAGAGCCCAACTGGTTGGGCCAAGGTGACAAACGTGGATTCTGACTACACGTAGATGTAATTTACGACACGCAGGAAAAGTATTTTCGATACCAGGATCTTTTTCCTACCGAGTTTTTCTTTCAATAAAATCAGCGTTTTTGCTCCATCGTTACCATACTACGTAAGTAGTATGTGAGAAAGTAAAATAGAGCTGACATCTAAAATGATTTCTATACCAATATTATCTTCACCTCGTTACTCAATTCGTTTCTTATCTTCCACACCTCAGTAATTCTGGGATTTCCACTTGACATCAAGTAAACTGTGAACGCCAATAGACATACTCTCTGAAGTCTGGGCTAGATTTTCGGTCTTGCCCCACTCTCTTCACTGTTACTGTCCACGAGCGCATAAAAAGCCTTCCAGGCCCTCCCTAGGTACCTATTGTCGCAAATTGCGGGAGAGAAAGGACCCAGAAACACATGCAGGGAATGAGAAACACCGTATAGTTTGAAGAATTTATTACACTTTCCCAGGTATTAATCACGCAACTTTTCTTGATCGATGACCTTGCTTCCACCTCTCTGACACAATAAACAGTTGACAGCAAAAGCTCGCAGCGAGCACTGATGACGACATTCCAAACCCATCTTCACTGGAGCGAAATATAAACTATTTTCTGTTGAAGACGAGAACTTCGGTCCGTGATTTTCTCCAAAAAATGTAAAGAAATGACCGATGCAGGTGAAAATCCATCATACGAGATACCTCGAACTCCTGAGAAAGTTAGAACGCAAATTATTGAGAAAGTTGCGACGACATGATTGATTCTCCAGACATTGGCACTGCTTCATAAAATCTCTTGGCCGATTTCGTTACTAATACCCCCACTCCATCCGCATTTTTTCAATCCATAGGTCAAGAAAAGTTGCACGAGTAATAGCAAAGCCTTCCTCCTGAGAGTGCATGGCGGCACGACACGTGTCTCCGGCATCACAGGTCGTAAGCAATAAAAGAGGGGCGAGATGTGAAACCCTCGCCTTTTAACATCCTCCAACTGCTGACGTCGGCAAGTGACAACTGGGTCATCCACTAGCAGCAGAGTGTCTCCAGAGCCGGAATGTCATATCACGACATACCTCTCCTCTGTGGTCATTCCCATTCACCTTCATGGTACCCATCATTACATACACTGAGACGACAAAAGTCTTGGAATAGCAGTATGCAAATACACAGATGGGAGTTGTTAAAAGTTCAATGCATTGGGAGAGCTTTCATTTGTACCTAAGTGATTCATGTGAAAAGGGTTCTGACGTGATTATGGCCGAAACCCGGAAATTAACAGATTTTAAACACGAATGAAAGTTGGAGCTAGACTCGTGGAACATTCCATTTCGTAAATCGTTAGGGAATTCAACATTCCGCATTCCGCAGTGTCACGAGTGTGCTGAGAATATCTATTTCAGACTAACTTCTCCGCCACGGACAACGCAGTGGCCACGTCCTTCAATTAATGACATAGAGCAGTGGTGTTTGCGTATAGTTGTCAGTGCTAACAATCAAGCAATGCTGCCTGAGATATCGATTGGATCCTAGAGGACTGGAATTGGAACTAGACGTGGTTTGGTCAGATGAGTCCCTATCGCAGTTGGTAAAAGCTGACAGTAGGATTCGAATGTGGCGCAGGCTCGACGAAGGCATGGACTCGTGCTGTCAACAAGGCGCTGTGCAGGCTGGTGGTGGTGGTGTGGACTGTTTCTACATGGAATGGACTGGGTTCTCTGGTCCAAACAAAACTATCATTGACTAGAAATGGTCATGTTCAGTTACTTGGAGATCATTTGCAGCCATTCATGAACTGCATGTTTTCAAACAATGATGGATTTTTGGTGGATGACAATGCACCATGTCACAGGGCCACAATTGTTCGCGATGGGTTTGAAGAACATTCTGGACACTTCGAGCAAATGATTTGGACCACCAGATCGCCCGACATGGCTCTCATCGAGAATTTATAATATATAACTGAGAGCTCAAAATCCTGTACATGCGACACTTTCACAATTATGGACGGTTATAGAGGCAGCATGGCTCAATATTTCTGCAGGGGACTTCCAACGATTTGTTAAGTCCATATATTATAACCTCCTAATTTCTCTTCTCTTCTTTGCCTCTACCTCCCCGAACCTCTGCTAGGTAGCGCGCCTGCGTTCAATCCCGCGCGCGCATAAACTCCGCTTGGCCGCGCGCGGTGACCCATCAATACGTGACGTACTGTGAGGTGTGTTGCCTATTTAAGGCGCTCGCGGCAATGCTCCGTGTCGTGTCCTCTTCCTGGTCGCATCGAGGAGCAGCAATTTTTTTTATTTTAATGTGAAATCCTCCTTGTGAGCACAGAATGAGCAGGTAGAAACAGTCTTCAAATGTAGGCATTATCTAATACATACTAACAGGACTGTGAGTAGAGCACGGCTGGAACGCAGCCTAGAACAATATTTATTTTTGTTTTTTTAAAGTGTTGGCGAGTTCGCTCCACTTGTCAACTTTGCTATTCGCGGCCCAAGTGTCGCAGTAATTCTGTTTTCCTTGGTGTTGCTCTTAGATCATTTCATAGTCTGCGCCTCCAGAACATACATTTTTGTATAGTTATTTCGGCCACTTCCATGGAAATTTGTGTAAGGAATTCATTATGGGGTCTCACTGTTGTTAATTGAATTGGTGTATTGTCATTTTTCTCTTCGTACAAATTGTTAATAAATTATTCTATGTTAAATTTCAGAAAGTGTGCAATTTGAAATGTTGAGAATTTGAAAAATAAATCAAATATATTTTAATTCTCCTGATTATTAACCCGATCAACCTCGCCCAACCCAGTTTCCCCTGTCATTTCATTATACATACCATGTTGAGTTGCTGCACTTCGTCGGGCAAAAGGAGGTTCGACACGAAATTACGAGGTATACCATGACTTTTGTTACCTCAGTGTAGACAGAGGCAATTCAGAGACGATTTTTTTCCGGGGGAGGGTAAATTTGTTTCAAAATGTTTTGGTCCAATATGTCGTATTTTATATTATATAGAAAGACGCAGGCTAATCTCAGCTCATGCTGCAATACAATTTTATTCGTTTTAATGATCATTCGAAAATATTTTTGCTTGAAAGTTTCATGGTAAGTTAAAATTAAGAGTTACGGAGAAAAAAATCTTTTTGGGGGGCGGGATGGGGAGAATTTCCCTCCTCGTGGATCCGCGCCTGATGTAGACCTTATGCGGTCTTGAAATTTGACATATTTGCCTATGGTATTCCTTTCCTTCTTTTGTAATCCCTTACGTCTTTGTTCTGGGAGTAAGTTCAATAACATACAAATTACATGTACAGTAGCCTGGATGGCCAGGAGTTAATGGAAGGATTATGGCATAGATGTAAAACTCGAATAAGTCGCAATGCCCCTCACACCTCGAAGGAAAGCAATATTAATTTTTACAATCATATTTAATGTATGAATTACACAACAATCTTTATTTTCTTCTGTTTCCTGCTTGAAAGGAGGTGATCTTTACAGACAAGGGAATGTTGAATCTAATCTTAGTCTTCAGTTTTGTCCTATCACACATAGTTTTGGGAAAATTGATAACTCAATGAGGCCTAAACAATCAAAGGCGTGCATGAGCGAGTGCCTTTGAAACTCCAACATAATCTGTTTGTACAGGATACGCAGCAATTATGAAGTGCCAATTTCTTGTCCGGATCGCATCCTAACATTGCACCCAAAATACAAGCGGTAAGCTATTTTGTAAGAGAGTTAATGAGTTTCCTCTGAGTGAAATCTCTACATCTGTAACAGAAATGGTCTAGCCCATTCGTACATTTACATGACATTTCTATAGATTTGTCTATACAAGATATACACGCTCCTCTCAGTGAATCTCAGGTGTACTATTTTCTATGTACAACATGGTGCACTGCGAACACAACTAAAACACACTGACTGTAAAGGCGCAAACGCAATTCACTTTCCAAGAAGAATGGAATACCATCCAACAATAAGACATGACGTTTATAAAGTAATTTTTCATTTTTACTTTCCCGTATACGTACGTATACACGGAGTGATATACGTAGTATAGGGAAAGTTATGTAATGCTGCGCGAAAAAATGGTCAATTTTCGGCGGAAAAAAATTAATTGCGGGGCCGTAAAAACGAAAAAGCGGATAAAACTAGTTGCTAAATTAAAAAAATCCCCTAACACATGGTGTAGCCAGAAACCCTGTTTTCTAGGTCCTTGATACCGAAAAAACCAATTGAAAGGAAAACGTCCGCCTGTGAACACTGCTAGCGCCTAAACCATACGTACGATTTCTTCCAAAATGGATATTCCCCGGTCGATCTGATTCTAGTCGAAGATTTCAGATTTTGAAAACGATTTTTCAAAATTTGGGGGTACTTTTAATGAAGCCCCCTGGGAATTTTCCAAATTTTCTCGAAAACGGCTCCAAATTTTTTCTTTAAATTTCTTGTATGAATAGAGAAAAATACACTTATTAACATGGCATAAGTCCGACTTTCACGAATAACTCTGAATTTTCGAAAATTGTGAAAGTTTGAATTTTTTTCGGCATCTTTCTCCAACTACAAAATTAAAGATAGAGATTTTTTCTTCATATAAAATTTATTCTGCATATTGAGTTCTTTCATAAAGGTCATGTAAATGTTTTTCACAATTTTGGTAGTTTTCGTGCAATATTGCGTGCAGTATGTGCAATTTTAAAAAATTACAAAAACAAGATTTTCTCAAAAACGGATCCACATTTTTTCTTTAAACTTTTGGTAGGGATAGTGGTAAATGTACTCTATCAGATGACATAAAAGATATAAATTACAAAAATGTAAATTTTTTCACATGTTTCTCACGTCGATAATATTTACATTATCGGTGATTTGTTCACATTATTATATTTACGAGTACATGTGCTTTAAATAATGTCAAGTAAAGTTTCTCGAAAATACAACCGTTTTCTGCTAAAAGTAGCTCAAACTTTCGCATTTTCAGAAACGCTCAAACACCATTTTCTCATACATGGCTGCAAATGTTTTCTTCAAACTTTTGTAACGGATAGTGCTAATTTGACTCATTAGTATTGCGTGAAGTTTATTTTGAGTTTTTTTTGTTTTTTTCAAAAATTATATAAATGTAAATTTTTTGAAAGATCTCTCACATCATTAATATGCACATTACCAGCAATTTGTAAACATTATTATATTTGTGAGTGTAGGTTCTTCAGATAAGTTCAAATAAAGTATTTTGAAAACTCAAACATTTTCTGTGAAAATGAGCTTCAAATTTCGCATTTTTAGTATCGCTAAAACGTCATTTTCTCTTAAACGGCACATAATTTTTAAAAGAAAATTGCCATTTATGACTATGTTTTTGTGTTCTTTAATATTCTAAAATTAATGTTTCCGTTCTACCAATAGGAAACCGAAAAATTAAGAAAATTACAAAAAAAAATGTACTTTTGGCTGCGATAGATGACAGCTGGCAAAAAATAGTTTGTGGCAATTCCGAATAGCTAGCGAAGACCCAAGGAAATAGAAAACTAATACGGGAAAGTCTGTGCCATTCTGTAGCACTACTAGTTAAAATGTGTTAAACGGTAATTATATATAGAAGAAATCATCAGTTACGCAATAAATAAATAAATAAATAAATAAATAGGCGGAAGAAATATATAAATAAACAGGCGGAAGAACTAGTCGTGTTTCACAAAGCATCTTTTACTCAACAGTAAATTTCAAATATTTCTACCAAACATTACTTCTAGACTACATTTTCCGTTTGTTGCAACAAGATAACATTGTTGGTCAGTGTTACCATTGAGACTGTATAATTCTAAACAACCTATAACAAGAATTGTACTTCAGCTTCTGCGTCATTGACGTTCATATTGGTCAGGGATTTTCGTCCAGTTTCTCCGATCCTCCAGCGAATGCTAAGATAGCCTCTTGTTTTGCTTCTGGACATCTATCGGTGCACTTCATCCAGAGTTCAATGGGAAATATAGTTATTCAAACTATCGTTCTCCCTGTTTTTGCGGCAGGAGGTCGATTACTTAACGAAGGGCATGATGAGGGACAATAGCCCATATATAGCTGATTTGCCTTTGCAATTAGTTTTTACATCACCGGAGCGAATATTTTCTTAACAATTCTTACCAAAAACGGTCATTTAATTCTGTATCCAGAATTAAACTTGTGTATGGCTTAAAAGATGGATCTCAGAATTAAGAAAACGTGTAACTAAGAAACGGAATTAATCTTTTTGTGTATCGCGACCTTTCATGTGCTTTCTAACATTGTATCTATGTACCTGATTAACTTTGACATCATTCATCTCCATAGCAACAATGTAAACAAAGCTACTTTAGCATCTATCAACTCTACCAACATCGCACTCAGTAATAAACAAATGATTCGACATTTATAACTACAAAAATATTTCTTAGAGAATAATATTACATCACGTATTACATCGGTTTAGTTCACTTTCATGTAAAATTTGTATTAATGAAATAGTGTTTCGAAAAACACGAACATGTTTTCACATTTCTCAATTATTTGATCCTCTATTGTTGGATTTAAAATATGAGAGAATATTAAAGAAGAAAAAAAACATTTTTCTTTCGGCAAACTTTCATAGAGGAATCTGGGTCCGTTTTTCAGAAAATGTCGTTTGAGCGTTTCTGAAAATGCACAATTTTAAGGTAGGCCTAAATGACGCATATTTTGGATTTTTGTTCCAGTCTTATCCTTATATCTGTAAGTTATCCGCTTAAAGTATACGTACTGAAATAATCATAAACATCCTAGATTTCTTTCCAATATTGTATTGAGTGTAGTATGAAATTCACTACGACCATTTCTTCTAGAACAGTCATTATAACTCAATAACATGTTCTTTCGCAGTTGCGACAACAGAACATCAAGAAAGGATCGTTAAGAAAAAAAGTCAAAGATATGATTTTATTCTCAATGGCCAAAATTGGCCAAAAGTGTAAGAGATGTAAAACAGAATTCAGTTAAAACGGGCCTAATGTTCTGATTCGTAGGTATTTTTGTTTTCCTGCTTTCTAAATTGCAAGGAACAAAATGAGCAGTGATATGAAAAAGCCATCTCTTCTAATTGACACTTAATTGCTCTCTGTATCTCCTTGGGCGCTAACGTGCCTCTGAAGGTAGGAGGAAGTGGAACGTCTAGCGGTCAGCCTCATCTGTCTAATAACATTCCATCTTCCACACAAATTTTTAAACACGACTAAAAAGTTTCTGTTGACGTAGGCAAAATAAAATGCCGTCTTGGCCAGGGAAGCAAATAAGAAATTACTTCTCTAGGCCATAAAAAAACACTAAAAATAAACACTACGCCCAGTACTGGAAAAATGTAAACGTGAGGCACAGCTGGTTCATCATCTATTTCAAATTACGGTTTGTTAGAGGGATTGCGAGCTGCAGGTCAGTTTCTTGTGAGGAAAGTACGGCATTGATTTTATGATATACTAACGGAACCCGGCAGACGTTGTTCTGCCCTTCATCTCCCTCTTACCCCTCCCATCTCCCTTTCTCTCTGCCTCTCCCTCCCTCCCCCCTCACACTCTCTCTTTGTCTCTCCGTCTTTATCTGTCCTTGTCTCCGACCGTATCTGTGTGTCTCTGTCTCAGCCTCTCTATCCCACTCATTCACATTTAGTTGCAGATTCTGCACGTGTACACTCTGAGCAGGTGAGGTAATAACGAGAAGCGCCGGACCAGCAAAAATATAATAGAATGTTCCTGAAGGTCTCATTCTCTAGATTACAATGTGAGAAACGTTACTTTGAGGCCTTCGACCTAAAAATGTATTTAATACCCTAGAACGCTTCGCGTACGAGTTATTTAACTATGTAGATTAAAAATGCTGCCCCGAGTGTTGCAGGTTGCATTTGACGTGAATATTTCATTTTGTTCTACAGCGCCATGTAGTGGAGTTACAACAGAATAACAGCACATTAACCTTCTGGGTGAAAAAAACACGTAAAAGTGCCATATATATATATATATATATATATATATATATATATATATATATATACACACACACCAACAACGTCTAATCGTGACTCGTTCCGAATTTATATTAAAATTTTGGGCGCCAGGAAAAGGTTACGTTAATAAAAAAAAACCAATGCTTCCACAGCTAATTTCAACAAATGTATAAATGTCCGGCTAGCTGGGTCAATGGGTCCCGTTATGGATAATCGCTATCGCCAAGATAGCCGATTACTTGATCTGCCAACTGTACAGTATGGCGAGGAATCTGAAAGGGAATAATTATCTATTTCTAACTATTTAACAATTTTGATTGACCAAATGAAAATCTTTTCATTTCCAAAAGAAAAAATTCAACAATTTATTTAACACTATTAACAATTGTTTTTGTCCTTAGGTCATGACCTCGTTTTAAAATATATCTTTTGTACTGCAGTACTTATCTACCATCTTGGTCGCCGACGCCCCGCAGTCTCTTCTCACTTGAATGTAGGTAATCCCAAGTCCCGCTTCTCTCTTCTAATCTTGCGACGTTGCCGACGCATCCAGCCCTCGCTGACTAGAATATCTACCGGTTCTTACTTGATATTCAGAGTTCCTAGTCTTCCCCAACTAGTGGTAAAATATTAAAGTCCAAAACCACAATATAAGAAAAAACTTTCAAAGTCCTAATCGAACTTCCTGTTGCACATCAACTTCCAGATTCCGAAAAACTATTGAGTCTCACTCGAAACTTACAAGTCCTACTTCACTAATGTTGATCTCGCGAGCGATTTTTACTACTCGACGACCACTATCAGAATGTCCAGTTCTCCCTGTTCTTTCGCCCTCAACGCTTCGGTATCCGTCCTTCGTTCCACTTTTTTAAAACAAAACGACAAAATTAGACAGTCTATTCTCCCTTAGCCAATCCATTCATCTCTTATCAAACCAAGTAGCCACGCCCTCGACAGTCATTCCTTTTCAGACCAATCCCACATCATTTTATCTGTCTATCTAGCCAGCGCCCCCACCTCTTCAAGGCCTGAATGCAGTTTGTTGACCTTGCCAACCACTGCGCCGGCGTTGCTAAGGCTGTATATCGCCATTTGCATACCCTTTTGTCCAACCCATTTACAGCTAATGTTATTGAAAAAAATATATAATATTTTGGTATATCACAATATATATATATTATAGCGAGCTACGAATTGTGCCCCAAACAATTATTAATAAGAAAGAGACTGTTTGGGAGATTTGCCGCACGCTCACGGTGCCGCGGCGGCGATATCGCCGCCTTATCAGCGGTCAGTGGAGGGGAGGCGCAGGGGGAGAGTTGTCATCCCTAGGGGGGTGGCAAACGGTCAGAAATGCACAGAAAGTTTCGAGAAGCCGGGGTGTGAGTTTGGGGAGCGAGAGGCGTGGCCGCCTGTCGAAGCAGTGGAAATGGTACCACGTTAAGGTGGAAGCCGTCATGCGTGTTCTTCCAGCATGCTTTGTTGTTCGAGCGAGCTAAATCTTCCAACGGACTGAGGTCGGTATTTCGATTCTTAAGTGCCACTTCGGGTGCATTCCACCCGAATTGCCCGATTGTGTATTCACGCCGTTCACCGTTGGAGATTATTTCACGGGCACTGCCTCCGAATTAAGGTGGAGGTATGGTTCCCGTAGTTCACTCTCGGAGATTGTTTTGCCATTATAAAAGGTGTTTAATGACTGGTATATCCGTTCCATGTGCATTCTCATAGTAACTTTGTAACATGTGCAGAAGATAGTTGAAGTTATGGATTTTTTATGTACGAGGACTTAACTGACTTTTGAAATAATTTTGTCATGTTAATAAGCTGGAAGTGCCGTTTCTGTTTTTGAAAGGAGTATTATGGACGGTAGTGTTAATACCAAGGTGAAGTCATAAATCTGTTACAGCTATATAAGGACCATTAAGAAAGTCATAAAATTATATTTTATAGAGATTATTGAAGAATTTAACTGAACTTTAAATATTACGCAAGAAATGTTGTAACAAATGGTTATTTTCTATAGTTTTTTAAGTAACTTCTTTTGAAGATGTTCAAAGTTATTCATGTATAATTAAGTGTTGTGGAAATCATATTTGATCCGAACTGTTGAAGAATATTAGCAAACTTGAATGTTGTTTTATTTATTTATTTATTTATTTATTTATGTACAATAGATGTTGTAAAAAGGGGTAAAGTTCTATAGTTTTTACAAGAATTTCTGTTGAACATTCTGTTTTTACTTTCTCGCCTTACGAATACTTCCTAAGAAGAGAAAGTTTTGTAATTGTGCGGCGGAAAACGGGGAATTTTTGCCAGAAAATCTCTTATAGCAGGGGTCTGTTCACAAAAAAGTGTATAAAACCTGTCGCTAAATTTAGAAAAAAAATCCTCTATCTCGTGGTGTAGTCAAAATCCATTATTTGTTGCTTCTTCATACTTCAAAATCGATTGACGGTAAAACGTCCGTCTGTCCGTCTGTGATCAACGCTAGCGCCTAAACCGTTCGGCCGATTTTCTTCAAAATTGATATTCCCCGATGGTTTTTACTCGTCTCAAGGCCTCTTGAATTTGAAACCGATATCTTAGTATTTGAGGATACTTTACGTGAAGCCCATTTTGAGATTTTCTAAATTTAAAAAAAAATGGCTCCAAATTTTTTGATTATATTTTGTTGTTGAATAGTGCAAAGAACGTTGAAGGGAATGACGTAGGTATCATTTTCGTTGATAGGCCCAATTTTTCGAAAATTGCAAAAAACTGTTTAAAAACGGCAAAATTGAAGATAGCGACAGACAAAGTCGGTTGCACAAAATTAGCACTTCAAATAAGGTCATGTACCATTTTTTGGAAAAACGAGTGGTTTTTGCTTAAATTGCGATTCAAATTTACAAAAAAATTTTTTCTCAAAAACCGCTCCAAATTTTTTCTTTAAATTTTCTGCACGTGTGTAATAAGGGACGGTAAATATATAAATAAACTAGTGATGCTATAAAATGGCACATACTTTCTCGCAGTAGTTATTTTCCAAATGCCGATCATCGGATAAATTATGTGGAGCTGCCTTTCTTGGTCATGTTTTTTGAAAGACATGTTTTTCGCATGTTGACAATTACCGGCTTCCTAATGATAGAACTGATACAAGTACGTTTTGACTAAAATATAAGCAGTTGGTCCGCATCTCGGTTCCGTAGCGTGGTTGGTTAATGCACCTTCGGGTTGAGATCTTCGATAAGGAAGGAGCCGAGTTCGATCCCCCGATGGGGATTTTAATTTGATGAATGTGATGTTGTAGGAAAAAACATTGAAGAGTGTTGATACTTTATTGAACATCATTTGAAGTACTTCTACTCACGAATAGAATCAATGCAGATAAATAGACAGGACTTGTCTGTTTTCCCTAACTGCGTCTTTTAAACAATTTTTCAACTCTGTTATTCAATTTCTGAAGCGTATGACATGTCAAATCAACTGTTGTCTAGTATATATCTGTATGAACCAATTTAAGTAAAATTATGAGCATTTTAACGTTAAATTGTAATACAATACAACCAGAACAGCGATGAACTTACATATCCCTAACGGTTCCAAAAATTGTTATTTCTTTCTCTCCTTACGAATACTTCGTAAAGCGGTTCATCGCTGCCTTTCTTGGTCATGTTTGAAAGACATATTTTTCTCATGTTGAAAATTAGAAGCTCCTAATGATAAAATCGATTATATTACGTTTGGACTAAAATATAAGTAATTGCGATAAATGTACTGGAAATGTCTGTATATATTTGTTCAAATAATTAACTTTTAACAATTTTTTACTTCTCTTGTATTAGTAAAGCGTATTACCATCGTATCAATTGTTTCTTAATCATGCATTTACCATTTTATATGTCGGTTCTATTCTTTCATGGCTCTGTTCGACAGAGGCGGTGTTGGTTTTGCGTAGTGGTATAAGTGCCGGTTCGTTGAATTTGAGTTTCGGTTGTCGAGTCTCGGTACCGAAAAGGTTTGCTGGTATAATACACTTTTGCTTGTTTATGAATTAGTGGAATAGCAATAAGGACCGTATAGAAGCAGAGCGAGAAAGTATGTGCGTTGGAAGCACCACTATTTTTTTTCAAAAACTTTATTCACTCAGTTTAACAGAATACAAGATATTTTTTTGTAATTTCATTTCTATAGTTTTTACAGGAACTTCTGTTGCACATTCAATGTTTACAGAAACTATAGTCACTTTAATATAATACAAGATATTCTTTTGTACTTTCATTTCTATAGTTTTTTAAAAAGGTCTGTTGAATATTCTGTTTTCAACAGCAATAATTTATTCATTTCAATAGAATACAAGATATTCTTTTTGGAATTCCAAAGAATTTCGTGCACGAATTTATATGAGAGTGTTGACGTAGCGTACGTTGAGGGATAAATTAACTGCAATTTTCACTAACAGAAAGCACTATGATGCTCAGTCAGTTGAAATGCAGGTACTCCTCCTTACAACCGTGCATTGTCATCACTCCTCGTCTCATCTGAGATCCCATTTGTTCAATTAATTGAATTTCTATTTAATCACAGAATATACTACTGTCATTCTAATTCGTATCAACTAAGAGAAAAGTTATTTAAGATAATCTTAAAGTTGATTTTTCCTCCGAGGTTCTTATCTAATGCTGTTCAATGTTATTCTTTTCTTTGTTTATTTGTTTATTTCTGTACGTTATGGTCATTTTTCAATTTGTGGCTTGGTTTTTCCATGAAGATTCAATTATACTGATGTTTGTGGTTACGACTTCGTGTTCTTTTTCAAAATATCAAAGAGAGCCTCGTTCTCACTGAAATTCCCCACAGCCGACCTACACGTTCGGCTACTATATATATATACATATATATATATACACCAACATTCATTTTATATATATATATATATATATATATATATATATATGTATACTACCTGGTACCCGGCGCGTTGCTGCCGCAGAAAAAATATTTCTGGAAATATTTCTCTCTCCCTTTTTCATTCCATAATCTATCTCCCTCTTTCCCACCTCTCTCTCCCTCTTCCCCATCTATTTCCCTTCCCCACCTGCCTCTTTCCCACCTTTCTCTCCTTCACCTCTCTCACTGTCTCCCATCTCTTTCCCACCTCTCTCCCTCTTTCCCACCTCTCTATCTCTTCTCCACCTCTCTCTCCCACCTCTCTCTTCCCCACCCCTCTCTCGTCCTTCCTCTCTCTTTCCCCCTGAATTTCCCGTCTTTTTGCCACACCCTGTCTCTTTTTACCCATTATCGGCCTCTTTTCCCACTCTGTCTTTCTCAATGCCCACTCTGTTTCTCTCTTCACTCTCTCTCTCTTACCCCACTCTTTTCCCTCTAGATCTCCCTCTCTCCTTTTCCCTTGGCCTCTATTTTCCCTCAGTCTCTCTTTTCCCTCAGTCTCTCTTTTCCCTCAGTCTCTCTTTTCCCTCAGTCTCTCTTTTTCCTCAGTCTCTCTTTTTCCTCAGTCTCTCTTTTTCCTCAGTCTCTCTTTTCCTTCAGTCTCTCTTTTCCCTCAGTCTCTCTTTTCCCTCTGTCTCTCTTTTCCCTCAGTCTCTCTTTTCCCTCAGTCTCTCTTTACCCTCAGTGTCTTTTCCCTCTTTTTCTATCTCTTTTTCCGTTTTTCTCGTTTTCCATCTCTCTCTTTTTCCCTATCTCTTTTTTCTCTCTCCCTCTTTTTTCCTGTCTCTTTTTTCTCTCACCCTCTTTTTCCCTCACTTTTCATCAACGTACGGCATCCGTTCCTCGTGTCGTTCTCGACCTTGTCCCACGTCACTCGACAACGCCTAGCAACAATGAAGTTCAAGTGGATTGGGAATTGCATTTAACTTTGCATATAACTCAAGCTCCATCTATACTGCGATTTTTTAGGAGCGACTGTGACAGAAATCAGCTGTTTCGCTGCCATCCAATCGGCAGCTTATATTTCGCGACAGTGACGTCACTACGGTGACGTTCAAGCTCCCTATTGGATGAAACAAAAATCGCAGTATAGTGGAGCTACAATAATTGTATTATGCCTTCCCGCAAGTGCAAGTATTATGTTCTTCCCGCAAGTGCTAGCAATAAGTTGACAAAGTTTTATCGTAATCGGATGAACGGTACGTCAGCGCATTAAGCACGAACAAGCGAACACTGATTTTTACATATAAGACTATTTTGTTAAGTTGTTTTGGTATCAATTTATTCGTTTGTTTATCAGTTACATGATTGATTCTTTTTCTTCGAGTGCTATTATTTTTGGTTGATTTTCTTCATCTTTAGCCGAGACTAATCGTACTCCTTTTAATTTGTCTGTGGGTGAATCTGAGCCTTTCTCAAGAAAGATGTATGTTTGAAAAACAAAGAGCCATGAAAATGGAGAGGGCTATGAGAAGCCAGGAAATGTAAGATATGGATGTCCTAAATCAACTTTAAGTAATAGTAAAAGAACAATTACATAGTGTGATATATCAAATGCGGTAGGGCATTCGAAATTAAATAATTTAAGACTTTAATGCTAATTTGAATTAGAATTAGGCACCATAGTAACAGGTTGTTAGGGTAAACATCGATGTTTAACATGTCACGATATCTGGTGAACGGGCACCTTAGTAACAGAAGTAAATAATTTCATGAGCCCGTGGGTAGTGTAGAATCAGTCGAAAGATGCGTGTGTAAGAGTGAAAATTTCGCCCAAGAGTGCACCTTATTAGATGAGTGAATACCTAATAAGAATCCGTTGGTAGGGAATGTAAAACATGATTTTGTATAACAATGAACACGAGTTTTCCTGGATTGAAGAACGAAAAAATTAGTTAGTTGCAGCTCAGATCTCATAGCAAGAGGGTCATTTGTGAATTAGGGGGTGCGTGTCCGAGTTCAGACTTGGTTTATTTTTGTGTGATCGAAAGTAGAGACTTATAAAAAATTCAAGAGATACAGTTCGGGACTTTAACTTTTTTCTTCCGCGAGTGAAAGTGGAACATTGAAACATTTTGGTGAAGCCGTACATTGACTTGGAATATTATTGGAATATTTCTTACTGATAGGGAGGAACTTCTAAGGAAATTGTCACTGTAATTAGTTTTCACCAGTGACGAAGGTGAAGCACCAGGCTAAATGAACTTGCAATTATTTTGCCGAACAAGTGCTGATGGTGATAAGGGCGGCTGGTACATTATGTGAATGGGAGTGACTTCGTGGCGTGCCGGAAGATACAAGATAGAAGGCATCAAGACTGGTCGAAGGTGATGGTGAGGAGATACGCGGCGTCCGAGCGGAGCATCCAACGATACAACGGGGAGAGAGCTCAGGTTAACGTTCGTACGAACAGTTATTTTATTTCTCATGGTCATGACCAAAGTTAATCATTTTCAACGGATGTTTTGTCGATTTAAATGAAATCTTTAATCATAATAAATTCATACTGTTCTAGTGCAAAAGAAAGTACAAAAAACAAACTTGATTATTATTGTGCAATCTGGCACATCATTAAAATCACTTTCAGGTTTTGTCGTTTTCCGTATGGAAGCGAGTCTACAGGGGGCAGATTGTGGTCGAACGATGAGGTAAGCCGAATTGTGCCTCTTGCATATTCGAACAGTTTCAAAGGGTCATTAATAATTAATTGCATATTCTCATTCGTTTCAAATGGCAGCCCAACGTGGGGCTGATATATTAGAATCCGTTTCAAATGGCAACCCAACGTGGGGCCGATAGATAAAATCTCGTTTCAATATTATACTATCGTATAATTTTGTAAATTTATTTTTTCAATTTGTCGGTTCCCTAATAATAGAACTGGAACATAATTTCAATAATATTACAGAAAAGTAAAACTTGGTACCATAGGGAAAGTTTTGTTGAAAAATTTAGAGCCGTTTTTGAAAAAATGAAGTTTGAGTGTTTCTGAAAATGTGCATTTCGAAGCTCATTTCCGGCCTAAACTTTTGAGTTTTCAAGAAGCATTGTAAGACATGTGATAAGCCAGAAAACCCCAATTTTATTTTGAACAGGAGAAACGGCATCAAGTGTTATAGACGGGATGTAATTGTATGCATATGGGCCGCTTGGAGCGAAAAAATACGCGTCGTTAGGACAACTGATCAACAAGTTATAGTATTGCATGCTTTGTGAGAGAACGTTATTCATTCACACGTCCCCGAGAACATTATATGCAAGAGGCGGGAAGGTGGCATTGGAAGTCATGGTTCTGTATGAATAATGATATAATCACTCTCTCGCCAACCACCGACTAGAACGGTGCCGCAAACGGAACGGTACGAATATTATTGCAGTTGAGATTGGGTAACAACTTAATGATAAGGAAGCGGGGCATTGTATCATATGAATTAAGAAGTCAAAGGTATCAAATTAAAATAGAGTCCGTGTTCAAAGGAGATTTATATTAGAATAGATCCGTACATGGGGAGTTTTTTTAGTAAGTTAAATTGAAGATACACAGTCGCCATAGGTGTTTCATCCGAAGCTCACACAGGTCAAGTCGCACTTGCGAATTAACTTAGTTAAATTTATTGAATTCTATAAAAATATTGCATAATTTAAAATACTCCGGTAACACTTGCACTTCTCCTGCTGTAAGACAATATCAAGATAGGAGGACACGAACGTGGATATCCGACGAAGATATGGTCGAACGACGACATCAAGCCCGAAGATGTGGAAGGCAGCCGAGAAGTCGTCATAGCGCTCGAAGATTTCAGTAAGCTTATGAGCTTTACTGGAAACCGTACGGGACTTTAAGAAATATACAAAGTTTAATTAAACATTGATGAGTTCAATAGAAATTTGTAATATAATCCTAATAAATGTTAATACCTTATTATTGAAAAAAGAAAAGGTTGATAATTTGTAGTAGTTGCCATCAATTAAATAACAAGTTTCACCCATCGAAACTTCCGGGAATCGCAATTCTGTATAGAGTTGCACGTCCACATATAAAAGGTAAAAATGTTATAAGTCAAATTACGATAGTCATGGTTGAATATTGAGAAAGTTAACGAGTATAGCAAGGCAAAATAAAGTTAATTTAATTATAACATTAATAAATGCGATGTTAGTCGGGTAATGAAATTAAGTAAGCAAATTAGTGGAATAAGTTATTTCACAAATTCAGAAATTAATCTGAATTACGCGAGGCACGAGACGATGCATTTCTGGAAGGTCATTCTTAAATTGATGTGCAATTATCAGCCAGTAAATTTAACAAATTGCCAGCCATCTTGTTAAATTGATGAATAACAATTTATTAGTTTTGACATAGAAATTACGCCACTTAAAATGTATGTTGAAATTGTTTTAAATAACGATGGACACTTATAACGAAAGAATACGATCGGAGATTGTTAAACATTTTAGTCACGGGGAAACTATTTCGGAATCTGGTACTTGAAAATTTTAAACACTAACCCTACTGAAAGTTTACAGAAAAAATTGGAGCCTTTTTGAGAAATTCTTGTTTTTGATATTGGACATATTTCACTCAATACTGCACGAAAACTAGTAACTTTTTTTAATATGCATGACCTTCGTGAAAGAAATAATTAAGGAGAAAAATTTTCATTTGAAGAAAAAATCTCTATCTTCACTTTTGTAGATGAAGAAAGATGCCGAAAATATTTCAAACTTTTGCAATTTTCGAAAATTCAGTGTTAACGATGAAAAACGGACTTTTGCCACCTTTGTAAGTGTTTTTCACTCCATTCTTACACAAAATTCAAAGAACAGGTTTGGGGCCATTTCGGGGATGAAAATGAAAATGTTTAATATTGGGGGCTTCATGTTAAGTATACCCAAAAATTGAAGAATGCTTTTCAAACCGCAGAGCTTCGAATCGAGTCAGATCGACAGGGGGATATCCATTTTGGAAAAAGTTCTATGAACAATTAGGCGCTAGTGTTGTTCCCAGACGGACAGACGTTTTGAAAAAAAAAATCTCTGTTTCGGGATCAAGGACCCACAATTTCTGAAATGTGTCTCCAGAAAGAATTAGAGGAAATAATTAACTTCTCATTAGAACTAGATCTATCCACTTTTTCTGTATCAGGGCCGCACAATACGAGTTTTTCTGTGGAATAATCGCCGTTTTTTCCGCAGCTTTACGTGACTTTCTCTGTACTACATATATTACTCGGTATATACGTACGTAGACGAGAAATTAAAAAGATCTCTATTTCAATATTTTTATACAATTAATTTATTTACTGTCCATCAAAGTAATTAGCGACATTTAAATAGTTTACAATTTTTTACAATACGATACAATAGAACACAATTCGTTGAATTTTTTTTTTCATAAAAAAGTTTTTCAGGTTTTATTGCATTACAATGACTAACAGTGGAAATATTTCCGGCTTGGGAATAGCCATTTCTGATTCATTTGATAATGAAAAGAAAGAAAATGTCTTTTAAAATTTGCAGCTGAGCTCTTGGTTTTTATAGCTCAATAAATTAAATAGCCCAATGTAAGTTTTGAGGAATATTTACGAAATTTAACGTCGTGATAACGTGTTGGCACATCTGAGTTCAGCGTTGATGGATTATGGATGATTTTTATTACTCCGTATAGCTCCGTGGCTGCATGGAACGTCCAAAAATACAGAGGCGGATTGTAGAATAACACAAGATTCCATAGTCATTCCACCATATCGAGACTGCCTGCTTGCACCACTCCCTCCGGAAAAGCACACTCAACAGTCAGGTGTAGACGAAGACTGCAAGGGAGAAATCACCTCATCCTTCATCTTCACAGGATGAACCTCATTTCCTACAATTGCGGGGCTCTAAGTGGAATACGAGGAACATGGAGAGCGATTCGATCAGGACCTTTCGCAAATGGAAAGAAGGTGTAAGGGAAAATGGAACAATGCGGTGCTTGTGCACAACTGTTGGACAGTGATAAGAGGAGACAGAAATGAAGTCCAAGAGACGTGCAAAGAGAAGACGTTCACGTGAATGTCCCATTATGTGAAAGAAGTGAAGATATAAAATTAAATTTAGACGAACTAAATCATATTTAATGTCCCATTCATTATTCTCGACCTAAAAATTAGGGTACTTTGGCTATGAAAAGAAAATAAAGAATTCTGAAGCAAATTTTTAGTATTTATACTCGAAATTAGTATATTTTAAAAACTAGGGCTAACAAAAGAAAATTATATAATTAACTAATTTAATGCCATATTCGTTTTTCTCAACCATGAATTACTCTAGTTTTGCTATTTTGAGAATGGAAAGAATTCCAAAGTGCATTTTTGTTGAACAGTATTATTAGATACTTCTTTTTTGTATTTGACTATCCTCTGATTGACTCTTCTCTGTGTTTGACTTTTCCTTGCGATTTAGTAATACATTTAATCATATAAAACTGGATGTTGGTATATAAGAGCTTGACTCCGACACCGTTGGACCGATCTCCATGACAGTTGGCACTTCTATATGTTTTTTCACCCAGAAGGTTTATGTGCTGTTAATTCTGTTGTCACTCCACTACATGGCGCTGTAGAACAAAATTAAATATTCACATCAAATGCAACCCGCAACCCACTCGGCGGCATTTTGAATCTATATCTTTAAATAACTCCTAAACGAGGTGTTCTAGGGCCTTAAAAACTAAAATTTTGAGCCCGAAGGTCCCAAAGAAACGTTTCTCACACCATAATCTATAGGATGATACCTTCAGGAACATTCTATTACATTTTTGCTGGTCCGGCGTTTCCCGATATTACTTCACCTGCTCAGAGACGTGCAGAATCTGCAAGTAAATGTGAATGAGAGGGACAGAGAGCGGCAGAGACAGAGACAGACAGGGACAGGGACAGGGTGAGGGAAGGTGGGAAAGACAGTGAGAAAGGGTGATGGGAGGGGAAAGAGGGATATGAAGGGCAGAACGTCTGCCCTTCATGTCTTCCTAGTACATTTTAATATATGTAAATTTTTCATTTATATTTCTTCAAAATTTTTAGTTTTTTGACTAAATTATATATTTTCATTTTAAATGGAGGAGAGTCAAGTATTAATTCCAATTTTTTTCCTTGAAGATATTTTAGCCTTTGTTTTAAGAAATTTGGACTTTCTTTTAGGTGATAAATATTTTATGGAACACTACTATTAGAACAGATGGGAGATGTATTGTTAGTTTAAAGGTGGAGGTGGCTTATTTTACAGTGACCTGTTCTTATTCTTTATATAACCACTTGTTCTTTTCTGCTTAATTCATTGTTAAATGTAAGGTTATAGACATGCTCAATTTTCTTGTGAAGAATACTGGCTTTATTTAAATAATATAGTTGTAGGAGGGGCTGAAAACATTTAATTTTTGCAGGTGTCAAAAAGTTAGGTATTTAAGTGAATATGAGTCCTATTCAATTAAGCGCCCTCTAATCTTTTAAGCGTCCTTTACGCTATCCAACACAGAACACTTAAGGCTCTCCAAGGTTAAAGTTAATATTAAAAAATAGAGCAATGTTTGAGAAAATTTTGAAAATGATGTTGAGATCTCACATAAAATTCCTCCCAAAATTAAAATATTCGTTTCAAACTCAGAGGGTGGCGAGTCTCTTCAAATCGATCGGGAAATATAAAGTTTGGAAAAAATCCTCTGATCGCATCAGGCGTTGAAGTTGATCATAAACCGTTGGAGAGACGTTTTGCCGTGAGCAGATTTTTCACGAGCATGTTTATGTCATTTTTCACGGAAATTCATAAATTGGTCAATTGCACTTATCACATTGTTGACAGATTTTGATGCTAAAGATACTTTGTTTACAATGTTGCTAGGAGAACGAATGGTGTCAAAGTAATTAAAAGCGTAGATTCAATGCTGAAAGGAAGATTTATTGCCACTTATACTAAAAAAGTCAGTTTTAGTTAGATTGTTATTTTTTGATATGTTTTAATGTTAAATACATGTAACATGTTTACAAATCGTATTATTGAGAAAGTCGGTCGTGTGAGGCAGGGGCGGTGGCAAGAGAGTCGAAGTACGTTGACAGTAAGGCTGTGGGTTCGAAACCCACGTAACACGTGAATGTTTTCATATTTGTTCTCCTGATTGTTCATCTTTAAAATATGCTATATTTAAATATGCTATACTTTATTTGTTTTTATACAATTCTATGGGGGCCATTCATAAATTACGTAACGCAAATTTCGAGTATTTTCAATACCCCCTCCCCCTTTTAACGCACTTCCCTATCTCAATGTAACGCAGTGTAACGCTGCCTCAGACACCTCCCTCCCCTTTTAGCGTTACGTAATTTATGGATGACCCCATATTACAAAAAGATTAAAATATGTTAAACGTAGGCCTTTCATTAAACAAGTTTAAAAGGGTAGCAGTTAAAACAATATAATTTGTTGAATAACTTTTCATGAATGATCTCTTCACATTATTAGTTTTCATATTCGGGGGGAGTGAGGCGGGACGGATAGGAGGGGTTGGGTGGGGCGTGACAAGGCAGGCAGGAACTGTGTGGAGCGGGGCGGGGCGTGACGAGGCGGGGCGGGGCGGAACTGCGCGGCGCGGGGCTGTGCGTGGCGGGGCGGTGGGTGTGGGGCGGGCGGGGCGGGGCACCTTCGTATAAAGGCGGCGCTGGGCTGTGGCCCTCGCTCAGTGTGCAGCCGCTCTCTCCGCCGCCTCGTGCCGCCACTCCTCGCCATGCGGCTCCGACTCGGCCTCCTCCTCTGCGCAGGTACACACGCCCTACTCTCTTCACTCTCATTCAACCAATGTGTCAGTGTGAATTTCCATTTCGTTTAATGAGGAAGAAATATTTTTCTTGTATGTATTTGAGAGAAGGAAGTCGAGTTAAGCCGTGTCCCTGTTTTGGTGTAAAATGTGTTCGAAATGTTGCGTTGGCTGGATTCGCGAATGCCTCTTGATGATTAATTGATTGTGTTTCCGGGCGCGTCATGTAATAAGTCCCGTAAGTGTAATGCATGCTTTATATTGATCGCGGGAGGAGGCGATGATCTTTCCCCGATGGATGGTGAGATCCGGCCTCACCTTACGCGGCATCAGGCTGGTTTTCCTCAAACAAGTATCTCCCACCAGCGTGACACTGCCCCTGACGGAACAAGCTCTAAGTTCCTGGCCGGTCTCCCGACAAGTGTGGTAGTGTAATGCTTGTGAGTGTGTGTGTAAGTAAGAAGTGAGGATAGGACAACGAAGAGGAAGGACAGATCGCGCGCGGACCGAGGCCCGTTTGTTAGGGGACTGCTCTGGCATCCACCTGGGGTTGATCGAAAAAATTGCAGAAAACTACCAACAGCTCGCCGCTAAAATTCTCCTCCGGTATAATTCGACGTAGTTATCTAGCCAGTGTGGAAAATCCTGCCACCATTGGGAATCGAACTTTAGGATCTCCCGATCAGAAGCACCACCGTGACATCAGTTGATGACCTGAGCCACCTCAGATGGATCTAATGTTTCTTAATGATTGTCGAAGTAGATACCTGGCCATCGAGCGAACAAAGCCAATTAATCAGCCGCATCAAATTGGTGTTTACGTCTCGACAAAAAGCTAACACACATACAATCCGAGCAAGTTTTCTTGAGCTCAAGGTAGATGCGAAAAGAATGAGTAGTCTGGTTATTTTGGTAGCAGTTCTACGAAATCAAATCTACAGATCTATTCTCGACGTAAATATTTTTTCTGACACGGAAAGAAAATGTCAAATTTACTGAATAAAGCTCGCTGCTATTAGCATTCATAATGCAACTAATGTTAAAAGAGTTGGGGCAGAAGGATTCCGTAACATTAGAAAATTGCGCATGAAATGCAAATTTTTGAATCAGCGTCGTAAATTCAGTACTTCCCACACCCGCTTCATTACTTCGGCTATTTATCAAAGAGAAATTTCTTCCTCACGCACCTCAGTTAAGAGAGAATATGGTATTTCACTCATGAACCCAGTTATCAAAAGCCTTGAATAATTCACATTTTAGGTCATAGAATTTCATGAGTTTAGAATAAAAGGAAGGAAACATGAGACAAATAATCGCGGAGCACCTATTGAATTTGGATCTCAGTGCATTTAAATTAACAAACTTGTGTTCTAAAGTATACCACAAGGATGACTAAAGTTATATATTTCGTTGAGGTGTGACAAAGGTGAAACACATTAGAACATATGTAATATCAAAGAGAACAGAATTATTTCATGAAACTTTAATTTCATGCAATTTGAATAATACGTTAAAAGTCACGTCAATTGAAAGACAAAAATACTCTGTTATTTGAGATATACATTTTTTCTACCTACCACAGATTCAAGAACTACATTGTTCCATTCCGTCTTACGTGAACAATTTATTATTTACATGATATTCCAACCTCTTAATACACGAATCATCGTAAAATTACATTTTAGATCACTTTGAGTAGCAATGGTATTTGAAAATATATTAACTATTTGGAAATTAGTCAGCATAATTAAAACGACTTTTCATAATAACCACTTGTTTTCCAACATCAAATTTTAAAGTTACCTACATTAATTTATCGCAGTTACTCTCTTTTGTTTGTTCTCAGAATATTACCGATTTCAATGTTTCCACGTTTTCTAGTATTTCATATTCTTTAATCGAAACAGTGAATGCATTTTAATATCTTTTCCTACGACTGCATAAAAAAGGCGACTTCTCTGTCTCTCTCGATCTATGATCTCGGCAAAGAATCTTAATCTCGACCGTGAAAGAAACGGAAGCTTTACAAACTTAATATGAAAATAACTATTTTTGGTTATTTGTTCTTATTTTTGTTTTTGGGCTTCTGAAGATAAGTCGTCAACTAATTTCAAATCCTACAAAGTCCTTTACAATCATTTCATGTAAATACTGTAATAATAATAATAATAATAATTATTATTATTATTATTATTATTATTATTATAACAATAATAATTTGCATCGACAATTGACATAGGAACATGTGAATGTGGCATGAAAACATTTGTTTTTACGCATTGCGAACACCAACTAATTAATCGCATTTTTCCTCTTACTCTCTTCAGGATTTCACGTAACTTTATGTAACCAGAGCCTTTCGCTATTTTTAAACGGTTGAATATATTTCAATGCAGTTTCAATCGAAATTCATGCGGAAATGCGCCTAGATGGACTATTTTCTGTACTTTTTAATTGTCTGTAAACAGGTAGGGCGTTGGATCCCCTGGCTTAATTTGCAAGCAGAATGGCAAAATTGTTGTTAGTCGTCAGTTACGAAAAATTATAAATTACTCAAAAAATCTGATCTAAATACAAAATCATACATATTCGAATTCGTCTTTTTCCGACCGTCGTGATAAGCCCTTAATTGTGTAATAAGTATAGTTCCATTTGAAAAAAAAGGTGACCTCAATATCCCTATAGCGCACGTCTTGTTGAGCTCTCCGCTTGTTAGTTGTAGTAGGAGTGGAGCCGGGGCTATAAGTCACTATTTTATTAAAAAAACTATAAACTCAAAACTGTAATTACAGATGCAAATAAGTTTTGTATAACTCGGAAACGAAAATGTCTATTTTCAAATGTTACTAACCTCGTTTTGTTGGTACTTTTATTCATGCTTGAACTATTTAGGGTGAAAAGGTGGGGTAGAGATTCCAGAGCTCAAGAAAACGTGCGCACACTGTATTTCTCGCCCATACGTCGCATACAGCTTTTTGACAAAGTAAATCAAATCAAAATCTAATCTCCTAAAACTTAAGTGGCAATAAAAGCGGCGTGTCCTGCGAATATCCAGCACCCTAATGCAAATCGGTGCACACTGTAATGGAATATCTTCAACTGATCAGAAATGACGAGGTGATAAATTTGCTTGACTCATCCTTTTCCTGACGCCGGAGTAATAGCTTGCATCACATGAGGCGCAACACCCCACATCCCTCCCGCCTTTGCGCGCTCATTACGGGAACCAACTTTCCTCTTTTATCGCGATCATTCAATATCTCGATTAGTTATGAAACAGCGTACCATCCATTTCGTGCCGTTGACTCGCCAGCCATGACATCCGCATATATTGAAAGTGAAGGCGCGTGCCTACGTGAAAATGGTCTAATTTTCCTTTCCTTCAGAACTAACGAAGCGCCTAATGATGGTTTATTTAAGGAAGAATATTTTATCAAAGGTAACATCACGAGAAGTTCTGAACTTGCAGATATATTCATGAACCGCGTAGCGACGAATGAATTTATCTGGGAAACTCAGAATCTCGAGTTGTATTTATGAAGATTATTTCACGAATGAAAATAAATATATTGTTAATAGTAAATCTTAATATCAACTGTATCTTAATAATATTAGTCGTTTTAACAGAAGATTCAGCGGCATCGGCCGCGATGTCAAGGCCGAAGGCCAATTAGCCGAACAAGGCCAATTAGCCGAAGTGAAATCAGAACATCATGTCAACAATGCAAAACTTTTATTTCTTAAATTAGTAATACTTTTTAGAATAATCAGTAACTCACAAAGAAAACAAACTTATGAATGTAACACCTCCATTAATTTTATATTTAACTAAATGAGCACCGTTGAAATTGCATTTGTTGAAATTATAGACAGCTGGCGAAGTTTTATTTTATTGTAGACCTGAACTTGTGGTTCCTGAATTGCATACTTTGTTCAGAATTGAAGAATGGTATTCCTCATTTAATTGCAGATACGATTTACAGTGGAGGCGTTCGATGACCCATTATTTTAATAGTTTCTTGTTTTTGTATTCTGACGTGGTTCACATGTAAAATTATTGTCAAGCAACTTGGTTAGTAATTTTTATGTGTGTGGTAGTCAAACCAGCTTTTTGAGCAGAAATATTGGTCAACTCAGAAATTTCATTCCGACCAAGAGGACAATTAACTACCAGATTTTAGGTAAGAAGATTAGGAGCAAGAAAGAAAAGATCCTGTTTTCACTTTATTACCTCGTTTATCCATCAACAAATTTTAAAGACGTTCAAGATATGTAGGTTATGTTCATTTGGAATTTTCTCGGCCGAGTTGTACCGGAAACAAGTGCATGTGGTGGCGATAAAACGAAAATGATAAAATTGCACGGGTGAATTGCCTCTAATTGGTCAAGGTAGATGTCATTCATTGGTGGTCATCTCATGAGTGAAATAATCATTGCAACTGTTATTCTCGTTACATCCATAAGGCACGTGTCCATTTTGCATAAATTTTTGAATCTTGTTTCGTAATTTTAGTAATATAATTGATCAAAATCGAAGAAAGACCCTTGACTTCGATCGTCAGCAATAAGAATTCCTGGTAGCAAGGAGCAAGTGGATTGCGTGTTCCTGCGTCATCTTTCATATTTTGCGACAAGTATCATCCGTGTTGTCGCAATTAAGTGCCCATGAGATTGAAAAATTGTTTGTTTTGCCACTCGTATTTCCCAAACAAAAGTTTCGTCGTCCATATCTTCCATTTCCCCTGAACAGTTACACCTGCGAGATATTTAGAAAACGTGAATGGTCTTATTTTCAGTATACACGTAACCACTATTTCAATCAGTAGATTGCAACAAGAATCTTCAAGCCCGATGCCAATGTTATAAGAATTTTTAGTATAAAAAAGTGTTAATAATTGTTACAGAATCTCGTAATATTTTTAAATATGTGTAGGCTATTTACAGACTAAACTTTGCCTTTGGACGAAACTTTTCCTTCGAAACAAACCAAATATTGTAGTTTGAAATTTGTGAGGTATGGAAATCTCAGGATTTCACAATAAAACACAAAACTAAGTGTGAAAAGTCTGTTACTATAAATGCAAAAACCTGAGGAATTGAGTTTTCAGCTTTCATGTTTGAAACTTCACAAGGAGAGAGATGAACTGACACTCATTGCCTAGTACACTTATTTAATCTAATTGGTCAATCTTGTCATGAAGTGACTGCTTCTGTTACGTTCTGCCAGATTTGTTTACTTATTTTTCTGCAGGCAACTTTTTTGCGCGATTAAAACCTGTAGGAATATCAACACACTTTGACAGAAACTTTCTCATTTAGACAGAAAAGAGGGTCTGGCGATCCGGTTTCCACCTGTGGGAGGCACGAATCTCTGCTCGTGACGTAAAAGAAAGAGCGCGATCGATTATGATTTCGATTTATTTTACAGAGTGAGAGCTAGTCGATGAAACTACAATAGAATTAATGACTAATTGATGTTTCTGGGAACACTATGGACATTAGCCACATTAATGTAGTGATTTATTCCGTGAGTTGGCAATGTTCCTCCTCCGATGTGGGTGAGATCCGGCGTCGACATTTACGTCGCGTTGCGGAGTAGTTCTTCTTCAAGGTTTCTCTCTCAGCGGCGCACCGCCACAGCCGTAGCAAGCTCTAAACTCCTGTCACATGTGTGGTTGTGTGGTGCATGTAAGAGTAAGTGTAAGGCCAGTTTGTTAGGGTATCCCTCCGACGTTCACCTGGTAATGATCGGGGAAACCAAGGAAGACTACCTGCCGCTAAAATTCTCCAGAGGGTGGTTGAATTCGAGCTACCAATATAGCTAGTATCGATTGATTTGATTATTTCGTGTTTGTCAACGGCTGTGGTCATTCGCCCCGAAAGTGTAGCGCATGCTTTCATCAAGGGGGGGGGGTCTTTTTACTATCCATAGGGAGAAGACCCCCCCCCTTGATGAACCTAACGTAGGCTTACGTAGTTGTTCCATTCAGATATCTCCCACCAGCGGGGAACCACCCTAGCCCTAACAACCTCTCAATTCCTGACTGGCCTCCCGACGTGTATGGCAGTGTGGTGCACGCAACTGTAATTGTGCAAGGAGAGAGGATAGAACAAGGAAGAGAAAGGAAAAATCGCGGGTGGTTCGTGGCCCGTTTGTTCTGGCATTCGACTGGGGTAGTTCGGAGAAACTACGGAAAATTAATGAGACCAACCGGCCGCTAGAATTCTCCTCAGGGAGCGGCTGAATTCAACCTAGCTATCTAATTAGGATCCAAAATTCCTACCATCGGCGAACTCCAGCCCTAGAATCTCCCGGTCAGAGGCACTGCAGTGACATCAATTGATGTGCTGAGCCATCTAAGCCGGTGGTAACGAAAATCCGTTCCCGAGGGATTTGGATCCCTAGAACCTCCTTGTCAGAGTCACTGCAAAGACAGCTGTAATGCTAAACAGCCTGTGTGAATTAATGAAAGTAAATTAATTTTTTGAGAAAAATTCCATCACGATCGTCCTATACATCACATAATGAAAAAGTAATCCTCAAATGTACTATCGTAAGCAGTTTTTTTCGATAAAATTATGAGGTTCTAGCGTGGTGGCCCTAGCTAATAATACTTTAGTCACAATTTATACGATGGCGAATATTGTGATAAATGAAATTTCACACCAATACATTACTTTTCTCTAGTTGTTAATTTATGAACATTTCTTCTAACATTTCTATTGAGAAGGAACATTGTGCTAAATAAGTCCAGGCTGATTGATATATTCCTTGCTGGGCTGTAATAAATAATCGTTCGCCACATTTTCGTTGATATTAAAGATACTCCTCCTAACATTGTCGTCCAGTTGCATTCTTCGTGAGTTTCGTATGAAAAGACTACCAAAAACACATAATTCTGTTTTCTCTGATGAATGTCATCGTATTAAACTCTGTTTTCTTATTATCATTTTATCTAAGAATGATCTTGATGTGGCATAAGTAATCGTATACTGTAAGTTCGAAACAATTATATCACTTTCCAAATTATTGGATTAATAATATATTTCTTTTAATTTGAAGTTTATGTGGGAGCGTGGAGTAGGCGCAAAGGGTGAATTCATGTATCCTTGTCAGAGGTGTGCTTAAATGTTGGTTGTCAGTGCTGAGTAGTGCTTGCTGAGTATGCGTGTCTGTAAATGACATGTAAGCGTCAAAGCATGAATGACTGTGGACTCCAATTGGCTGCGGAAGCTATGAATTCCTTGAGCGCCTCCTTCGGGAAGTGGTCCTATGAAATTGGAAGCATTGGGTTTTCCAAGATATTCCTACACGAAAAATATGACGTTATCTTCTTTCCCAGTTCGACAACTAATTAGTGAAACTAAACGGCTTTTGTTCTCCATCGCTTTCGTGCTCATCCGCCTAAATTAGATGATTTCTAACACGTCTTGTGTTTACTGTTCACGCTCCCTGAGACGTCCAAGCAGGCAATGGCTGTGAGGTTGCGCATCCAGATATTATTTTGAGGGGGGAGTAAGAATAATTATTTTTAATTTTTACTTTGTAGTAAAAATTGTAGTAGTTTATTCGTAAGCGCAATACTGCTTTCCATGTGATGACAATACTACATTATTTTGAATAAATTGAGGGAAATTACTAACAAATATTAGCTCTTGAAGGGGGCATCCTATGTGCTGTCCCTCTTGAATCTGCCACTGTTGGTCATCCAGATTCTTCAGTTCTCGTTAATTACCTAACTACTTATAACTTTCATTAAAATAACTGTATTGTTTACTTTAATAATGCAGACATTTTATGGATTTATTTTACCGATAACAAAAACACAAAAACGCATATGTTCATAGCAGATTAGCAAGATATTTTGGACAAATGACATTATTGTATGTAAAATGTAAATTACATCTGCATTGCATGCATGACTCGTATTATATAATCTTACTTTGCGGCCTCTGAACAATGCTTAATTACCGACACATTTTACTTTAATAATATTTTACGAAGGCAAAAGACGCCTCACGCTCACACAATCATCTTTCTTTAGCCAGCTTTTTGGAGTCAATCCCAACACTTTCCGGATAAAGTCGTAAATCGGACATGGTCATTTTATACAAACTGGTATTACAATACGGATAATTATTAACGTTTAATAATTAATGATAATTATTAACTGGTATTACAATACGGATAAGTATAACAGAACATGAAATTACAGTACGGATAAGTCCCTTCAAGGAAGTCCGTGAGTGATGCTTTGACAATTCAAAGAAAGTTTCATTGATGGATCGTCAGTCGTCCAATCCACATTAACTCAATCGTATGTATGCATCCGCTTTCCAATCTGTGATTTTAGAGCTCGTAAATACATGTAGTGATTGCTAAATTATTGAACTTTGTTGAAAAATTGTATTGTTCGTGTACGTATACATTCGACTATGTGAGTATTAAATATTTTATTTATGTTTTTTACTGATGTAACTGTATGTTTGACTATCTGCTTCGTTGTTCAAGCTTTAATTTATTCAATTAAAACAATAGAAGATAAAGAAGTAATATTGAAAGAAATAAAATAAAGAAATAATAATAACAATAATAATGGTAATAATAAACAAAAATAGAAATAAAAAAGTAAATTTCAATAAAGTGGGTTACATTTTTAAATTTATTAGTAATTATTGTGAAATGATCTACGATATTTTCGTTTACGAATATAACTCGTACTTTTATTGTTCTTTTTTAGAATTACTGTAAAAGTTCTTCAGAATTACTGTATACTTCAATCTTTTAAATATTGAAATACCTAAATAAGTAGACAGCAATATTTTCCTCTGCCCCGGGAGGCTGACACCCAGGCTACGCCACTGAGTCTGGGTTAGCTTTCCGGTTTTCTCCCCAACTTTCCAACACACAAAATAAATCTTTTGTCACATTTTCTAAATTTTCACTCCCCCCTAATAGCTGAATTGACTGTAAGAATATCGAAGAAGAGGGAAACCAGTTTTATATACTAATTTTCTTTGCAAAATTTGGAGCCGTTTTTGAGACAATGTCTTTTCAGTCTTTTCTGGAAATGCGCGAATTTGAGCTCATTTCCACCCACAAATTTTGAGTTTTCGATAAATTTCATAAAAAGCATTTGAAGATTTGAAGGACTAGTGCACATCAATGCAATAATATATAAAGAAAAGCAGTAACGTAAATATTAACGTGAGAGATGCATAATAAATTATATTTGTGTAATTTTCGAAAAATCAAAAGAATACATCAAAATGCCGTTTATGTCACGCATTTCAGTGATGTAAGAACCTGAGAAACTACGATATGCCTCTTCATACCAAAATCATGTGAGGCTTAACATGCAACTTAAGTTTGTGAAATAAATAGGAAAAAATCGAATTTATTTTAATTTATGTCATTTATAAATATGAAAATGAACATTTGCGTATAAATGAAACAAAGCTATTGAGTCAGTCTAAAACTAGATTTAAATCAGTCTAAATACAAAACGTACATTGGTAGTTTCAATTTGAGTTTGCCTGTTAAATGCCATTTTACTTATTCTCATAGGTAATTCTTGGGGATAAAGCAGAGGATCATTTCTCATGTAAAAATAAATCTATACACGTACGCTCAGCGTAGAATGTTAAAACAGAACGGCTGAAACCAAATATAAAGCCAAGCCTTTGCAGTGTCTATGACCGGGAGGTCTCAGGGTCCGAGTCCCGAGAGTGGCAGGATTTTCGACATTAGCGAAGGATACATTACTTAGGTCAAATTCAGCCTTTGTCTGGAGGAGAATAATTCTTCTCCAGGTAATAATAGAATTATTCTAATGGACTACTGCTCTAATAGGTAGTTTTCCGTGGTTTCTCCGAACAACCCCAAGCGAATGCCGGAGCAGAACCCTTACAAGCGGGCTACGGACCGCGCGCGATCTTTCCTTTCTCTTCCGTGTCCTATCCTCACCTCTTACTTATATACACACTTACATGCACTACAATTCGACAAATGCCGGGAAACCAGTCGGGAGTTAGAGCTTGTCATGGCTGGCGCGGTGCCCCGTCGGTTGGGAAAAAAAACCCGCAAGCCTATGTGTAGGTCGGCACCGGATCTCATCATCCTGCAGTGGAACGTCACTGCCACCTCCCACAATAAACAAAAAAAAAGCACATCGTTGAGACTAATGACCTTAGCAGTTGACGCGCCCAGATACGCGAAAAAAATCAATCAACCAATCCCTTCGTAAGGACGTACGCCCACCATCAAATTTCGCGCGGTGTGGAAGTGCGCACCCCCTAGCCAATGAGAGCGGTGGCCCCGGGAGCGCCTGCGAGGGCGCGGGCGATGCAGTGACGCAACGGGCGCGGCGCGGTGCGGCGCGGCGGTGGCGGCGGCGGCGGCGGCGGCGAAAGGCCGCGCGGCGGCGGCGCCGCTCCGCGCGGGGAAAGCGGCCGCGTTGCTCAAGAGCCCCGGGCTGCCCACGCGAGCGCGCGCTTGCAGCTGCCACCGGCGTAAATGCGTTACTTAACGTTTGTTTGGGAATTATTGGGAATTCTTCTCCACAAGTTGGCCGGTAAACAAAAGATTTGAGTTTGCTGGCGTTTCGGGTGGGTTGAGTAGTGGTTCCGGGCGCGTAGACGCCGCAGATGAGTCCCGAAAGTGTTGTGCGTGTTTTTAATAGCGGGAGATGGATGTGATCTTCCTCTGTTGGATGGCGAGATCCGGCGTCGACCTATGTCGGCTTGCAGGGTTTTTACTCGACCAGGTGTCTTCCACCAGCGGGGCACCGCCCAGATGGAACAACCTCTACGCTCCCGACAGGTCTCCCGACATGTGTGGTAGTATAGTGCATGTAAGTGTAGGTAAGGGGTGAGGATAGGATAAGGAAGAGGAAGGAAAGATCGCATGCAGTTCGTGGCTCGTTTCTTAGGGTACTGCTCCGACATTCGCCTGGTGTTAATCGGAGAAACCATAAAAATTGTCGATCAGAGCAGCCGTCCGCTAGAATTCTCCATCCAACCGCAGCTGAACTCGACCTAGTACGTATGTCGACTTACAAAGTTGGCCGACAATGCACGTCGACAGGTCGAATAATTACTACAATCGCATATCGAATTGTGGATGCTAGTTGGCTGCCCTTTGCTGAATAATGGCTGCTGACACTCAAAGGGAATAACACATTCATAGACTGAGCGTGGGTTAAAGTATGAACAAATGAATTGTTTCCTAAAAATGTCAAAATAATTTTAACTCTTTTTATGAACGATACTTGGAATTTAATAAATGTGATTCACATTTGAAACTGAAGATAGTGCATTTAAACAAATGCCCCACGAGAATGTGGACTAAAATGATTTTTTTTAACATTTGTAAGTATGTACATTTTGATTTGATACCTATTCTAATTATCTTTAATTGTAACGGTTGTTTTATTGCCATTGTGATTAATTGCCATTGTGATTAATTATCGCACATCTCATAAAAATGGGACACAACTAAAAAATGAAATATCAATTGCTCCAATCACTGAATTTTGTGTCAAAATTAAATGAATCATTTTATTCCAAACTACAGTTTCTGCCTTTCACCCCTATTTTCAATCTTGGCAAATCCATAAATTCAAGAATGAGAATCAGTTCCCGTTTCCCTAAAGACGGTTTTCGACCTCCCAAGACATTTGTACTTAGGTCTATGGACAAAAAAATAGTAAAGGAGCATATATTCAAAGCCTTTTAAGACAAAACCACACCTAAAATAATTTTAAAATGCGTATAATCGCATCAGGCAAAGGTCATAGTTAGCTAAAAGAAAAATAGCAAAAATTAGGATAAAATCCAAAATGTTCATATCATGTACCAGTTCCACCCCCTAAAAAGCATGATCTGCTGAATAAATAAATAAATATTTTTTTTAAAAAAAACTGAGAAATGTTCGGTTTTTAGTTAATATGACCATTGAACAGATCAAATTTGAATTGGAACAACTTGGAATTAGTTGAACTAATTACATGGGACATTTCGAAGAACAAAAAAATATAATAATTACTTTAACGTTCTAGTTTTTGAGCTGCAGTGAAAAGTTTGCACTTCGAGTTGAGAGTTCAATATTTGGGGGCCCCTTGAGATGATTATCCCTCCCCGCTCCAAAGAGGAAAGTGAAAGCGGAAGCTGAGAGCGGAGGCAGCAAGGTCGGCGCTCGGCCCCTGTAGCAGGCGCCATTGGCAGCCTCTGGCCTTTTTGGCCGTCGCCGCGCCTCTGCTTTTTTGCGCCGGCAGCCTTGGCACCGACAGCCAGCGACCGCCGTTTCTTGCTGCGCTTCCATTTGCTGTGTTTACAAGCTCAGCGAAGCGGTTTAGGTGCGAGGAATACGACGATATACGATCCTTTTTCCTTTGATTGTCTAATGATAGGTCTTCAATGATCTACATATATAAGACTGGAAAAGTAGAGTTCACGTATTTATTTTTACCCATTACTTAAAAAAAACGTTTCGACAACTTATTTATGTTATCTTCAGGTACGTCTGGTATTTTCTTTATAACGACATAAAAAGTCAGCATTCTGATTAAACAACACGATGCACCAAATCATTGGTGAAAATGATAATCATTGGAGAAAACTTTAATTTCGCCGGCCTGTGTTATTAGAGAGGTGCGCGATATGTTGGATGATGGGTGATATATTTAATTCTTTATGAGGTAGGGCGTTTGAAATGTACCACGTGGCATAATTTACTAATCTGAGGGTTCTATTTTCAAAGTAAAATTTGAAGTTTATTAATGTAGGAAATGTATACCGAGATGGGGCGTGCGTACAGCATGAAGGGTGTGATAAGGGCTTTGTAAAGTGTAGCGGCATTTGTTAAGAATGTGTTTTAATGTTGATAAGGGATTTTATTTGAGCTATTTTTATTTTTGCATGTTGTTGTTTTAGTATCATGGAAGTTTTCCACTCGAGTCTTGTGTCGAAGTTCAGGTATTTAAATGCTTGGTTTTGTGATGTTCAGAGAATTGTGTATTTATTTATATGTAAGGGAGGGGGATATCAAATAGTCTTAAAAATATTTTAGCTGGTGATTTAGTTGAGTGAAGTTTGTTGTTCCGTAATATTTACCAGTTATCTCTTATTTACGTCATGACGTGTCAGTCGATAATGGTCTTCAATGAATGACTGGACTTGTAGACTGTGGAATCATCGGTGAATGTTCGGAATTGGGTGTTCTACTTGGTGTTATATGTGGATGAGCGTAGAGGACTTGAGAAAGTACTGTTAATATTTGCGGGGGTCTGAAATATAGACAGTTCTTGCTTCTGTTAAACTACGACGATATATTTATTCCATACTATATTGTTCTTCCAATATTACCCAAATGAACCGTTATATTCAGAACTGTTTTTGAAACAATTTATCTTGTTTGAATAAACAATGTGTTTATTTTAACATCTTCCAATGATAATGCATTTCTAGTCTTTATCATTTCCCAGTTAGCAGGCGCGCGAAGGCACAAAATACACATTTTCCATAACTTTTACATGTTATAGGATAAAATATTAAGAGAACATTTCAATTAAAGAAATGTTTTGCTTTTCTTTTCTCAACAAAATATATTTTACTTTCTCGCATCCTGATTACGCAGTATAGGTAAAGTATTGTAATACTGCGGGGGAAAACACCGATTTTTCGACAGATCAATTATTATTGTTGGGCTGTAGTAACGAAAAAAAGGATAGACCTTGTTTCGACATGTAGTAAATTACTTTCTCTAACACATTGTGTAGTCAGAATTCATGTTTTGTGGGCCTCTGATACCGAAAACTCGATTGACGGCGATGCGTCTGACTGTTGTCTGTCGAAAACCGTTCAGACGATTTTCTCCAAAATTGATATTCCCCGATTGATTTGAACGAACTCGAGACCCGGCGAGTTTGAAAGTGATATTTTGATTTTGGGCTGTACTTTATAAGAAGCCCCAACATAATTTAAAAATGGCTCATTTATTATTGAACTTTTTCCTCGTACAGCGTAAAGAACTAAAAATGGCACGGTCTCGTTTTCGTTAATATCCCAGATTTTTCGAAAGTTAATAATTAGTTGCCATTAATTAAAGAACTAATTGTGAATAACAAAGTTCTGTTGAATAAAAAATATTCATCTGCAATACTATGTTTCGATAGGTACGATGGAGTTCAAAAAAAGGCAAACTTGCACTTTTCGAAAACTTAGAGTTAACAGTGAAAATCGTACCTATGCCGTCTTTATACGTGTATTTAACCTAATTCTTAAAATAAATTTACAAAAAACCTGAGCTTTTTTTTAAAGAATTTAAAATATCCACGGCGCTTCATGCGAAAAGAAAAAAACAATGATTTAAAGATTTTTTCCAAAATGGCATATGACGAGCTCGTGCCAGATCGGTTAAGGAATATTAATGAAAAAAAAAATATGAATAATTGCTGGTATTGTTCACGGATGGACAAGCAGACATAAGGGGCGTCGTTTTGAAACAAGTGGTG
This sequence comes from Acheta domesticus, assembly GCA_031308135.1. NCBI lineage: Eukaryota > Metazoa > Arthropoda > Insecta > Orthoptera > Gryllidae > Acheta > Acheta domesticus. The sequence goes on along the minus strand of JAHLJT010009436.1, from coordinate 69,470,560 downwards.
CTGCAACAGCCCATGCTTTCTCGTATTTTTATACTTTCTCGCGTGAGTATTGAAGAGAAAACATTATAATCGTGCTGCGGAAATCTGCAATTTTGTCTTTAAAATATTGTAAGAGTAGAGTGAAATACACTTGTAGAATGGCTTAGGTTTGATTTTGACAGTCAATTCTGAATTTTCGAAAATTACAAAAGTTTGACATATTTTGGCGTCCTCGTACAATTGTAATCTTGAAAATTTAAAATTTTCTTTGAGTTTTTTCTCCACATTTACTGCTTTAATTAATGTCATGTACATTTAATAAAAAAAAGTAGCAGCTGGGAAAAGTGGGAATGGAGGGGAAATCGAAAAGTTAACCCAGGTGGAAGAAATTAGGAAACTAACGAGTACGAAGAAAGGTCGGCAATTCTGTAGCACCGTTAATTGAAAATTGCCAAGCGCAATTTGGAGTGAAATCTTGGCAATTTTAAATTAACGGTGGTACAGAATTGCAGACCTTTTCTTCGTATTCGTTAGTTTCCTAATTTCTTTCGCTAGGGTTAACTTAACTTTTCGATTTCCTCTCCATCCCCCTCTTCCCAGCTGCTACCTATCGGCGTTTAAAAGTCATTTTATAATAACATTGTATCAATGTTTTGGTTACCTAATAGAAGAATAGAGTTGGCAAATACAGCAACAAATGCTTCCGCCTACTATTTTTAACTTTTGCAATTTTCGAAAATTCATCATAAATGAAACCTACGGTATTGTTTAAGTCCTTTTATTCAATCCCGGGAAGAGTTTAAAAAAATATGGAACCGTTTTGGAGAAAAAATATAAATTGTCTTCACTTCTATCAAGCGTACGCGAAAACGATTCTTATTTCAAAAATGTGTATATGACCTTGTTTGAAGAACGAATGTTTTTGGTTCAGATTACATTTTAGATTATATATCACATTTCATATATCTGCTAGACTAACACATCCATTGAATAGTTCCTGGAATGAGGCGGAGCTTCAACGCACATTTAGCTGGTTGTTAATTTTAAAATAATATGTGAATGGAAGTGAGCCCAACATATTATATTTTAATAGAAAAAAATAATGTTTTGTTTCATAACTAGCGGAATAGTAAGAGAGTTTGTTACTTTTATTTTTTCATATTTTGACACAAAATATTCAAAATTGGCTCAGTGTGGTACGTTCCTCATACTACTTAATCCAATTTTCCTCATCTCTAAAATTTTCTGTTAGGTTCTTCACGATATTTTCTTACATTTTTTTTACATTTTACTGCATTATTACTTTGCTAGAATGTAAAAATCATAATAATCATAGTTCACGAATTTTTATATATTTTAAAGCACAAGCACCGACCATTTAATGGAGGAGAAATACGTTCACTAAGCACAAACTTTTAACTACCAACGATTTAAAACGCTGAACGCAAAATATAGCTTCATCATTCATTGTGAATCACTTATGTTGTTCACATGCATTTCTGTACCACCTACTGTAAAACCTCCTATACAGGTTGATTCGGTCCTCGTTGCTAATATCGTACGCCGGAGCCGTATCCCATATGTAATGTACAGATTTCCAAATTGGATACTTTTCGTCCTTTAGTTTTGTAAATAATTAACTTTGGGCTATGCGCTAGTGTAACAAGGGCTATGGCAAGTGAGCGAGCGGCTTCACTTCGCGTTAGGGCTCGCCACTTCCCTGTAAAACCCAATTGTTAATATTATTCGGCAAGCCCCGGAAGCGAGCGCAAGGCTGCGAGTGCGCGAGGTCAACGCATCACAGTCCGTCCCCTGGCGGAGAGATTGCGACCTTTCCATTTTCAACGGGTGCAGCATTTGCGCAGAAACACACCACGGTGTAAGATATATAGGTGTGTCAACTAGCCGCCTTTTGGACAAAATTTTTGAAGCCAGTTTGAGGCTAGTTCCTCGCTTATCCGTACGGTGCGGACGATCGAGTTGGGCATTCATGATGGCGTCTCGCGATTTAGTGGCTTCCACCAGAGGTTACAAAGCTATTAAATGGATCACCATCTTGTCCCAAAAATGCCCAGGTCGTTCGCAGCGGTTGCATAGCGACAACTGTGAGAACTAGCCTCACATTAGCTTCAGTTTTAGACCGGGAGTGAACCCACCTATATCTCTTACACCGTGAACACACTTACAACGTCGACCTGAATTCTCGAGTCATTTCCTGCGTAAATGCAAGGAAAACCAGAAATTTCTGAAACAGTTCTTTGGACAGATGAAGAGTGTTTTATAAGAACTGGTACAATTAATGTGCACAATTTTGCATGTGTGGGCCGAGGAAAATTCTCATGTTATACGTGGCATTGCTCACCAAGAGTGATTCTCTGTAATTGTGTGGGTTGACATTGTTGATCAATTTATCATCGGTCCTCACTTCTTACCCCAGTTTTTTAGAGGAGTTTAGTATCTGAATATAATAAATCATCCTCTACGCTTGTAGAGGACGTCCCGTTGAATGTGCGGACACGGATGTGGTATCAGTATGATGGCGCAGACCTATATAATTATCGCGGAGTTCGGGATTACATAGATATGCAATTTCCCGAGTCGTAGTATAATCCGATATGTAATATCGTAAAAATATCGTAGTATAATCCATGTGAATGTAAGGGGTGATGATAAGACAAAGAAGAGGAAGCAAATGTCGCGCGCATTCTGTAGCCCGTTTGCTAGGGTGCTGATCCGGTATTCGCCTAGGGTTGATCGGAGAAAGCACGAAAAACTACTTATCAGAGGAACCGGCCACTATAATTCTTCTCCAGATCACGAAAAGGGATGGAAAAAGGAAGTTCGTTTTACGCGTTCGGTATCGGTATTTCTACGATTGTTTCGGTATCGAAACTGGAAGAAGAAATTGGAGCGTTTTACACGGCGATTTCGTTTTCTGCAGGTAATCGTTATGAAAATATTTCCTCTGGACGCTGCAAAAAGGGCTGAAAATCAAACAGCTGAGCATGTGGTTACAAATTAATTTAGGTTACTTTCGGAATGAGCCCTGAACGAGACTGCATTAGAGCACAATAAAAGTTTTATTCCTTAGCACGATTACTTCCCATTACAATTCAACTCATTAGAACACACTCAAAACCGTACAAAAGGAACAAATCACATCACACACATCGCAAACTAGAAAAGTTCTGAAAAGTGTCGCCAGTAGCGCGGTACTCACACTGGATGAAATCTGTAGCGAAAAATGAAGCATGCTTTATTTTTCGTACAAATTACGAAATCCAGCCTGGTCTTCACTTTTCTGTATTGATGAAAAATTATGAAAACATGACTGTGTATTACGGGCTTTACATAAAATCATTCCAGGAGGCAGTAGTAGACTGATGTTTCATAATGAACTGGAATTTCAATATTACAGTATATATCCTTTTGCATCTCATTTTATTCCTCAACAGTTTTATTTGCTTTTATTAACGTATTTGCGAAATGGTCTTATTAAATTCCACTCGCGCGGGGAAACGTCGACCAGCCCACGTACTGCGAAGTGAGTGGACTTATCGAAATTCCTTCCTTCAATAATGGCATTAATTATGCAGAAAATAAAATGCATAAATTGGCATTATCCGGCAGAAAATGAAATTGCTGTGTAAAAGATGTTCATCCAGTTTCGATTTAGAAATAGAACCGTGTAGCTTCACTATCTGTGTAAGTTTACTTGAGCTATTAACAAACATAGAAATAATAAATAAATAATAATTAAACAAATAAAAAATAACACATAAAAATAATATATAAATAATAATAATAATATGTTTGTGTGCCGTCCTTTCACCCCTTACTGTTATCATCATTTCATCTTCCATATCCCCAGAGCTAAGAACCCTGGGAGAAAAAATGGGATTCATTCTAAAAATGCTGATCCCGCCTAATGATGTTTCATGCCCTGCCTCCGAGATAATGTTTCTGAGCCCCGCTAAAGGCAGTAAGCATGTACGCGTGGTCCGAGTCGGCCTATACGCGAGCAAAATAAGAAGAAGAAGAAAAAGAAAAAGAAGAAAAAGAAGAAGAAGAAAAAGAAGAAGAAGAAGAAGAAAGAAGAAAGAAGAAAAAGAAGAAAAAGAAAAAGAAGAAGAAAAAGAAGAAGAAAAAGAAGAAGAAAAAAGAAAAAGAAGAAGAAAAAGAAAAAGAAGAAAAAAGAAAAAGAAGAAGAAGAAGAAGAAAAAGAAGAAATAGTGAAGCTGCTCTTCCACGCTGAGGATGGCAAAGGGGCCGGGCCGGTGACGCGGGCGAGGGGCCCAGACAGCGTCAGAGCGTTGCGCCTTGGGGGGCGGAGCCGGAGGCCGTTGCGTGATCCTGCGCGACAGCGAAAGTGGTCCGCCAAGTGGTTCACACAGCAGCGCGCGGGGCCGCCCGCCGCCCGCCGGCCGGCCGAGGACACCGCTTCCCCCTCCCGCCCCCCCCCCCACCCCCTCTCGCGCGCGGGAAAGGCGAACGTGTTTCGTCGGCATTTTTCCTCCTCCGGATTCGTTAGTGTTAAGGCTGCTGGACACACGAGGGATTCTGCAGCAATTTCCGGACGAACTTGTGTACATCTTTACAGTGCGTACACTTTCTCGCGTGACAGAACGGACATGAAATTGCTTGGTTACAAGGTCTGTCTGGTTGCGATAGAGTTGCCCGTAGACGCCGCAAGCGCTAGTCTCGCAGAAACTGGGTCGTGAGTACTTTTGTGATTCCGAGCGGCAAATGAGCAAACTGCACAATCATTCGGGACGGTGATTGGAGAGCACAAGCGGACCACGACACTGCGCGAAATTTGATGACGGACTTGTGCCCCTTACGAAGCGACTGAGTTATATTTTCGTTTCATGCGTTTTGCCATAATTGTCTACATCAAACGTGCAATTCTAGACCAATTTGTATATCTGAAATGACCCTCCAATGTATCCCAAGAATTATTCACAAGGTTAATTAAAATGTGGTAACATACCGTAGTGAAAACGAAACTTGCTGTGCGAGTTTCCATTCAGAATGATTTAACTCCGGTTTCTGGTGTTAAATAATCAGTCTCAATGGCCTTGTTTTATTTACAAGGGGCATTCAACTATTACGTTACACTCGAACAATTTAGGTCAAACCATACTTCATTTAGAAATGTGCATCAGTACAATATGATACACATGTATACTCGTAGAACACTATTTATCTGTACATTCTCCCAGTCGCTGCAGACATATGTCGATGATGCACTAAACGTTCGATGTCCTAGGGATAGAAAATCACTCCTTGGTCCTGGAGCCAGCTAAGAGCAGCTGCCTGAAACTGGACATCGTTGGAAAGTGGGCTTCCATCCAAATGTTCATTTGGCTTGCCGAACACGTGAAAGTCAGAGGGCGCAAGATCGGGACTGTACGGTGGATGCTGTCAGATCTCCCATCCAAAACTGCGGAGCAAATCCTGTGTTGTTCGTGAGGTCTTGCACTGTCGTGCAAGACAACAATGCCTTTGCTTAACTTTTCAGGTCTCTTGTTTTCCCGGTTTTACGCAAACCTCAGTATTTCGCAGTACGACGCAACATTTATATTCTTCCCTTCCGCATAAACTCGGTGTAGACAACTCCTTTGCAATCGAAAGAAACAGTAGCTATGACTTTACCCGGTGACGGGGGATTTTGTTGTTACAGTCAATGTGTCTCTCCATTCCATTAATGCTTGCTTCGTTTCTTGGATGAAATAATGATGCGGCTTAAGAAATCATCCCCTACTGCAGAATAAAGTTGAAGGAATTCCAGGGAAGTCGTAAACCTTGCTGCTTGGTGTTCGCAACTCAAAGATCAAGGAACCCATCATGAACACAATTTGCGATAATCTAGTTTGTGGCGGACGATGAAATGAGCACTTCCAACAGATATTCCCAATTCATGTGCAATATGTACGAAGCTCACTTTGAGATTGCGGAAAATAATGTCTTCCACACGCTGCACCATGCCTGATATGTTCACCATGGTTGGCTTTCCATGTCTTTCCGCATCGATCTATGCAACCTCCTTCAAACCGTTGACACCATTTCAAAATGGCTGGACGTGGCATGGATCATACACTGCCGATACTTCACGATGGAACTCTGAACTAATGATACTTTTTGACCCCCAAAAAACGTAGTTTCGCGTACTCCAACATTGGAGTAAGTTTCCAGCTGACGAACCATTTCTTTCTACTGTTACGCAACAACACTTGCCTTTAAGTAAACGAAACTGCTACCGTTGGAAGTCTAGGAACTCAATTAACCTGAGCTCAAGCTTTGTTTTTGTTTCGAAATACTGACATCTTTGAGAGAGCATGTGTAACATACTTTTTGTACATACTAATGTTCATTATGACTTATACAAATTGCATAAATTAACGCAAAGTCAAGGACATTTTTCTCTTCATTTCTGCATCTTACGAAGTTGCATGTTAAGTTTCACTTGTTGCTTTCCAAGTATAGATTCAAAAGTAGTACCGCAGGTGATTCCTTTAGTTATAATTACTCCCCTTTAAATTGTGTACATTGCCTCAGACACTACTATTACCAGCAGGTACTGAAAACATTATTATTATTATTATTATTATTATTATTATTATTATTATTCCTCTACTTCACAACTAAAGATGAGTCGGTTGAGTCGGTTCAATATCAAATCTACTCCAGGTTGCAACCAGCTTCCTAAGGAACAGATTTAGGGACTGTCGGGGCCTTGCGCAAAATGTGGACTGTTCCAAATAAAGCAATGTCTTGCACTTCCCAGATTTTTGAATGATCTCGGAGTTTAGCCAAGTTCTTTCACAAACTTTGCGGAAAAATCCGGAAGCTCCTGTAAGTATCGGTACGACCTGTGCTTTTACGCTCCACATTCGGCTAATCTCAATTTCCAATTTCTTGTATTTAAGACTTGTCTCTGCCTCCATGGTTACGTTTTGATCGCACGGCACAGCCACATCTGCGAGTAGAGACATTTTTCTACATATCCCGGATAACTAAATTAGGTTTGTTTGCCGCTATCATGCGATCAGTTTAAATTTGTTGGTCGTACAATATTGTACACAGCCCAACTGACGACACCGGTTTTGGTGAGTGTTCATACCATTTGGAGCATGTGTTTGGAACTTGGAGGACGGTAAAGATCTGCCAGTGGAGGTAACTACACATCCTGTCGTGTATTTTCATATATTCGACCTTTGCTAGAATTGGACAAGTTGAGACGATATGATCAATGGTTTCTACTTGTTCCTGTCAGGTGCAGCTTTTATCATCTTGAGAAATTTTGAGTACCGCTTTATCATAATGTATTTTCAACGCCTGATCTAGGGTAGCTATTACAACTGCTGCCGATTCCGGCTTTATTCTTCCCCTTTTAAGCCCCATAAATTATTGATCTTTATTGATCTGCTCCTTTCCCATTCATTATCCATTATATATATATATATATATATATATATATATATATATATATATATATATATATAATCCATAACGCATCATATCTTTCCATGGAATGATTTGTCTCTCCATGATTTCTTTAATATTTTTTGCCTCTCACATTTCATGTGAAGTAGCATCAGACGTTCATTGTCTGTGTTATCCTACGTGTCTTGCATAATTTTCTTCAGAATACATGCGCATTGCTACAGTTATAATGACTCCGTTTCCCATTCTTCGATCAGATTTAATGACTAGCCTCATTAGCGGTTTTTTATGGTTGACTACATACTTTCCAATCTCGGCAATTGTCTTCTGCTAGGAAGCTTCAATTTGCCACACATTTCTATTTCTGTTTCTGTTTTGCTTGTTAGGGAGTTCGAAAACGTAAAATGTAGACATATTTTACTTACTTAAGGAATATTTTCCTAATTACAGAATGGTGAGAATTATGATAAATTATCACTGATAACCACGTTTTTTCGTCAAAAGTAAAAATTGAATATTTTACAAGCCACAATGTTTCTGTACTTTCTAAGTCTTCAATAGTTTGGAAGAAAATTAAAAACTAAATATTATCACATTTAACTTTTGTTGTAAAACCTGTTTTGACATTAGTTTTAATATTAGAAATAAAGGAAGGTTTGAACACGTTGGGAAGCTTTATCAATCGTGAGATCCGGCGATTTCTCACTCTATTTAATTTATTTTTATAGTAACTTTGCCGGCCAGTGCCTAGCTCATTGATTTATTTACTATTTAAACTACTACTTCCCTACTTGTATCCTGGAGTGTGAATCGCTTATTAGTCAAAGAAAAATAATATATCGTGGGTGACTTGCTCAATACGAGGTTTCAGGATGTGGATTTTTATGTGGGATAGGTTTTAATTAAACTGTTCTCCTTTAAAATAACCATTGTTCTGAAATATTTATAATTTCCTTTTTTTTATGATTACAGTTTCATATATTATTGCATTATTTTCCATAGAATAAACAGTATACTTATAACATTTTATTCTCATTCAAATAATTGACAATTCATTCACACATAGATATTTATCCATTCACATGTTTTCTAATGGATTAATTATACACGGGCATAGCTACCATCTGATTCGATCATACTTTTAATGCTTATTGGAAATTAACTGGCACAAGACATCGTCTTTCTATTTCAAGCAAAGATGATTGTATGATGATTATGATGATGAATGAGGTAATTATTGTCTGTAGTCTTTGATGTAATTATTGTATATTCACATCCCTTTCGATGACCACAGCAAACTTTATCGTCGACACCACTGTTGCAATTCCATTCCATCATCATGGCATTTGCGACGTTTTCCAAAGCATTCGTTCTGGTTTGAACTCAAAATAAAATTTGTGTCTCTCCTCTACCACGGCCGCTTTTGTCCTCCCGGTTCAATCATACTGCTCATCTTTCAACTGTTTTCTTCTCTGTCCCGAAAGTTATTAAATTCGTTTCTCTTTGACGTATTCTGCCTATCATCTTGTTTTACCGTGGCTTCTAGTCTATTAGCTGTCCACTCGCAACATTTACTAGCTTGTTTTTCTTCATAATCTATATATTTATTTATTGCCTCTCCCTATGTCAACCACGCCCACGCCCTCCACTTCTCCGGCACTGTCTCTAGGTCAATCAAACCTGCAACTTTGTCTCATTTGGCCCATTTTGCCTAGATCATTCACGCCTATGCCTTCGCGTTTTCCGCAAATATGCCGTAGGCCACACACGCCAATACCTTCATCTCCTCATCCCTGCTTATTTGATTTCTTTTCAGTGATTCATTTCACCAGTAAACTCACCGCCAAAAAAAATATTGCAGCCAGGTTGGGCTGAAAGTCTTCTAACAATTGTCACAACTAGACAATGCAAAAATGCAGTATGAAAGCCTGTTCTTTTCTTGTGTAATCGGAGAGTGGTGAAGTGGAGTGGTTCACGTCGCATGTACGGAAATTACTCAACGTGTCCCATTAATAAACATACTCTTTATTATTAAAGTTTGCGCTTCCTACTTTCGCCTCTTTTGTTTTCCGCTAATCACTGACATTTCGTCCATTTCGAAATTTGCTTGTTTTCTTTCACTCAATGTGTTTTGAATGTATTATTTACTATTGTCGTTTTCTTAATTTTGTGATGGCCCCAAAATAGGTCCAGAATAAACTGTCACAATATAGTTGGTATAATTTTAGTGGAATCAAAATGTTAATAATCTTTTTATTTTACTCACATAATGGATTTATTAACATTATCGTCACTCTTTCTTTTATTGCAATAAACCTAAGTGTCGTGTATTTAATTTGTTACGCTAAATTAAATTCTTGTGCTACGCTAAATTAAAGTTAAATTTTTGTGTTTGTAGTACATCTTGCATTCTTTGATTTGAAATTGAACTTGGCGATACTGATGCAGAAAATAACTTGTGAGTTGTTTCAATGCTTTAATTGAAGGATATTGAGCGTTTTGAACTTCCACGTTGTTTAAAAATTATCGTATATATTTTTTTAAAAATATGAATAGTTTTGTGTAAGTATGCAAATTTTCGAAATTCGAATCTCCCGCACTTCTTTTGCTATAATCTTTCAGGAGGTATCAAATTGGAATATTCCGCACTGCGACACGGAGTTCGAAATTTTAAGAATTCCAATTGTTGGAAGATGTTGTAGCTGTATGAAATGTATTTTTAATTTACCAATTTTTGTTTTTATATTATCTTTCAAAGAATTTGTTTTCGCATCGAATGTTCTACGATTTGGTAAGAGAGAGTTTTATAAGTGATGGCTTATATATGTTAAAATGAACAGAACTTGGCAGGAGCAACTAGAAGGGAGGGGCAGATGAGGAAATCTTCCCCAGAACCCGACTTAATTGGGGCACCGATATTTTTCATTCAAAAGAAATTAAAAAATATATTTATATCTAATCCAAATTTTAACGCCACAAGTTATGTCTTATGCGTGCAGAAATAAATTCTGTTTAAGAAATGGGGGAGGAGGGAATTTTTTGTTTGAAATGTCGGGCCCCGTGGATCAACTGATTTTGTCTAGGGCGTTACGTAATTTATTGTTGACCCCCTAGGAGCCCCTGGAACTTGGGCTATTATATTATCATATAACAGTTTGAAATATTATTTCTCGCAATTTTTGAGAGAATTTTCTTATGTAGGAAACCGTATGGAGCGTTGAGCATCGCTTGTCCTGGTATGTATATACTTTTTGGATGTGTTAAGACCTATGTATGGTAACTATTTTTCAAAAAATTGGAAAAAATTACAAGACAAGTGCGCTTTGGAGTCTTGTCGATCAGCCGCCGGCCGTAAAGCACCCCTTGCCCAAATAGGTTGAAAACGTTCCAGGCAAGGAAGTTGATTGATTGATTGATTGATTCATTCATTGTTCGTGATTCCGGGTGCGTCAACTACTTAGGTCATTAGTCCCGTAAGTGTAGTGCATGTTTTCATCGGGCGATGGCGGTGATCTCTCCCGCTGGATGGCGAGATCTGGCGCCGGCCGCTAGAATTCTCCTCCAGGCAGCGACTGAATTCGACCTAGCTGAAAAGCTAGTGTCGACAATCCTGCCGCCGCCGGGACTCGAACATAGGACCTCTCGGTCAGAGGCTGCAGTTACATCAGTTGATGCACTGAGCCATGTCTCCCGGTCAAGGAAGTTGAGGAAGGGTGGTGTGTTGCAGGGCTCCTGCCGGCGCTGGCGCTGGCGCAGTTCCACCTGTACTTCCTGCCGGGCCCGCACGCGCACGTGCCTGGGCCGGTGGCCGTGCCGGCGCCGCAGTCCGCGCCCGAGCCCGAGGAGGAGCCGCGCGGCGCCGGCGCCCTGCGCGAGGTGTACGCCTGGCGCCAGATGGACTTCGAGTTCGAGTCGCCCGCCGCGCGCCAGCAGGCCCTCGACAGCGGCGCCTTCGACCCCACCGGCACGCTGCCCCTAGGTCAGTCGCACACACATACACACTCTCTCTCCATCCACTCCTCTGGAACGCTCCTCTAGGACATGCCTGCCCACACCCTCCACTCTTCTAGCACGCTGCCCCTAGGTCAGTCCCAGACACACTCCACTCCTCTGGCTCGCTGCTCCTAGGTCAGACATCTCATCCACTCCTCTGGAACGCTCCTCTAGGACAGGCATGCCCTCATTCTACACTCCTCTGGTAGGCTGCCCCTAGGTCAGTCACACACACACACATACATGCCGTCCACTTCACTGGCACTCTGCCCGTAGGTCGGTCACGCCCACGCCCTCCACACCTTTGGCCTCACCGCACCTAGGTCAGTCACACACTCTCTCTCTCCATCCACTCCTCTGGAACGCTCCTCTAGGACATGCCTGCCCACACCCTCCTCTCTTCTCGTACGCTGTCCCTAGGTCAGTCCCAGACACACTCCACTCCTCTGGCTCGCTGCTCCTAGGTCAGACATCTCATCCACTCCTCTGGAACGCTCCTCTAGGACAGGCATGCCCTCACTCTACACTCCTCTGGTAAGCTGCCCCTAGGTCAGACATCTCCTCCATTCCGCTGAAACGCTCCCCTAGGTCAAAGAGCTCCACACCTTCCACTCCTCTGGCAAGCTGTCCTTAACTCAGACACGCCCACGCCTCCCCCTCTGGCACGCTGCTCCTAGGTCGGTCAGGCCGACCCCTCCACTCCTCTGGCTCATTGCCGCTAGACCAGTCACGTCCACGTCTCTCAGTCCTTTGGCACGTTAACCCTATGTCACAAACACGCCTTCCACTTCTCTGGCACGCTGCCTCTAGGTCAGGCACACCCACGCTTCCCACTCCTATGGCAGTTGGCCCTAGGTCAGTCAACCACGCCTTCCACTCCTCTGGCAAGCTGCCCAAGGTCAGTCCTTCCCCTACTACTGTGGAATACACCCCTTAGGTCTGGCACGTCCACGCCTTCCATTCCTCTGGCATGCTGCCCCCTAAGGTCGATCACACACACGCCCTCTACTTCTCCAGCACTGCCTCTAGGACAATCACACTCACAACTTTGTCTTATCCGACACAATTTTCCAATACCATTTACGTCTACCCTTCGCCTTTTCCGGAAATATGCCCGTAGGTCACTCACGCCAATACCTTCGTCTCCTCAAGCATCTTATTTGATTCTTTTTCATTGGTTCAGTCTACTGGTAAAGTCATCGCCAAAGAAAATAATTAAGCCAGGTTATGCTGAAAAGTCCTCTAAGAATTCAGTCACAACCAAACATAAATTAAATATGCAAGCTTTTTCTTTTCTGGTGCAAATGGAGAGTGCTGTTCATGTTTACGTCTCGACAACTAAGAGAACATTAGATAATGATTACCATAAGTAATGTAAATGGTGTCATCTTAAGACTGGTAAGTGCAAGCTGAACTGTCAAACTACAGACCAGATCCTTATTGACTTTCCCTCTTATATGAGAGAGTAGCTATCCCAGATCTCAAGAAAATGCAAATGTAGCGCTTCTCCTGATAGTGCGTCACACACAGTTTTTAACTTTTTTACATTAAATAAATCAACTACGAGAGGAAGTTATTCACTTGTGACGAAGCATGAAATGTCTTTATCGTTATGTGTAATATTTTCTTTGTATATATTATATTTTTTATTATATTTTATTTGTATATATTTGGATTGTTAAAAATCAAAATAATTTTCAATGCATTTTCGGTCAAGTTGAATACTTTCGGAAATCGTCGCAAGCAGCGCATACGAGTCTAGTTAAAAATCTCTTATTACCACCCATAGACGCGACAGGCCTCTTGGGCAGCACTAACAACCATTAAGAAACCCCTTCTAAAGGAGCGAAACGGCAATACAACGAACAATCGATGCGCCCTGTACTAATAGGGAGAGGCTACGTGTTGATGAACTGAATTCGGGCCACAACGTACTGTATAAGTAATGCCAAGATTCCAGCGCCCAAGTGTCCTGTCGTCAAGAAAATGCGCATCATTGTTTATTTTTTTCGAGCGCTCCTCTGGTAATAAAATACGCTACTACTTCTCTTGCCTATAGGTTGACATACTGATTCAAGGCATTGTTCACGAGCCGAAGATCTTGCGTTCGAAAAGGCGAAAAACTTTAACAGTCTTGGTGGCTTTAATCAACAACTGACCTCAGTGCCATTTCTTCCTTCTCACTTTGTTTATGACTGTCTAAGGAATGACCGTTTCATCGTTAATTATTAGAACATTTCTGAATCTTTAGCGATAGCTTCGTCATTCGATACTTATCGAATGTTTACAAAAATTTCGAGACGATTGTCAAGCACACTCGTCTCGGTTTCTACAGTTGCGTTATCTTGGACTCTTCTCATGCGAACACTTCAAGTTGACCTCTGAACGGATCGCCTAGTAATTCGGTCCTTCCGCTATCTTTATCGTTTATGCTTTGTTCTCACTTGTGCACACAAACATAAAGAACTGTTCAGTTTGTTCGTACTACCTTCTTTTCTACTTCGGGCTGCCTATCCTGCCAATGTAATTAGAATAGGCGCATGTTCTATTACCTCGCCACGTGCAACTTAGGACACAGTGCCACTCGCGCTATAACCAATTTCATCAACACATTGATGTTACTAATGTTAGCAAGGTTTCTTGTCAAATTGTCCTGTTTACCACATTTAATAAAACTGCTTCCCTCGTACTTAGAGATCCACGAAATTGTTTCTAAAGGTAAGCATAGCTTATAAAAAAACTCACATTTAGATTAGGCACTGTTAATTTTAAAAGTAATGTATATTAATGGAACTATAGCCAATATCTTATCACAACACTTACCTTTCACACGTATAAAACGATTTCAAATAATTCACTTGAAATAATCACTACAAAAGTAGTAAATTGTTTCTGAATATGGGCGTAGCTTATTAAAAACACATATTTAGGTTCTTGTTAATTTGTAAACTAATATGTGTATATTAACGGAACTCTGGTCAATATCCTATCTTAACATGTACCTATTTCATACTTATAAAACGATACAAACTAATGCGCTTGAAATACAAACACTATCTAAGTATTAACTAGGAGGCCAAATATACCGTATAATTTTCCTCTGAAACTTTATCTTCAATGTCTACCATATTTATATATTTGATCCCGTCAGAATAAACACTAGTTTATCCAAAACTCTTACCATGGTAACAAATTTCAACGCAATGCACCTGCCAATCCTAGCGAAGCGCGAAGACAAACATTCATTATTGTTTCATTATTATTTACAAACTTTTCACAAAATGTTATTAGACAAAATATTTATAAAATTTTCCAATTAAAGCGATGGTTTACTTTTTTTACCTGTAGAATCGATATTATTTATTTTGATTAAAACCCCATTACAATTTGAGTTTTTTCTTTTAATTTTTCGGGTTCTGAATATCTCTATCAAAATCAGGCTTTTGGAATGTCGTAGAGAATTGAACTCTTTTCGAATAAGGAGATATCCAAGAAAAATGCAGTCGTTTTTGAGAAAAATTTGTTAGAATGTTTTGAAAAAGCCATTTTTAGTTTTCATACGCACAAAAACGTATGAATTAAAGCTGCATTGAAGCTGCATCGACACATTGAAGCTGCTGCGTTCACAAATGTAAAAACTGAAATACAGTGTACATTTTTACCACGCGAGAGAAATTTAAAAAAAGGATATTTGAGTAATTTTTGAAAAAGCGAAAAGCTACATCAAACTGGCATTTACGTCATGTTATTCAGTGCATTTAGCACTATCTGTACAAAAAGTCAAGACAAAATGTGGAGTCTTGGATACGATGGCAAGTACAGAAAATGTTTAAAATATAAGTCTACTTGACCTTATACATCAAAATTTGAAAATATTTTAACTCAAACACGCAAAAAATTATTGTAATGTATTACTAAAACATGTGTTATTAGATACTAATACAAAGTTACTTAGAATACTATTGCGATTTATTCTGGGATACACCATTACTCCGTTCCCTGTTGCTATTAGCATATCGGACTGTTATACCCAAGTTCGCGGATTCAAACCCAATCGAAGCCGTGGATTTTTAGGGGAGAAAAAATCCTTCGTACGCCTTCCTTCGGAGGGGAAGTAAAGCCGGCACTCGCATGTTAGTAAATATACTGCACGTAAAAGATTCTCAAGCCTAAATGACGCCTCTGAGCAAACTTCAAAATCGCCTGTTTCCTCCCCCTCCTTCTTTCTCCGCTAGTTGTTGAAAGGAGCGTAGCGAAATTTGCGTGGTCGGACGGAAGAGCAGGCCTCATGGCCTGAGTCTCGCCACGTAAAATAAGGCAATTCAATTCAATTGCTATTCTCTGAGCTCCGGACTGGCGTCGGTATGCTGTTGTTGGAAGTAAATTTCATGAAAATAGTTGTCCAGTGCGCGGTTATACTGGCATTGTTATCCTACCGTTGCTCGAAGACCCGCCCCCCATCCTGTTCCGTGTTGTAGATTTACTACATGTAAAAGTTCCTCAAATTGAAAAGGATCCTCTAAGAGCTAAATTTAATTCGCCTGTTTAAACAACTGCCGGCCACCGTTTTTCGCACAGATGCCAAATATCCTTGACGTCACAATAGAGTTGTTTACCAAAAATTAACTTTGATTTTCTTATAAGTATACAATGCTGTTATGAAAAATAACATTTTCAACTCGTTTAAAATGTTGCTTCATTGCATTCGTACAAATTTGATAACTCGCCCCTAACGTCACTCGTATTCAAAACACGTATTCATGCGATTAAGCTCAACATTATAAACTAGTTGCACATTATGTGTGCACGGTTGTGAGAATCACGACACATACCGGAGCGCGAGTGTCTCATATCTTATACTAACTACTTCACGAAGCAAAAAACTCAGATCAGAGAAAACAGAACATTTATTTCCTTAATGCTGTAAGAGAAGAAGGAAATTTCCAAAAATACAAAATAATGTATTTTTGACAACAAATCTTGATGTCCCCCAACAAACAATAAAACGCCTTCGTTTCTTCATGCGCCTCTATGTAAAGGTATTCAAAAAATCTGTTGGTTCGTGGCCTTCATCTAATTACGCACTAAGTACATGATTTACATCTTATTGATCTCGTTCTGGGGTTATATGAAATACATACCTAAAACTCTCGTATCCCATTATCAATCCGTAAACACACACACACAAAACGAGTATGAAACTGGCCAAGATAAATTATAATCAACGCTCACAGCAGGAAGCGAAGCCTCTCGCCACATAACCTCATAGTTGGCGAGAGGCCGACGACCTTGTGTGACGTTATCTAGCCATCAAAATAAACACCACCAGAAACGATCCTATCTGATGTCTCAGCTTCAAGTACACCCAGAGGTCATTGAAATGTAACTAATTGGATTTCCACAAGATTTTCAAATAAAGATGATCTGGGTGGCTAAGGTTACGCTTTTATGTCTTTGTCATTGCTACCTTTTCAGCTAACACAACTTCGCGGCAGTCAAAAGAAAATCCACAAAACTATGAAACTTTTTCAGCTGCAAAGACATGGAAACTAGTAGTACTGTAACGGTCATACTTTCTCGCATTATTTCTAAATTTGCGATTTTCGAAAATTCATTCCAGAGTTCAGCGAAAATTAAACTCGCGCCATTCTTTTAAGCGTCTTTTCTTCTATCTGTGGACAAACTTTAAAGAAAAAAATTCGAGCGGTTTTTGAAATTTTTTTACGAAATGTATTAATTTAGAGCACAAATCATGCGAAAATTACACAGTTTTTCAAAAAATTTTACATGACCTTATTTAAATAGCTATTTTAAACAACTGGCTTTGTCAAAGACAATAAATTCTATCTTCAATTTTCTAGTTTTGAAATGTTAATTTTTGCAACTTTTGAAAGTATAGAAAGTTCACAGAAAATGGGACCGGCACCATATTTTTTACCGTCCCTTCATACACACAAGGAGAAAATTTACAGAAAAAATTTGGAGCAGTTTTTGAGAAAACATTGTTTAAAAATTTGCGTATATATCGCGCAAAAATACATGAAACTAATAAACATTTTCGAAAAATTGAACCTGACCTTATTTCACGATCTAGGTTTAAAGAACAGACTTCGTTTAGAAAAAAATCTCTATCTTCAATATTGTAGTTGTAGTAAAACGTCCAAAAAATGCACTTTTGCAATTTTCGATAAATCAGAGAATTTAACAAACATGAGACCTGACACATTATGTTAGGCGTTCTTTAGGCTACCCGAAGAAAAAATTTAATAAAACAATTTGGAGCCATTTTTGAGAAAATGTTGAAAATCTTTTAAGGCTTCATGAAATGTGCCCTCAAAAATCAAAATATCCGTTTGAAACTTCCAAAACCTGGAGTGCGTTCCTATCGATTGGGGAATATGAATTTTGGAGAAAATAGTCTGAACGATTTCGGTTCTAGTGTTGACCACAGATGGACACACAGACGTTTTGCCGTCATTCGATTTTTCGGTATCAAGGACCTACAAAATAGGGATTCTGGCTACACCCTGTGTTAGAGAAACTAATTTACTTTATTTAGGAACACGATTTTTTGACAGATTTCGTTACCAAGGCCAGATAATAAGCGTTTTTCTGTCGAAAATTCGCCGTTTTCCGGTGCACTAAAATAATTCTTTCTCTTCTTACATTCGTAAAGGCGCTAAAGTAAAAGTGTCTTTTGGGCGGGGATAGATGGCAGCTGGGAAGAGGGTGGGGACAAAACCGAATTGCTAGCCCAGACTAGAGACATTACACATCTTAATAAAATAAAGTCTGTGCTATTCTGTAGCATCATTATTTTGTTACAGGTTTTTCTGCCGAAAAATCGATGGCTTTTGCCTTGCTACTTCAATACTTTCTGTTTACTATGTTAGAATGCAGAAAAAGTAAACACATCCGAAGAATGCACTTTAATTTTGAAGGATATTATTGAGAACTGTTTTTGGATATATAGAACCTGAAATCCAAAAGCCACTTGAATAATTTCGGGAAAAGTGTTGCGATCCTTTAAGTTCTACTTTAAGTATAAAGACTACTATATGTCTATCTTATGAAACCAATGGTGTTAGAAGAGACACTATTCTTATCACTTAATGTACTTGTCAATGGACGGGGAGAAAATGTGTATTCAATCTGAAGAGGGAGTGGTAAGGAAGGTGTCGTGTGGGGTGCACGCACACACCCATTAGGTGCACGCAGGGTTATTGAGGTCATAGAGTAAATTATATCTGTACAGTTATTTGTGATATCGGCCGTATGTTGCTTGGTACTTTTCAAATTAACACCTTCTCTTATCAAAAATAATTTTAAAAAATGCTATTTCCTCAAGTAGGAGAATCCTAGACTTGACCACTTCTGCGGCCACTAAACTTAAGTAGTTCTTTTTCAATCACCTCCGCATAAATACTTATTTTCCCCCCATCTTCCTCTGGAATGGAGATCGGTAGGAGGTGTGTATCTAATGGCGACATCCTTTGAAATAGTACATTTTCTCCAAAGCTGTGCATTACGTAATCAAATTTCATTGTCTGGGAAAAGCGTCCTGATATTATGACTACGTATAACTAGTGCAACGTCTTTCTACCACACTGCCTTTTTTTCCGCCGAGCCGGGGTCACTCGAATATTTCGAGCCCACAGCGCGGACGTCTCTGACGCCGACGCCCCCCCCTACTCTTTCCGACGGCCTTCATGACCTCAAGCCTCGCACGGAGTCGCCGGACGCCGTTACAGTAACCGTTTTTAAATTTTTTTTAATACATTTATTAATGAATGGATATACATAGGTCAGTATTATATATACATCATATGTAACAGTAACCTTCTGGCCGCGAATAGTCGTACCACAATTTTTCACAATTTGCCCCTCAAGCGCCCTCTTCGCGATGGAATATGTCACGGTATTTCGCATCTTTCTCAGTTGTGTAGCTAGATTTCGCATGATCGCGATCGTATCAAGTAGTGCTTGCGATCATGCGACTTCTACCGGCAAGGCCGAGAAAGACGCGAAATGCCATGTGATATTCCATCGCGGCTACAGGGGTTTGAGGGGCAGAGTTAGAAAAATCGCACTATATAGTGATATATAGTTATAGCTATATAGTTTGTGCGCCCTCTACTCTCGAGTTTCTGGCGCATGATAATTCCCCGGAGCCGTGCACCAAGTACAAGTTGAGGTAGATCGAAATCGATTCAGGGTGGCGTTCACCAATTGTCTGTACCCCCGACTGGGCACTGACAAGTGTTCATTTATTAAGTGAATGTTAAAAGAAAAAGATTGATCTTGAATGCTCCTCAGTGTATAAATTAGGCAAACAGGAATCCTATTTGGACTCAAGGTGTGAGTAACGTTACTCAATTCTGATAAAATGAATACGAAACATTCCATTACAATATTTATATACCAATAAAAAACACAGAAGTAAATATAACAACACAAAACAACACACAATAATTCACATAACATATATTCATAGAATCCGCACAACCTTTGCGTCAATCATTGACTCTTCAGGATTTTAACTTTTTATCATTAACTCTGAATAATTTTTTCTACTTTCCTATTATCTATGGTGCACCATTCTATCAACAGAATGTTTCCCACTAACATGTGCTTAATTCGTGTATGACCTGTGAAAATAAGATTTAATCGTGTACATAATTACAATTTACTAGCTATTTAATCTTCTACTTACATTTCGTATGCCTGTTTCATTGTCAACAAAATTTCCCTTCAGTTATATGGCCCTGATTGCCAACATTAAATTAAAGAATGCATAATTAAAGTACTTTTACTGAACTCAAATTCAAATCATTAACAAACAAGTTGAGATTACTATAATTTAACTTATTTACATTGTTATAAAAGTTCTTAACTGATTTTCCTAATGGATTAATCTTCTCTGAATGTACAACAATAAACGATTTTCAGTTAATTTACGGAGAAACTCAGAAATTGTTATAAAATATGACCAACATTCTGTTCTACTGATTTCCGCCTAAAAATGTATACATTTATCCCTACTAGAAAATGTCACATAGCTGAATTCTATTGTAACTCAGTTCCTGCATATTTCTTCCAATGAATTCTGTAGAAAATGGCGTCAAACTTATTTGTGGATGGCAAGTTCCGTTATGTTTAGCGCCCCATCTCCCTGCGGTCTTGCTTTCGTTAAGGAGACAGCTGGTCGGTCAGTCCAGTAGTTCACCCCCAGGCACTAGTTTTAAATGATGCAACGGATAAACTACGGTCTGGTTTTTTCTCGTACTCGAAGTACAAGTGTGTGAACTCATATTTTAATCCGAAAATACTGAAAAAGGAAGAAAGCTGAAAATTAAATACCTGTGTATTAGCAAGGTTATTTCTTCATGCTATTGTCATGAAATTTTCGAAGACTTGAATTTTCAGATATGAAGATTTGACTTTATTTTAATTTTGTAGAAATCATTTACCAATTTTAGAGCTTTCTTATCCTCCTACATTCGTTGCACCTCCAATTCCTTTATGTGTAACGGCTGCTTGTAGGAACGAAATTAGACCGAACTAGGCGTGAAGTGCACTCACTGCCCCTCTCACCCCTCTTACACACACCCCTCTCTTACTCTCTACCCGCTCAGTGGACGATTTTCCCCACCAAACTCTCTTCCCCGCCAGGCTATGAACGTTCGGTGAACCACTCTGTCCAGACGCGCGAATATGATTGGTCTCTCGGACGAAAATGTGAGGCTTACAAACCTAGTCCAGGCTGGCGGTCACAAAATTCCCGCTCGTTCACGCTCTGTCATGATTAGGATGTTTATGACATGCCATATTTTTTGTGTACTGTCCATGGAAAATGTAAGTGAAGCATGATTTTATCTACAATTACTAAAATTAGGCAATTTTCACGTGTCATATACAGTCATATTTTGTTGTTTTTTTTAAACCGTTTTGTGATTTTTCGTTTATTTTTCATATTTTGGTCACATTTTTCCATGAATTTGCGTATTTTTTGTCATATTTTTATTTTTTATTTATTATCTAATTTCTTATAATATCTCATTTCTATTAATAATTATTCTAATTTCTTATAACAATTATTCTATCTAATTGTTGTCTTTCCTGGAAATATAAATATGTGAATTAGGAGGATAAACTGCATTGAAGAAGTAGAAACTGTAGAAAACATCAGATGAGAAGAAAGTGTTAGTTTAGTTTTGTGAAGTTTTGTGCCAAGGTTAACCGCTTCTAAAACTAACTTTAGCAGGTACAATTGATAACAGTCTTGTTTGTACAGTCCATAATTTGCTCTAAAACATTAATTTTAAATGGAAAATTAATACTAATGAAAAATATATTACAACATAATTAAATAAAATGTAGCTTTGTACACCTAGAAGAAATGGCCTTGAATTTGAAATTCACCAGCACATTTAGTCGCTCGGGAACTAGCCGCTAGGAAAGCAGGCTTTACTATACGCGCCTTCCCATCACCAAATAAGAAGTCAGCGACAACTGTTAACTGGCCCTGTGGCGTGATGTTCGGGCCCGCAAGGCCAGCAATGCAGGCGGGCCCAGGTAAAAGAGGGCCTACTTAAGTTACTAACACTATTTGTGTTTGCTATACACTCTTCTAAAGGGGGCCCGGATAAACGCTTTGCGGGCGGGCCCGCACTTATTTCCTTACGCTGCTGAAGTGGCCCTCTTTGTATGCATTTGTACACATATTTCGATTGTTCTAAACGGAAGCGGTCATTATGAGAGCCTTTTCGTTTCTCTGATGGATTGCGTTACGTCGATACAACAGACGTGTATTACAAAAATACTTATTTGAACTTCCTCGTCCTCCGCGGAGTTTGGCAGAGGGTTAAGTTGCAGCCTGTGCACGGGCGATGGCTGAGTCCTCTTAAGAGCCTTGCCGTAGATGCAGAAAGTAGCACATTCTATGCGCCGCTATTTCCGACA
The DNA here is from genome assembly GCA_031308135.1 of Acheta domesticus. Lineage (NCBI taxonomy): Eukaryota > Metazoa > Arthropoda > Insecta > Orthoptera > Gryllidae > Acheta > Acheta domesticus. Next base: position 69,448,180 of record JAHLJT010009436.1, on the reverse strand, counting down.
TTATATTTCAGTTGCCTGGAGTTCAATTTTTGTGATGTAGCGTTTGTTGGGAGCCACCAATCTACCCGAAACCAATATTAATGTGCTCGAACTCCTTCATCCTGTCATCATGCATGTTACAATTGCTCTTCAACTCCTGAATGCTGGGTGTAGGGGCTATTGGCGAGAGGATTTTAGAGGACGGCGATGACACTTCCCTGTGTCGAGGGACGCAAGGCCCAAACATGATGCAATGACATGGGTGAGCCGCTCCGCGGAATTTTGAACGTAATGCGCAGCACCAGATACGTCACAAAACACGTGATCACAATATGAGCACTTGATTTGAAAAGCCAGGCCAGACGATGGACGTCATGCTGTATGGAAAGCGAGAAGTGTTGAGAAACATTTTCAAAGTGATATAAAGTGACAATTTTCAACGGTGACTAACCAAAAATAACACGATGAAATGGAGTAGAAGTAAAAGATGCAATATTAAAAAAAAAAAAAAAAAGGGCTTCATAAATGTGTTTCTATGACTTGTATCAAGGTGATGATGGTTCTGGTATCTGGCTGCATTTAAAATTTCCGCTAATATCTTGACGCAAGCTGGCGCATGAAGCCCATTGGCTGCGGCCGGAAAGGCTGCGCGGCGCCGCGGCTCGCCCAAGTTCTTGCATCACGGGCCCAAGCGCGCGCTCTGCCGCAGGTGGTGGCGGTGGCGGTGGCGGCGGTGGAGGCGGCGCGGCGGGCGGCGGGGCGCTGGCGTGGAGGGCGCTGCTTCTCGTGTTGAGCGCGCAGATGGCGCTGCTGTACCTGCTGCTGAGCGCGTTGGTGGCGCTGGCCGCCTACCTGCTCGTTGCATGCCTCTTGCACCTGGCGCTGTACACTCTCGATGGCCCTGCACACATCACGTCGCAATGAAACTTATTTTCTTTTTTGTAAAAACGTTTTGTCTATTTTATCACCTCGAACTCTTTCCACACGTCCTCCTCCTGAATTTCGTTTCATTTTATTTATTTTGTCGATGAACAGTGAAAACTGTATGTGACGTATAGAAGAGAAGTACAATCTGCGCACGTTTTCTTGAGCGCTGCAATGCCTAACCCATTTTTAACCTATAATGTTGAATAAAAGTAACGCAAGGTTAGTAACATTTGAAAATAGACATTTTCGCTCCCAAGTTTCAGAAGATTTGGTAAACAAAAGAAGGGTATGGAAGCATTGATAAACAAAAGAACTATGTTGTTAGTATTTTAAAGAAATAGTAGCACATACCCCTGGCTCTTCTTTTGCCACAACTAGCAAAAGCAAGCTCAATTAAACGTGCGAATAGTGAAGCTATGTTTATGAAAAAAGTTCCTAACTATAGAATTTACTCGAGGAAAGAAAAGTGTACGGATGAAGACCATGCAAATAATTTTTAAAATATCAAACGATGTAAGAAGTGATTCTTTGCGAACAAAATATTTGCATTTCCAACGAGACAGATAATTCCGAAATATAAATAACAGACATCCTTATCACAAAGTTCTAGTTTAATCAATCTTCACGCTTTTTCCGTTATGCTGTGAACTCTAGATTTCATTTTATACAAACTATGAAGCCAGAGGTGCTACAATAGCACACACATTCTCGCATTATTTATAACTTTTCAAATTTCCGTGAATTTGATGACTTCAAGAAAAATGAGACCTAAACCATTTTTAAGCGTCCTTTGCTCAATCTGAGAGGAAAAAATAAAGAAATAATTGGGGCAATTTTTGAGAAAACATTTGGTTTATACTTGCCTTTAATTCAAACGAAAATGAAGATACAACTAAATATTTTTTTTAATTACATGACCTTTAAAGATCTATTTTTAGAATAGAGTCCATTAAAGAAAGTCTCTATTAAAAATACAGTAGTTATGTTAAGTTTTTGAAATTTTTGAGAAAACAGTTCACCGAAAATGGAACCAACGCCAATATTTAGTGACTTTTGCCATATTTGGAGAATATTGGAGCATTTTTAGAGAAACTAATTGTTTAAATTTAGCAATATTTCTTACAAAGTTACGCAAAAATTACTCACATTTTTGAAACATTGTATATGATTCTTTGGTAATAATATATCATTAAGGAAAAATCTTAAATATTACAGTTGTAGAAAGACGCCGAAAAAATTTAACTTTTGAAAATTAAAAGAATTCAACGAAAATTAGTTCTGCGCCACATTTTTAATAGTTTTTTCCTTTTTCCGAGGAAAACTTTTATCATAAAATTTGGAGCCTTTTTTTTTTAATTGTGAAAATGTTAAGACTCCATGTAAATACCTCCAAAATATCAAAATATCCGTTTCAAACCTGCAGAGCCACGTGTTCGTCCAGATCGATTTGGGGAATATCACTTTTGGAGAAAACTGAATGGTTTATGCGCTAGCGTTGAGCAAATGTCAGACCTTTTACCGTAAACATATTTTTCGGTATCAAGAATCCAGGAAAGTGGATTATGACTACACAATATGGTAGAGGGATTAATTTACTACAATTATACTTGCAGGTATGGATGATGCGAATAGTTAAATTTAGTACAGCTACATTTTTTCGCCTTTTTGTTAATACGCACATAAAATATAACCTGTGAGCTGTTCTTCAGTATTATCCTCCAATCCTAATATAAGATTATTTTCAATTAGTTTCCAAAATTTTGCCACAAAATCTTACACAATTACATTTGATTCTTCCCCGATTTGCTTAACGAAATTAATTGACTTCCATATTGTTGTCCCCTAACTTTTGAAGAGTTTAATATTCCATAAACTCAGTCCTTTGTCAAACTCAGTCATTTGTGTTCATTTCTACGTCTGCAATTGCTCTATTAATCGTTCTGTAGGTTCTTTAATCGTTCTTTAGGTACAATCGTGTAAATTTGACGCAATTTTTGAGAAAATTCTGAAAATACTGAAGAAGCTATGTAAACATTAAAGAGTGACTGTTTTGTATACTTATGTGAATATGATTTTATTTAAGTTTAATAAGAATAAGTTGTTAGTCACATGAAGGTCGGTATTTGCACACTTAAGTGCCTAAATGTGCGAAGTCGAATACGGATGTGCTTCCATTCTCTGTCATTACTCATAGTTCTGGTTTTCTCAGTTACTCAAATATTATAGGGGAATATTTTAATATTGTTGTAGGAATCGTAAGATAATATTTTGAGCTCTTGCACTTTTCGAAAAATCAGAGTTTTACTTGGAAATGATATCTGTTCATATTTCAACCGTCATTGACTCATCACGTGGAATTAAGTTTAGAAAAAAATTGACGCCATTTTTGAGAAAATTCTGAAAAAAACTGAGGAAGCTTTTATACGTAAATACGCAGAAAGTAAAAAGGGAGTACAAAGAAGAATTATTTCTAAAAGATGACTTGTTCTCTTCGAAGTGTGCGCCTGGTAACCCTATTTGCACGGCCGAGTAGAGTCTCCTAACCTCGCCAGCTCCGCACCCGAAGCGAGTGGTCAAGTGTCCCTCGGGCGCCGGGTGGTGAAGGACCGCTGGCGGTGGAACCAACGCATTCGGTTTGTAATTTCACTTCCTTCTTTGCTTGATGAGTCTTTCGGGACACATCAAATGCTAAGGGCATTAGTCCAGTACGCGTAGTGCATGTTTTATCGCCAGAGGTGGAGGTGTTCTTCCCCTGCTGGATTGTTGGTTGGGTACATCCGGCCCCGACGGCCGGCTTGCGCGATTTTCCCCAACCAGGTATCTCCCACCAGTGGGGCACCACCCCAGCCCGGGACAAGCTGTACGTTCACGACTGGTCTCCTGGCATGTGTGGTAGTGTAGTGCATGTAAGTGTGTGTGTAAATAAAGGGTGAGGTTAGGACAAGGAAGAGGAAGGAAAGATCGCGCGCGAGCCGTGGTCCATTTGTTAGGGTACTGCTCGAAAAACTACCGATCAGACCAGCTACCCGCTAGAATTCTCCTTCAGACTGCAGCTTATTTAGACCCAGCTACAGGTATACGTAGCAAGTGTCGAAAATCCTGCCACCCTATGACCCCCCGGTCAGAGGCATTGCAGTGACATCAGTTGATGCCCTGAGCCACTTAAGGCACTTCCTTCTTTGACACAATTTATTGTGAGTAGGAGAGAGTGAGGGGGATATACTGACAACATGCAGGAAAACGTTGTAGAAACACAAACAAATAACATTCTGTATTACATCTAATCGGAACTACGCATCCCTCCGACACAACCGTTATTTTTGAGACACTAATTCGCAATACTTAAAGCGTGATGATTCGTCGTGACACATATTAACAAAAATCTCTTTTCACGAGAAGTATAGAGTGCAAGCGCAGGATTTATGCCGAATTTGCCAGCAGTCGCAATCGACAAATATCTCTAAACTATTGTAGTTCATTACCGGAACAAAATACCATTCGACTTTGATACTTTCGACACCACGAAACCCTGGTGAAGAGGTGATGGGAGCAAGGTGGTCGCCCCGCGGCCTCCCGCGCCGCTGCTCTAGGGCGGAGATCCAAGAGCTACTAAAAAATACTAATTCTCTTGTAATAAATTTTGCATAAATACAGATGAAAATAAAGTATTGCTTATAGAATTGTTCAATATTAAACTTTCATTTAAATAAATAAATTCAAATTATTTGCCTGTAATTACATATTGAGTTTATTAATTTTTAAATAAAAAGAGTAGTCTATTTAACTAACAATTATTTTACAAATACATTTTTCGAATTTTTTACGATTTTTTCAAGGGTCTCCATTAATGAGGATTCACAAGCAACTGATTATTTTCGTTGAAGGTAAATCTGGTCTTGGATCCAATGGTTCGTGCAGATAGAACGGTAATGAATTTAAACAACTACTCAAATTTGAATACATTTCTTAAAATTAAGCTAATTTTGATTACTGATTTAGCATTGTGTTTTATATGAATAACTATTTCAATTGGGTACGAAAAATTGATTCAGTTCACTACCCTTTAAAAAGTTTAAAGAACAAATTTTGAGCAGTTTTTGCGAAAATCTTCTTTTAAAAATTGGCCGTATTTCACTCAACATTGCACGTAAAATACTAATATTTAAAAAAATGCATGTCATTAATTACATAACTAATTGTGGAGATCAATTTCATTTCAAGAAAAATCTCTATCTTCAATAATATGTATAGTTGTGCAAGGGCATGAAAATGTCAAACTTTTGTGTTGCTTATAAAATTCAGAGGTAACAGTGGAAATCGGACCTATGCCATCTTTATAAATATAATCTTACAAGAAATTTAATGAAAAAGTTTGGATCCCTTTTTAAGAAAATTTTGAAAATCAAATTCTTGTGAAGTACTCCCAACATTTAAAGAATTCTCTTCAAAATCGTGGGGCTTAAAGCCGGGCCCGATCGATCTGGGAATATTCATTTTGACAAAAATCCTACAAATAGTTTAAGCGCTAGAATTTTTCACAGACGGACGGTATGACTGAAAGAGGGAGATCCTTTTAAAGGATCCACAAAATGCGGAATATGACTATGCTACGTTTTAGAGAAAGTAATTTACTACAAATAGTAGTAAGAAATGTCTTCTTTTACGGCATCAGTGGTTGAGAAAACTGCACTTTTCACCATACCGTTTCATACCTTTCCCAATTTTTACATTTATTACTCCGATATATGTATGTATACAACAAAGTAAAACAAATGCTCTATTATCAACATTGTAGATTTCCAATGAAAAAAATTTGGGACATTTTCAAAACAGTCATTAAAAAAATGGAATAGTGCTATTTTTAGGCGGCCTTTCTTTTATCCGAGTGAAAAAAAAGGAAAAAATGTAGAACCCTTATGAAAAAAATAGTTTTTCAAATAATTGCCTATATTTGAAGTGAAATTTCACTAAATCTAATCATATCTTCGAAATATTGTCCATGATCTTATTTTAAAATGTTTTTGAAGTAGATATTTCATTGCAAGACAAATCTCTGTCTACAATTACGTTGCGGGAAGAATCAGAAGAAAGATTTAATTTTGCAATTTTCGAGTTGTCAGAGTTGAAGCTGAGTGATTCACACGCAATATTATGTTCTTTGCTCTATCCGAGGAAAAAAATTAATGTAAAATTTGCAGCCGTGTTTGAGAAAATTTGTAATATACTTTTGAGACTTCTAATATAGTATAATATCCCCCTAACTCAAAACTAGTGGGAATGATCGGCATCACGAAATGTTTCCTTCTCTTAGTGTTAATACTCTTCAATTATTCAGATTTCTAAAAATTTACATGACGTCATTTAAAGATCTTCAATTTAATAAATATATATAGAAAACAACCAAGCTACAAGAATCAATGTAGTTGAAAAATAGCTTGGAAAGTTGTACATCTTAAAATTTCGAGCAGCAGAGATGCACGCCGAAAATTATATGGATGTGGGATATCTCTCTAGAAAATTTAGAAAATTCTATTTATTCCTCATACCGAAAACAGAACACCCACCAATAGATTTTCCATGCTTTGAATATTAAGACCCAACAATATGAGTTTTTTCTGCTGAAAAGTTGCCGATTGTTGCCGCAGCACTGTAACAGAATAGATACTAGTATCTATTCTGCAACTAATACTTTATTTTTGCTACGTAAGTACGTATTATGGCATGAAAGTGAAAATGAGACACGCGCACCACATCTTTCATCGGATTTGAATAGCGTACTTTTGTATTCCTCTGGATGGTCATAGAAAAATTATTTGAAATAAAAAGTTACTTCTTTGAATTGAATACTCATAAAAATCATGAAGTACTCTATAATCCAGCAACATTTGTGATTAATTGGGAATTCCGAGCCATGACAATAGCATAGTTTTGAACATTGATATGAAGATAAGGTGACTCACTGATTAAAATCTATTGATTGCTTTTTATAAGAATGTCTCTGATAATCAGCGTAAGCACTAACTAGTGGTGCCACAGCACGGCACAGACTTTCTCGTACACGTTAGTTATTTCCTAATCTCTTTAGTCTAGGCTAACATTTCGGTTTTGCCCCACCCTCTTTCCAACTGCTACCTATCGGTGCCTAAAAGACGCACAGACAGAAATTTTTTACCGTTTCTCAAAATGTGCAATATTTTGAGATCATCATCACATAAAACTTTTGAGTTTTCGAGAAACTGCATCAAAATCTTATACTCACTTATCAAGCACTTATACTCACAAATCACATTAATATTAAAATACTCATACAATGTAAATATTAAGAGTGTGAGAGATATTGCAACCAAATTACGTTTGTCATATTTTTATACATCAAAAGGGTACATCAAACTAGCATTTACGCCTTGTTTTTCTATACATTTAATCGTCTTCTTACAAAAAATTGAAAAACAATAGAGTTGTTTTAGTAGAGGTGATCACAAGCATAAAATTCAATTCAGGTAACAGAGAGCCCATGTTGAAAAAATTTCCTTTACAAATAGAATATAGAATAATAACAGACTGAAATAAGTTGCCTGCGACAGCCGTTGAACACTTTCGTCTACGAATTCAAAAATGTTTAAATAAATTAATAATTCATAATATTTGTAAATTTTATTAATAAGTAAGGATTATTATTATTATTCCTATTATTATTAATATTATTGTTAAATGCATTGGTTGGTTAAATGCACATTATAATAAATTTTGAAGTAGTGTTTGTACTGAAGTGTTGTGAGATGGTGTGAAGTGTACTGCAATAGAGAACAAGAAAGAATGAAGCTGAAGATAGTGTTGTGGAGTGCAGTGTAATAAAAAATTCGCGTGTTGAATAGTTAAATGTGTATATTTATATAGGATAGGATAGCCGTAAAATGCATATTTATTTCTATTATTATTAATATTATTTGCGTATCGGCCATTTCTAACCAAGCTACACGTTCACTTCCGAGGCCCAGTCATATTCTATCCTGAAAAGAGATTAAGGTGTGTAATTAAGGGGATCAGCTTTTCGGCTGTATCCCTTGGTTAGACAACGTTGTTACTCTTGTGCCTCGGATGAAGCACCTGCTCGTGACTGTCTATTTCCAATCCAACCCGTGAGATCACCATTTACGAATATATTCTCGCTTGATTCCCTCGATACGGATTCTATTTTCATTTAAATTACACGGTCTAAATTACAATACGCATTCAAATGATACCCATGAATTCTAAGTTATCCGATACAAAAATCGCCACAATAACATATCATACAAGTTCCCACTCCCTTAACATTGAATATTACTCAGCCTCGACTGAAATAATATCCGTACCGTCTTGGTCGGGTTCTGACGAGGGAATGATTATTTCAACCTTTCAGCATGACCACGACTTCCAGCGCCATCTCTATACTTCCTGCATTTTTATGCCCTCGGGGCTATGCTTTTCAAAATGAACCGCGTTCTTCCGTCAATGGAATAATATGTTTGTTGATTGGCTGTCTTAACAACGTACGAGGGTTATTTTTTTAATAAGATCTGCAGTTCGGCTCACAGACACCGGCTGGGAAAGGCGTCAAAACGCGGGCAAAGTATGTTGGATTCAGAAACTCATGCACATTACGGCGATCGCGCGTCAATCTCACTCTCATTCACAAACGGACCTTATTTAAAAAATAACCTACGTGTACTATTTGGAGTTTAAACGTTATGTATGCACACAATCCCATCGTAACTACACGCTTCATGCCGATTTTCCTAAACAAAATCCCGTGGAGATTTCTGGCTTATCATAATAAAAACAAGATTGAAAATAGCAGGCATCTTTTTTTCAATTAAGAAAATTATTACAATTTAAAATATTCCTCAAAGATGAAAACGTGATATAACGTGCGTCACCAGTAAGCCAACGAGTTCTACAACCTTTACTCCTGAGATAAGACAGCAAGCAAGAGACCTCTCCGGCATATGCCTTGAGCCAGGGCTACCCATTTGGCTTCAGGTGGGGGCGGGCGCCCGTGTTGGCTCCGAGCGAAACTCGAGCTGAGAGAGGAGTGGTTGTGTGAAGAGGTTCGCTTGTGGTGGGGAGGCAAGGTGTACAGATAGTGCAGTGTAGGCAGCGCCTTTTAACGAAAAGGCAAGCGAGTGACCTTTAGAACTATTTCGCGTCTGCATGGTGTATCGCGGACACGATGACACATTCTCAGTGAAGGGAAGATGCGAACTAGGAGGGTTATTTTCTTAATTATACAAACTGTGAAATATTAATTTACGTGTAGAAAACATAGAAATTCCATTAGTTATCCAAGCATTGTTCATCTTTAAAAAGTATTTACAGTCGGAGAATAAAGTAAAAAATCCAAATAAATGTACTTTGTACCTGTACTTTCGTACAATTATTTTAATTCAAAATGTTCAAAAGGTTCCTCCCCACTCATCAACCAACAAGCTTTTTACACTCTATTTTTAACGTATTAATGCTTCTACTTTTTTAAATAGAAAACTTCATAATATATTTACTTTCCCGTATACATACGTACATACAAAGTAATACACGTAGTATAGGGAAAGTTATGTAATGCTGCGCGAAAAAACGACGGAAAAAGTTGTCGGGCCCTGATAACGAAAAAGTGGATAAATTCAGTTGCTAAATTAAGAAAAAGAATCCTCTAAGACGTGGTGTAGCCGGAATCCTTGTTTTCTGGGTTTTGGTACCGAAAAAACAATTGACGGCAAAACGTCAGTCCGTCTGTCCGTCCGTTTGTCCGGTGTATGTGAACAACACTAGCGCCTAAACTATGCGTACCATTTTTTTTCAAATTGAAGAAACTCTTGTCCATCTGGTCTGAGTCGAAGCTCTGCGATTTTGAAAAATATTAATTAATTTTTGGGGTACTTTACTTGAAACATCACACAAGACATTTTAAAATTTTGTCAAAAATGGCAATTTTTTCTTTAAATTTCTTGTAGGAATAGAGTAAAATACACTTTTTAAGTTGGCATAGGTCCTATTTTCATTGTTAACTGAATTTTTGAAAATTGCAAAATTTTGATTGTTTTTCGCCGTCTTCCTTCAACTACAAGATTGAAGATGGAGATTTTGCTTCAAAAACCATTTTTTTCCACAGTGAGTTCTTTCGTTAAGGTCAGGTGCATTGCTTTGATAATTTTAGTAGTTTTCGCGCAATATTGCCTGCAATATGTGCAATTTAAAAAAATGACAAAACAAAATTTTTTTCAAAAACGGCTCCAAATTTCGTCTTTAAACTTTTGGTAAGCCAGTGCCTAAAGTACTCTATCAGACGACAAACGCCATATTGCTTTATTCTTTTGTTCTTTCAAAATTTACAAAACTTTTGCAAAAAGAAAACAGTTTTCTGTGAAAACAAGCTCAAAATTCTGCATTTTCAGAAACGCTCAAACGCCGTTTTCTCATAAATGGCTCCAAATTATTTCTTCAAACTTTTCATACGAATAGTGCTTATTACACTGTTTAAGATGACGTAGAATGAATTTTGCTGTATTCTCTTAATTTTTTTAAAAAATTATACAAATATAATTTTTTGAAAGATCTCTCACACCGTTATTATTCACATTTGCAACAATTTGTACATACTATTGTATTTGTGAGTTAATGTGCTTCAAATGACTTCCAATGACGTTTTTCAAAAACTCAAACATTTTCTGTTAAAAGAGCTTCAAATTTCGAATTTCCAGAACCTCTTAAACGAAATTTTCTTAAAAACTGCTCCAAAATTTTCAAAGAATATTGCCAATAATGACGAGATTGTACTGTTTTCCGTTTTTACTTTACTGTATTTACTTTAATATTCATAAAACAATATTGCCGCTCTATTATTAGGTAACCGATAATTTAAGAAAATGTCAAAAAAATTACTTTGGGGGTCGATTTACTTACGATAGATGGCTGCTGGGAAGAGCATGTGGCAAGTCCGAATATCTAGCCGAGACCAAAGCAAACATAAAACAAATACGGGAAAATCTGTGCCATTCTGTAAGAATCAAATTTTGGCCTATAGATATTACAAAAAAACGTTTTACTTGCGTGACAGTTCACAAATAGGCAACTTCACACAGCTTTCTCATCTGACTTTTCCACATCAAAAGGATTCGCATAAAGTTCAATATCGCTATTCATTGTCTCACTAAATATATTACATTGTTTCTAATGCTACTCTCGCCGTCTTGCATATTCGCACATACAGTTCCATATGTATGAAGTCCGAATAGCGAGAGAGAATTCGCGTTGCCCTTCAGTAATGGGCTTCGAGCCTTTGGATGTTAGGCGTTCGCACTCCCCTCTCGAAGTTCTTTCCTCTGCCGCTGAGCGACATACGTCCCCTCCTCGACACATCGCGGCTCGCGAGCGAATTTCAGGGATAGCGCGCCGGGATCAGTTCGGGAGCCACTGAGATGAGTAGACCTGCCCTTCAGCAACCGAGAAAAAACAGGTAAACCTCAATCAGAATGGCGGCTTAAGGCCGAGATTAAATATTCTGCAAGAAACATAAGATAACTAAGCCATTCAGAGGCGTGTCTGACCATTCAAGTGCCCCTGGCAAGCATAGAATTTGCGCTCCTGTCAGGATACTTCAAATTAAGATTGTTGCTATTTCTTTTAACAGGTATACTCTAAACAGCGCCCCTTGTAATTGGCGCCCTATGTCTGCCACGTACTATGTCTGCCATACCGTAGATACGCCTCTGAAGCCATTGCAGCATGCACACAAGATACAAAGGAAAAATGGATACATTTACAATTTAATTGTCTTATCTCATGGCAAGGGTTGTAAGAATGACGAATTGAAACAGAAAGGTGAAAAAACTAGTGAAACTCGTTCAGACAAAATTAGAAAACACGACAAACTGAAAGAGAAAGATTGTTATTTGTTGAGATGTTATAACTCTGCATTAAAAATGTACAGAGCAAGCGTTGCTAGTACAGATACATTTTAGACACAGGTAATTTGTATCTTTTGAATAGAACCACATACGTGCTTACGTTCTTGCCTAAATATGTGCTCATGCTTGGGAATGTGCACTGTGCACTGTGACAAAAGTATGGTGTTTGCGGTTGGTTCTTCATATACAATTAAGAATGATTGGGCGTGTGATTTTATGAGTATATTACAAGGGCAAATAGCTGGATTACGGGTAAATTATAGCATATAAGTTTGAATGTAAAAATGTGAAGAACTTTTTGTGCGCAACAGCAATTAGTTAATTTCTTAGAGTTCAGTAGATAATAGTGTTTCGGGTTACCCAAATTAAAAGAAAGAGGGTGCTAAGCGACAGAAAGTTAAATTGAGGAAAAGGAAGAAAGAAAAGAATCAAAATGGGCAAGGATTTTAGGGGTGCGAGAAGAGAGAAAGAAGAAGAAAAAGTTAAAAATATGAGAAGGAAAAAAGATGAGATGGAAGTATTTATCTGAGAAGTATGGTAGAGCAGGATAGAAGTAGGATAGGGGAGAAATATTGGAACGCGTATTGCAATACGTCACAATACTAAAAGTATGGTTCAACCTGGGCTTCAGTTTTCAGCGAACGAGCAGTGAAAAGGTTCGCTGAATCATCATTCTAATGAATACACATAGTGACCTTTTTAATCTTTTGAAATGTGCTGCTGTACTTTGCAGTGAAAGGAACCAGCATTGTTACAAGCGCGAAGTAATTGATTTGCTAAAAATAGTGGTGTTGTGTTGCGGAATACAATAAGACGTGACATCCGGGCACGATGTAGCTTCATAATCTAAAAACTGTGTGATAGGATGGTAGGATGTATGCAGTTTAAAGTCCCGTAGAGAAGGAGAAGGCTGTGAAGTGAACGAATTTTATCAATGGTAAGAACTTTAGATTGCGCGTAAATTGTTGAAATATGATCATATTTTTTCAGTCTGAAAATAAATGCAATACACGTATTTTGAGCTACTTGTATCTCATGTTGGTATTTTGAACTTATGTCAATAAGTAAAGAATCGCAGTAATTAAAGCGAGACATAAAAAGAATTGTAGGAGGAACTGACGAGTTTTTGTAGATATAAAAGTACGCATGCGTACTTTTAACGCGCAAGGTCGCGAATACTTCCTGACAAATGTTACCAGTTTGAACATTTCAGTTTAGGATATTATTCACATACACACCTAAATTTTTATTGTTGTTAGACCGCGTTCCATTTATGCAAATTTCATGGAAATATTTGATAACATTTTTAGAATTTTCCGAAGTAAATTACAAGACACTGATATTAATGAGAGTTCAACATTGATGTTGACACCGCGCAAAACTGTGTAGATCTTCATTTGATTTCTTGAATAAGCTTAAAAATGCAATAAAGGTGTCCGCTAATATACAACTAGAGATCATTAGCATACTGGAGATCGTGGATGACAACAGTTTTTTTATTGACTCGCCTCTCTCATTAACATTAATTAGGAAAGCGAGAGGTCCTTACACCGAGCCCCGTGCGACTCCGCACGCAACCGGCAGGATGCACAATACACAGAAACTGAACGCACCTTTTTGTTGCCGCTGAGATAAGTAGCTGGAAAACCATTTGAATAGGAATGCAGAACATCCAGCGTTTTTAACTTGGCTAACAAAATATCGTGGTCAACAGAAACGAATGCTAAAATCGAGAAGGATGAGAATTATAATTTTATCGTTGCCCATTCTAGCGTCTTCAATAACAGTAAGTATCGCAGTTTTCGTGGTTTGACCGGGTCTAATGAGTGATTATTTTTTATTTAAAATACTGAACTTCTGATGGTTTTGCTCGACCTGTTTCCTGGCGATCTCCTTTCGATATGTAGGCAAGAGGCTGATGGGGCGGTGATCTATGGACGTCCTATAGGATCGGTGTTTCTGGGGAGGAGATGAACAAGAGCTTTCTTCCAGGCCGGCGGCCATTCATTAACGAAAAAAATTATGTCCACTATTGCGGGGAGTGCTTCTTCAGCTCCGAGTTTCAGCAACTTAAGGTTGATGAGCCATGGGACCCGGATGCGTTTGATTTTAGACAAAAAATTAATTTAATATCGTCCGTAGACGCTACTGACGCCAAAAAGGGAAGCCTTTAACACTAATCTCTAAGCTTTATTGTGTGAATAGAGATTTTATGGATGGGTTGATTGCCCAAGATTAACAAAAGCACGATTCAACGAATCAAGCGACACATTGATTTCTGTGGGAATACGAATATTGCCGATATCGATACTATGCATATATTTCCAGAACAATTTGGAATCACGGTTATTTTGAAAAAAATATTTATTATCTTAGCATTTATCAATTTGGCATTGCTCGATCGCTGCAGATGTAAGAGACAGCGCCCCATCAGCTCGCAAAGCAATTATATCAAGGCTCTGTTTCTGGGAAATGAAAATTTTGGAACACAAATCGGTTGCAGCGCACTTCATCAAATACCCGGAAGAGTGTATACGAATTTTTGTCTTATAATTACATGACACCTAGAAATAGTGTCCTTGCTGCTTCGGCGGTATAACGGTTAGCGTATCGGGCTGGAATACCCGAGTTTGCGTTCGAAGTCGTGGATTTTTAAGGGCGAAAAAAATCCTTCCATACACCTTCCTTCGGAGGGAAATAAAGGTGGCTGCCCCCTTGTAGCAGATTTACTGCATGCAAAAGATCCTCCAGAATAAAATAAGCCTCTGAGCTAAATTCAAATCGCTCGTATCAGCACCCGAGTCATACCTTCTTTCTCCACTACTTGGTGAAAGGAGCGTAGCAAAATTTCACTGGTCAGGCGGAAGTGTGTCTGATAGCCTAAGGCTCGGCGCGTGAAATAAGACATTATTGAATTGCATTGCATTAATTAAATTGCTTTGAATTAATTGAATTGTATTGAATTAATTGAATTGTATTGAATTAATTGAATTGTATTGAATTGAATTAATTGAATGGAACTGAACTGAATTGAACTGAACTGAATTGAACTGAATTGAACTGAACTGAACTGAATTGAACAGAACTGAATTGAACTGAACTTAATTGAACTGAACTGAATTGAAGGGAATTGAAATGAATCGAATTGGACCGAATCGAATTAATTGAATTGACCCTAGCCGAATCGCAGTGCATTGAGGGTGGGCGGTGCGTGTGTTCGCAGGGGTGGAGGTGTGGGGCGCGCGGCTGTTCGTGGCGCTGCCGCGCTGGCGCAGCGGCTCGCCCGCCACGCTGGCGTGGGTGCCGCGCGACCCTCGCGACGCCGGCGGCCAGCGCTCCCCGGCGCTGCGCCCCTTCCCGTCGTGGGCGTGGCACGGCCGCGCCGACTGCACCGGCCTCGTCTCCGTCTTCCGCATGGCCGTCGACGCCTGCGGCCGCCTCTGGGTGCTCGACTCGGGCGCCGTCGACGTGGTGAGTCATTGCCAACGCTCAAGGCCGCCTTAATGCGCAGGGCGGCAATAAGGAGTGATTTGGGGAGTGAATTGTAGCGGACTGAATAAGTGAACAAAGACATGAGCGAGCTGCTCTGGCGCACCGATTTTGGCTCGTTCTACGCAGCAATAGATACGTCCGAACCAAGTGACTATGACGGGCTCAAACTTCCTTTCAAACGCCAGGCCAGACGCTGGCCGCCATGCTGCATGGCATGCGAGAAAAACTGAGAAACATTTCGAAAGTGCCAAAAGTGACCATTTTCAACAGTAACCAAAAATAGCATGATGGAGGAGTAATTGAAATAAGAGATGCAATTTTTTTAAATGCTTCGTATATCTGTTTCAATCACTTGTAGCATGGTGATAATGGTCATTTAGATCTGCCTGCATTTAAAATTCCCTCTCATATTGTGACGCAAACTGATACATGAAGCACATTGGCTGCATCTGGATAGACTACCCGCGTCTCACCTGTGTCTGCATCATGAGCGGGCGTTCTATTATGTAAAAGTATGTGTGTCCCTAAGTGCCGTAAAAGACTCTGGGATGATCGCTTCCAACTTTGAGAGAACACAAAAGTGCAAAACCTAGAATGCAAAACAACATGTCAGTAGTTAGGCCTCGCGGATGTTTCTGTCCTGTTACTATTAATTAAAAATAGAAATAAAACAACAAAAGATCGAAAAAATAGAAATAAAATAGAAGAAAGTGTGGAGTTGCTTGCGCAAAACAATTTCCCCTTTCCCCATCCGGCCACTAAGCATTATAATATTTATTTATTTGAACAAATACATACATTTAAATACATACATTTACAATAAATAAATATTTTTTGCACTTGCATTTGTACAAAAAGGTTTGATTCAGGAAAAAACCTGTTTTTACATCAAACCTGGAAAACAGACACTCCAGTATGTAATAATTTAATGTACAATAATTTATGAGACTTAAAACAAGAAGAAAAAAGTAAGCATTGTGTGTGTGTGCGCAGGTGACTTCGCTTCGGCAGGCGTGCCCGCCCAAGGTGGTGGTGTTCGACCTGAGCACGGACACGGAGGTGCTGCGCCACGAGCTGCCGGCGGATCAGGTGAAGGAAGGCTCGCTCTTCAGCAACATCGTGCTGGACGTGCGCGGCGACCACTGCGAGGACACGGCCGCCTTCCTGGCTGACGTGTGGCGCTTCGGACTCGTCACCTTCTCCCTCCGCGAGCGGCGCTCGTGGCGCGCGGAGCACAGCTACTTCCTGCCAGACCCCCTGCGCACCGACTACGACCTGCAGGTGCGCTCACGCTTCACATTTTAGGGTGTTGGAGCACTAACTCGTCTACGATTCACTACCTTTCATGAAAAGAAAAAAAAGTAATAGTTCAACAACAGCATGTGCTTTCTCGCATTAGCGACCTACTGTGGACGTGGCGAAACGGATCTCCATGCTCGGGTCTTTCTATATATTTCTTGTGTTCCACAGAGCCTGCAGTGGATGTGGCGCAACTGGGTGTTCGACGCTTGGTCCGTTCTATTTATTGGTGGGTTTCTGCAGGGGTTGCAGTGGATGTGGCGCGACGGCCTGTTCGATACTTGATCCGTTCTATTCATTGGTGGTGTTCATCAGGGGCTGCGGTGGACGTGGCGCGATAGTGTGTTCGATGATTGGTCCGTTCTATTTACTGGTGTTGTTCCGCAGAGGCTGTATTACACGTGGCGTGACGGGCTGTTTGATTCTTGGACCGTTCTATTTATTGGCGGTGTTCCACATGGGCTGCAGTGGGCGAAGCGCGACGGGGTGTTCTATTTATTGCTGGGGTTTCACAGGGGCTGCAGTGGACGTGACCCGACGGGGTTTTCGATCATTAGTCCGCTCTATTTATTTTGCTGGGGTTCCGCAGGGGCTGCAGTGAACATGGCGAGCGGAGTGTTCTATTTATTGGTGGTGTCCAACTGGGGCTGTCGTGGACTTGGCACGACGCGACGGGGTGTTCTATTTATTGGTGTTCCGCAGGGGCTGCAGTGGACGAGACGCGACTGGGTTTTCTATTTGTTTGTGGGGTTCCGCAGGGGCTGTAGTGGACGAGGCTCTATTTGAGGGTATCAGCGCAATAGTGGCCTAACCCACATTTTTGGGAAATTGGATTATCTGTGTTAATCGCATCTTATTCTGCTTAACTTCAATTTGAAATAGTTTCAGCGGGTCATCATCCTGCAGTTGCAACACAATAAAACACTTACAAATGGATTTTTTAATACTGCCAGTAACTTATTAAGCCATTTTCTTCAAACACAGAATTTGTGGATAGGCCACTATTGCACTGACGCCCTCTACCGGTGGTGTTTCACAGGGGCTGCAATGGACGTGGCGCGACGGCGTGTTCGGGCTGGCGTTGACGGCGCCGCGTCGCGACGGCGACCGCGTCGTGTACTTCCACTCGATGAGCAGCCACCGCGAGTTCGTCACCTTGGCCAGCGTGCTGCGCACGGAGAACGCGACCGACGCGCGCGGCGCCCTGCGCGTGCTCAGCGAGCCCCGCGCCGCGCGCAACGGCCAGGCCTCCGCCGCGCAGGTCGACCGGCGCGGCGTCATGTTCTACACGCTGGTGCACCGCAACGCCGTGAGTGGAATATATCAATTCATCGATACAATCTGTACAATGTATCAAAATCTCAATACATCATATCAATATAACAATACACCAATATATCAAAATACGATACATCAATGTACCAAAGAATCAATATATCAGTACCTCAATATTACAATATATCAATATTTCAATATACAATATGCATGAATACACCAAAATATCGATATTTCAATACACCATATATATGAATACACCAAAATATCATTATATCAATATATCAATACAACAATATATCAGTACACCAATATATCTATGTATCACAATGCGAATACATCAATGTATCAATATGCCAATACATCAATGTATCAATTTGCCAGTACATCAATGCACCCCGCCCTTCCGCACGCGCCCAGAGCTGGTTCTCCCTCCATAGGCTAAGTATCCGTTGCCTCCAGTCTCTTACTAGGAGGTCCCTGTGTTCAAGTGGCGGTTGATTTTCGACACTAGCTACACAACTCGGTCGAATTCAGCCGCTATCTGGAGGAGAATTCTAGCGGCCGGCTGCTCTGATCGGTAGTTTTCTGTAGTTTCTCCGATCAACACCAGGCTAGTGCCGGATCAGTACCCTAACAAACGAGCCAGGACTGCGTGTGGTCTTTCTTTCCGCTTCCATCGTCACCCCTTATTTACGCGCCCTTCCGACTTTTCCATGCACTTCACTCACGAGACTAATTCTAAAGTGGTTGACATACCTAAAAATATAAAGTCTTTACTCACTCGAAACTAACCCAAACCTGTCGAAGAAGATGCAAAACATTTGAAGGGATTCGAACAAAGCGATGGACCGTTTCAACTACAAAAATGTGGCGTAGCTAGTGGTGTAGTGATCAACATTACCATTACTTTTTGTCTGCTTTCACTACATCACCAGCTGTGGGCCTGCTTTCGCATGTCCCTAACCTGTTTGGTTCTGATTGTTACGTTTACAACTACATTTGGACCACTCTCTCTTTCGTGAAGAAGGTTTGACGTAGCCTCATAAAAAATTAGGGATAACTTTCACTGGTTCTAACCGTCTCGTATCAACCTATCGTAACCAATCTCCACCCTTGCACTTTTAAAATAAAAATGTGTCTAAACACTCTACCTTGTACTATGTCGAAATCTATCTAAACCTATGTAGACCTATTTAATTTTCCTTGAACTTAACAGCCATTAATTAAACGAGAATGATAATTCATATTTCAACCTATCTCTGTAAAAATTAGTCGTATACGGGCGTACCAAAATCTCCCTAAATGTCTTACTTGTTAGTATAAGTCTTCTGCAACTAAAATAGTTATTTATGCACCAAGAACGTTATAATGGTTGCAATGATTTAGCGGGAACAAGCTCTAAGCTCCCGACTGGTGTCGCGACATGCGCGGTAGTGTAGAAAAAGGGTGTAAGGGTAAGTAAGGAATGAGAAAAATCAAGGGAGAGGAAGGAGAGATCGCGCGCGGTCCATAGCCCTTTTGTTAGGATACTGCTCCGGCACTCACGTGGTGTTGATCGGAAAAACTACGCAAAACTATCGATCAGAGCAGCCGGCCATTAGAATTAGTCTCCAGACAGCGGCTGAACTCAACCTGTCTATACTAGTGACGAAAATCCTGCTACCGTCGGGACTTTAGACCTAGGATCTCCCTGTCAGTGAGTGTATCTGAGCTTGTGGTTCCAGGTCGGCTGCTGGAACACGAACCACCCGGAGGGCTACCGCACGGCGCTGCAGGGGCAGGTGGCGCAGGACAACGAGACGCTGGTCTTCCCCAACGACCTGAAGCTGGACCAGGACAGCGCGCGCCAGTCGCTGTGGGTCATCAGCAACCGCCTGCCCTTCTTCCTCTACTCGCAGCTGGACCCGCGCGCAGTCAACTTCCGCGTCTTCTCGGCGCCCGTCGACGCGCTGGTGGAGGGCACCGTCTGCGACCCCGCGCGCCCGCCGCTCGGCGTGCCCTCCGCCGGCCCCGTCTGCGACGCCTAGCCCCCCACGCACCCGCCCCTCGGCCTGGCACTCGCCTCGCCCCCAACGCACCTGCCCCTCGACCTGGCCCCCTTCCCCCCCCCCTCCCTGCGACACCTAGACCCATCCAAACGCACTCCCCTCGGCGAGCCCCCTGCAGTCCCCGTCTGCGACGCCTAGCCCCCCGCGCAGCCCCCATCGGCCTGGCCCCCAAGCCCACACTGCCAATGCGAATGTTCAGGTCCCTTCACGCCTCGAAAGGAATACGTTTTGGGGAACTCAAATCTTTCGATTATTCTCGTCTTTCGAATTTCGTCAAATGACATAACTGTGTACCAGGATATTCAACTATAGACCAAGCATGTGTAAGAGCCAATAATTGGTTCCCATCATTATATAAAATAATTTTCTTATCTTCCTGTAAGGAGAATCTCCTTCAATTCAATGAGTTTCTTCTAGGAACACATTGAGAGCATCATTGTCTGTTAAATATGTTTGGCATATGGTAGTATTCAATGCCAAGTCGTTGTACCACTTGATGGTTCTTCAAAACCTTCTGACGAATTACAATTACCTTTATTTTCGGGCCTTGAATTGCCGCATTCGTGTAAATTTATTTGACTTAGAACTACATGGGAAAACTTTGCGCGCGCGCTGTCGAACATGAGAATTGTTCTCGAGGGCTTTATATACACATTACATGAACAAGTGCAAACGTTTTTTTAGTATTCATTTGTTTTTTAATAGTTTCATTGTAAGCACCGTAATGTTCACCTTAAAAGTGGCATTTGATTGCACAGATCATTGTTTGTTTGTTTATTTGTTTGTTTTTACGTTTTTTTAATTTTTTGCATAATGCGTACGCAGTATATTTTCCTTTTTTCGTGAAGTATCAAGTAATGGTTGACGACTTTGTTACAGCATGAGGCTTGACTGGTACTTCAGCATGTTTTTGTTACTTATAGATAGTCTCATTTTTATATCAAGGTTTGTTCAAAGATGTTATTATGCTGGTTATTTTTGTTAAAATATTTGTATATTCTTGTCTTATCTCATATATCGCTCATGAGGTGCAATAGTGGCATAACTCAAAACATACGAATTTTGAATAAACAGTCCAGAATTCCAGATTGGTCTACCTTATCTGAGTAACAGCAGAATTTCTTACATTACAGTTTTACAACAACAAATGGCAGAATTGTGAATGCAAGTATAATGCATTTTATTACTAGGTGGAACTTCAAACTCATTTATCTTAAAACCTTATTTTTTGTTGTGCCGCTATTGAAGCCCACGGACGATATATTGAAAACATTGTGTTCAAAATATTTTATATTTTTTAAATATGCGTTTATAAAAGCGTTTTGAAAATATCCGATGAATTTATTTTCCTATTTTTATTTTTCATTCCTCACTCTATGAATATCATCATATGCTATTTATAGATACTACAGTAAATCGATCTTCACAAACAAAGTATTTTAAAGTTCTGATTATCAATAAAGGATAGTAATGTTTGATAGTGATATCAGAATGCAAGCGAGAAAATAATGAGGAGAAAATTAGGATGAAAAGTTTGCACGTATAGTCAAATTTCATTGATACATTACCAATTCATGAAAGTAAAGAAAGAATAAATTTTCTCAAAGTGTAAAAACTCCACACCTTCAAACGACACGGCTATTTCAGTGACCTGGACAAGGTATTTTTCCACAAGATAATATAAAACCGAAATGATAAACAGTGAAAGCGTCCCTGTCACATATTTAAATGCGTGAATATTTGGTGATAAATATGTTGTAATTTCCCAACTCGCTAGTGACGCTAGTAGCTTGTCACCTTCACTTGAATGTTCTTGAAAATGTGCTTGAATGTTCATGTAAAGTACCCCCAAAAATTTAAATCTCGGTTACAAATTCAAGAGGCCGCGACATCAGCCAAATCGATTAAGGAATATCAATTTTGGTAAACATTCTGCTTACAGTTCAGCCGTTTGCATTGTTCACAGTCGGATGGACGGACGGACGTTTTTCCGTAAACCAATTTTTCAGTATCAAAGACCCACAAAATGTGAACTCTGACTACCCAAAGTGTTAGAGGAAGTAATTTGCCACATACAGGAACAATGTATTGTCAGCATCAGAGATCTACAATAACCATTTTTCTGCCGTAAAATCTCCGTTTTTGCAGATTACATAAATTTCTCTATATAGTATGCTAGGAAGTAACTAGTGGAGCTACCCAATGGCACACACTTTCTCCTACTAGTTAGTTTCCTTATCTCTTTAGTCTGAGCTATCTTTTAGGTTTTGCACTGTCTTCTCAACTACTGGCGTCTAAAACATTTTTTTTCACGTTTCCTCAATTTTCACTTATCTAATAGTAAAAGAGAAATATGATTTTAACAATAATATAGAAGAGTAAAATATGTTCCTAAATTAATATTTTCAGTGGAAAATTTGGAGCTGTTTCATAAGAAAATACCGTGTAAGCATTTCTGAAACTGCGCATGTTGGAGTACAAAACTTCTGATTTTTCAAGGAACTAAATAAGAAATTATTTAAAGCACTTCTACTCATAAATGCAATATTTAATACAATAGCCGGTAATGTAAATTTTAACGCTGTGAAAGATATTGAAAAAAAATACTCTTGTTAAAATTTTGAAAAAAGAAGAATATATCAAAGTGATGGTAATGTCATGTAGAGTGCACTTTCCGCACAAAACGTTTTATGAAAAAAAATCGTGTACGTCCCGAGGGTGGAGGAGAGTCCCTACAACTTTTACATTCCAAATTTCTGGAAACAGTCGGGAATCTAAAAAAAGCATTCTGTCTCTCCCGCCCCGTCCCAGTTCAAAACCGCCTACAACTTGGTTATCGTGAAATAGAGCTGTGTTTTAGAGAAAAAAACATCTCTGTTCGAAAAAATATACCTACACAAAACAAAAACCTTTTAAAATCATTATACAACGAAAAATTCCCAACGAAGAACGATGACAATGAAGTAAAAGAATATCGCAATTCATACATCGTTCTCTAACCATTAGCTCACAGTATCCATCATTACCACCCGCAGGCGAAAATGCTGCATTCATCAGCCTCGGAAAACACGTCTCAGTCACTCGCCGGACTCGAGGACCTTGGCGGGTATGCCGCCAGGGGCACTGATAGCACTCGGCGTGACAAACCCTTCAGTCCTTGGCCACCAGATCGCGCATTGGCGCGCTGCTAGTGTATGTGTGAATGTAATATGTATACGTATGAATGTGTGTTTGTATGAAAGTGTGTGAATGTATGAATGTGTGTATGTGTATATGTATGTGGGAGTATGTATTCGTGAGTATAGATGTGTGTATGCATGTATGTATGTATGTGTGCTTGTATGTGTTTACGTGTGAATGTGTTTTTTGCTTTCCCGAATACGGAGTAATATACATAGTACAGGAAAAGTTTTGTAATGTTTTTGTAATTTGTTCTCATTTCGCCACGAAACGCGAAAATCTCCGCTCCGTTGCCTTCTCCGTATCAGTTCATAAAGAAGATTTGAAAATAAAAAAATGCTGACTGCAGCACTCCGTGCTCTACCGTGCCCACTCGTGTAAGTATTTTTAGTAATCCAAACGAACATTTTACTTATTTGTATTGTTCGTTTATAGGTATTTTCGATCACTGTATGCAAAATCAAAGGTGGTGAAAGTTTCTTTTTGTGGATTTTCCCTATTACTTGTAGTCTTATTTTTCTTTTTGAAGGACTGAAACAGACGAAGAAATCAGGCATCTTCTTGAGTTACTGGAAACGGCTTCATGAAAACCAATTGATACTTTTCTTAAATTTAAGGACAGTAACTGTTTCATTTAATTAATTTGTCCATTTAATAACAATTTCCCAATTATTTTTTTCTTTGTAATATTTTGTTTTATAAGATTTTCTGAAACATTGTTTTTTATTATTCTATACCTAAAAATAGCCATGTGTCTGTGATTTATAAAATGTATTAACATTAAAAATGTAATGAATAGTTGTGAGTTTTTATAATTCCTTCTTCAACTAAATAATAGAAATTTTTGGGGTGCAAAAGACTGTTTTCTCGAGGCAGCATAGAGTGCTCCTACGCGCCCGCTTACGTGACTCAAATAGGCGCGCCCACCGGAAGGTTAATGGATTTTGCAATTGAGATGCAGAATGTCATTGACAATTTTAAACACTATTTAATTGAATTCAATCTTGTTTTACGCATTGGATATAATTTTGGAGAGGTTACAGCAGGTGTAATTGGGACAAAGAAGCTCTATTATGACATACGCGGAGACGCAGTAAATATTGCTAGTCAAAGGGTGTTAAAGGCCGCATTCAAGTAGGTTGTGAGGTTGTCGGTGTCCTATCAAAACGTTATGAATTTGAACCTCGAGGTTCTGTTCATGTAAAAGAGAAAGATCCTATGACAGTATTTTTATTAAAAGAGAAAAGAGGGGATGCCATTATTGATGATGGGCATGAGTACCTCATACAGTACTTAAGTAGGAAGTTTTTTGATGAGAAACAGAAACAGAACTATAATATCAGTATAATTCACAAAAAGAGCCTTGGTCATGGAAATATTGACGCATTAAGTCCAATGTTTTGATGCCTGGGTTCACTTCAAGCGCAGATGTGAGCACTGAGTAGTCTGTAATTATGACAATTTGCATTAGATTTGTATGTTATAATGATAGAAGATGTATATAAGAAGTCAAAATACTGTAAATTGTAATATTCAAATTAATAAAATTCTTGTAATGTTAAAAACAATAATAGATAAATTGTCATGTCTTTTACGTAGTTATCAATTGTATGTGTTGTATTGTGCAAATTTCAAAGTAATTAAGGTTTTCTAATGTCAAAACAGAAAATAAAGAAGCTGTTATATGTATTTATATTTTTGTCCTATATAGTAATTAGTGAAATTCGAAGAAATTAATGACTTGTAGTGTTAGAACAGGACGTAGGAAAGTGGTTATTTATTACAGAAAGTTATCATTTATGTCAAATATTGTAAATAGTAAAATTTAAAGTCTTGTAATGTTAAAAATGGAAAGTTATGAATTATATGTAATTATCAAATAATTTATATTACAATATATTAGGTTAATTAAGGTATATTCGGATGTTCTGTCATAGACTTGTGATAATCTGAGAACAAAATGAGGAAGGCCTGTGTATATGATGATGAGTAATCACTTCTAGGTGGTGATAAGATGTCCAGTTCTGACCGTGAGAAAATTGTATGTTCAAGAATTATGTTAAAGGTATTTTGAATAAAAATACATTCAAGAAGTGGTGTATAGATCACAATAGAGAAATTTACAATGTAGTCTACTAAGAAGATTTTTTTCCTGTTGTTGGTTACCTGCGGAAAAATTATTTTCTGGGTAGGGAAGAGTTTTTAGCGTCACGTTGGCTGCCCTGCGTGGGAGGACACGGAAGTCTCGTATACTTGAGAGTTGGGAAGCGAGGACCCAAGGCGTTGGGGGCAAGGCCAACACCCCCTGAATAAAGAAAGCCTCCACACTGAGCTTGTGACGTAGTGTCATGGCGCCCAGGGTAGTCCTAGTCAACAACGTGATTTCCATATGGTCAGTTGTTTTGATAGCAACGGTGTGTTGTAATTTGAAAGATGTGAAGATTTTCCCAATCGTCGAAGATATTCAGTACTCATTTTAAGTATTGGTGGTAGTATATCAGTGATGTTTCTTCCAAAAAGCGATATAAATGCGCTGTACTTAACTGCCGTGCGTTGCGCTTATAAGGGTGTAAAGTCCATGTAGCGCCTAATTGATTTCTCAAAAGATACTGAAATGCGACGAAAATGACCTGCTGTATACGAAATGCGACGAAACTGACCTGCGGAACATCGACGGAATTACAACTCTTCAAGAACATCCATTGTAAGTATTCATTTTATTCGTAGTCATTTCTTTGCAGAAAACCTCTTAGAATGTTCTGCAACATGTTCCGGAAACGATTAATACTTATTTTCTATTAGACCCAGTTTGAATTTAACATATCACAGTGATGTTTACTCTTAAAAATTACACAGTTTAAATAATAAGGCTTACAGAAACAAACATTTAAATAATTTCAAATATTTTTAGGTTATACATTATAGCAGAACTTAATTAAGATACTAAATCTGTTCAAATTAATTTTTAACCCGTCCTTGCTAAATCCGATGGTTGTCTTATTGTACTTTGTTAATTATTTTCTTGATTTTTAAATGCTTTTGCTGTTAATAATTTACTATTATTAAACAGGTTTTAACTTTTTGCAATATTTTACAGGTTTGCCATCATCACTTTAATGAGAATGATATACTGTGAGAAACAGTTATGTGCGATACGACGGGCGAAATATCATTTTCTAAATTGAGTGTCTCTCAATTTAAAAAATTGTGGAGGATTTCTTGACTGCCCTACCTTCTTTCCTAGCAAACAAGGCGAGAAACTCCAGCAGAAAAGAAAATAATGCTGAAGAACTTCCAACCGGTAGCTGTCGATGCTGCTAGTGTGGTTTTGCAGCAAGTTTATAATTAATAGTTTCTTTGTACAACGTTGGAAAATTTAAGGAAAGTTAGTGTTTTCAGTTTGGACAATTGTTAAACAAAGTGATGATCGTATTTCCTTTTTAAAACTATTGTGGAATCCTCATCTAGTGATTTCTCTTTCGGAAGTTGTAGATAGTGCTTTGAATTTTAGTTTATACAGAAAAATGCTCCTGTGATGAAATTAAGAAATCTAGATTTCCCAAGAAACATTAGCAATATTAATTTATTTTAAGACATGTTGGATATATGTTTTTGATTAGAAAAATGTTTTACTGAAGATGACTTTATTAGGAATTTATTAGGAATTTCATACTCTCCGTGTAGTAAAGCAGATAACTGAAAATAAAAGTTGTTTCAAGATTTTTATTGGAAAAATATAACTAATTCTTGTTCATAAAAACAACAATTTTAGCTCCATCTTAATTATACTGTAAGTTGCTGCCTTTTATTTTCAATTTCATCACATTCCAAAATTTTATTTTCATTGAGAGATTAGATTGTCGGAGGTTGAAATGTCGGAGCTTGCAAATAAATGCGTGGTTTTGATGATCAAAGACCATACATTTTGTAAAATTACTGAAAGAAAGTTGAAAAATCTGACTGGATAATTTATAATTTGATAATATTTTATATGTGTTAATGAATTAATAAATGTGACTGGACTTTTTGAACATACATTATGATTTGTATATTACTTACTACCTTTATTATGTTTTCACTATATTCCTTGCAATAATGTTAAATGCTTGGGGGTGTAAAGTATCTGCAAAAATATGTTCTTGAGATCACTCTTATGAACTTGAAGGTTAATGCATTCAAACGAATTTCTTATGGATTCTTGAAACAAATATAGTATAAAAATTCACTGATGTGAACATTTAATATAAACATATCTTTTGTAATACATTTCCAGAATAGTAATTGCAAACGAAGTAAGCGTTTCTAGTATAACTGCGATTTGCACAGCTGTCCGGTCGGACTACCTTTGATGACGTCACTAATCAGTGTGGAGGCTTTCTATATCCAGGGGGTGTTGGCAAGGCCCACTACTCATATGGTGAGCAGCGAGCACTAGCGTAACAAATTGAGCATTGCGCTCTCCGCCATATTGTAGGTAAATGCGGGCGCGGTCATATAACACTGTGTATATTAACGCTATTTTCACGAGATATTACGGACTCAAAACTTCGATAATCACATTGTAAATGTTACTATTAACTACGATTAATAAATTTCGAAAAATGTATTTTAAGAAAAACGTAATTGGAAATAGCTCATGTTGTTTCACTTGGAATTGGTGCCTTTTCAACCCATATCCAATAAATGTTATATTATTATTTTTGTATTGGGAAAATTATGATTCCCAATATTTCTGTAGATAAAGGGAACAGAAAAAATAGCTCAAAAAAGAACAAACTAACAATAGAAATTGGTTACAATTGTGTGTGTCACTTAAGATACAAAATGCTTTTACGAAGTTACTGTCAGTTCTGTACAAATACACACATAAAATTCGTCCCAGTAAATAAACTTTTTTTAAAAAAATTAGAATTATTTCTAGTAATTTTTTGACTTATTGATTGATTAGTGATTCCGGGCACGTCAACTGCTAAGGTCATTAGTCCCGTAAGTGTAGTGCGTGTTTGGCTTGGGATGTGGCGGTAATCGTCCCCCGCTGGTTGGTGAGATCCGACGCCGACCTACCGGCTGTTACCGGTTTCCCCAACCAGTTGGGCATCGCCTCAGCCGGAACAAGTTCTAATTTACCGATCGGTCTCCTGCCAAGTGCATATGTGTAAGTGGGTGTGAGTAAGGGGTGAGGATAGGACATGGAAGAGGCAGGAAAGATCGCGCGCTGTCCGTGGCCGGTTTGTTAAGGTAGTGCTCCGGCATTCGCTTGTTAGGGTATTGATATGAGAAACCACTGAAAACTACCGATCAGAGCTGCTGGCCGCTACAATTCTCTTCTAGGCAGCGACAGAATTCGATCTAGCTAGTGTCGAAAATCCTGCCACCGTCGGGCCTCAAACCTCGTACCTTACAATCAGAACAGTGACATCAGTTGATGCCCTGCGCCATCTCTCCCTGTCTCTTTCCAGTTAACGGACCAATTGCCCAAATGAAACATATGATTTCAAAAGAAATTTCAACTAAGGTATTTTTATCATTCTTGCATCATTTTGTTGCCCCCCTTAGCTAACGGAGTTTCATTTTCCTAATGAGATTCAAATGATTCTTTAAAGTGAAATGATTTTCTGAAAACTTACATATAGTGGCGTAGCACGTTGTTGCCCCGAGGTCTTCAAACGTTCAAGAGAGAACATGGATTTTCTTTCATTGGTAGAGCCAGAAAATGAACAATGTTTTTCGTTTGAATAATTGCACACATATATTATTAGATATATAAAATTATTACTTTATCAAAATCGTCAAAAAACTCGTAATTAAAGACGTGGGCTCCAGAGCCCCTGGTAATATGCGGGTCCTTTTACATCCTGGTACTGTTCAGTGTTAAGTACCTGTGTCACCGACGGGGAGTACCTGCGGCAACTAGACCGGCTTAGTTGGCTCAGGGCATAAGCAAATGTCCCCGCAGCGCCTCTAACCGGAATGACCTAGGACCGAGGATTCCAGTCTCGGTGGCGGCAGGATTTTCGACACTGGCTAGGTTGAATTCAGCGCTGTCTGGAGGAGAATTCCCGCAGCTAGCGGTCCTGATCGTTAGTTTTCCATGGTTTCTCCGCTCAAAATCAGGTGAGTGCCGGAGCAATACCCTAATAAACGGGCCATGGACCGCGCGTGATCATTCCCCCTCTTCCTTGTCCTATCCTGCCACTACACTGCCACTCAAGCCGGGAGTCCAATCAGGAGTCCAGTCAGACCTGATTTTTTTCTGTTCTTACCAGTGGACGAAATTATTACATGACGCATATCAGCACAATAATCGTCACTAATAAGTTCTCTTATTGACGCTCACAACAATGAACCTATACGTAGCTTCGCCAAAAGGATAAAACCAGGACAACTGATCACGAACTATTCTGACGCAATAAAGTATTAGACAATAACAATAGAAAGTTGTGTCCAGCCCACTGGACGCCGGATCTGAAAGGGCTAGAGTTTGCCCTGGTTGAGGCGATGCCCCACTGGTGGGAGATACCTGGTTGGCTAAAACCCCTCTAGCGGACGGTGGTCGGCGTCGGATCTCGCCTTTCAGCGGGGAAAGATCACGCTACGTCCAGCAATAAAACATGCCCCACACTTACGGGTCTGATGAGCTTAGCCTTTGACGCTCCCGGAAACATCAAATAATCAATCAACCGAAAGATAGCGTTCTGTACGGACCTCCGCGCCGCACCTGGCGCTCCCCAGGTGCGCTCAATTGGCGAATACGAAAAAGAGCGATAGGCGCACACGCTGCCACGCTTATCAGGTGCAGCAAGGACGCACCGAGTTTAAGAGGTTGCAGACTGGATCGGGCGATGGAACGGGAGAACTGAGTGGATTCCATTAAGACCGCCCCAGCCGGTGGAGGACAGTGGCAGATCAAGGGGGGGGGGGCATGGGGGCCATTCTGGGCCGGATTTAAGGGTGCGCATGATGGGCGGTGGCCCAGGGGCCCCTACCCAATACAAAATATGGGGGAAATTAAGGGTTTTAACAAAAGACATACGATGTAAATCAAATTCATTTATTTTTTATGTATATCTGTGCCACCATCTCGAAGATTTTGCATCGCTCCCGCCATTGACCAGGTCGTAATATTCTAGGATCAACGGATTTCAGCACGTGAATTGGTCTCTCTCGACACGTTTTGGTTTCTTGTCTAATCTCAAGCATTCGGAACCAGAAGAATTGATTGAAAAAGAACTGTTAACTCAAATTCGCGAAAACGGTGTCGACGAAAATCTTGGGATTGAATTTGTTCCACGCACTAATATTTTCAAAGAATTTGAAGCATGAAAAGGATATTTCAACCGACATTTTATTCACAATTACTGGAGCCCGGCAGACGTTCTGCCCTTTATATCCCTTTCTCCTTCTCTCTCCGTCTTTCTCACCGTCTTTCTCACCGTCTCTCTCGGCCTCTCTCTCTGCCTCTCTCTCCGTCTCTCTCCATCTTCCTCTCCCCGTCTCACTCCCCGTCTCTCTCCGTCTCTCTCTCCGCCTCTCTCCGTCTCTCTCTCTCTCCGTCTTTCTCTCCGTCTCTCTCTGTCTCCCTCTCCGTCTCTCTATGTCCCTCTCATTCACATTTAGTTGCAAATTCTGCACGTCTCTGAGCAGGTGAGGTAACATCGAGAAGCATCCGACCAGCAAAAATGTAATAGAATGTTTCAAAAGATCTTATTCTGTATATTACGGTGTTTCTCTGAGGCCTTTGGCCTCAAAATTTTAGTTTTTAATGCCTTAGAATGCTTCATTAAGGAGTTATTTAACGGTATACATTCAAACATCCTACCGAGTGTAGCGGTTTGCATTTTACATGAACACTTAGCTTTTTATTCTACTGCTTCATCTAGAACCATTTTGCCGATAATTTAATGGTTATTCGGGGAAGAAATGAATCCAACAAAACAGAGACAATTAAAATTGATCCAGCCTTTATTGAGTTATAAATGGTGTAACTAACCCGACTTTGTTTTATATACAAATATTTAATAAATCAAAAACAAGTCTAAGATGCTTTTTCTCAAAGTAGAAATCATTTTGTAAATTTATCTTGTTTTGATCACTTTTTTCACTACTGAATGATCGTTTTCTAAAATGAAAATAGTTAAAAACAGATTTCAAACGACATTGACTCAACATCTTAACGACCTCGCCATTTTAAGCAGAAATAACGACTTTCTGAGAGAAGTACGTTTTTACGTTGCGATTGATGATTATGCGCAAGAAAATGACCAGATTGTGGACCGGCTCGAGTGGCTAAGCCTCTTAACTTTCCTCCAATGCCATCGCATGGTCTTTTAGGGTGTGACATCGCAAAAAATGTCATTCTGAATAGACTACAAAATCTTCATGGAGGCAAATATTTTTTTTTTTTTTTGTACTGTACATTTGAACCATGGGAGAAGTAAATAATTTTCCGACATGAATCACAAATTCGCAAATCTAATGACTCCTCTAAATGAAGTTTCACAAATAAATCGCGGTTGTTGCGTCTTAAAGATTTTCTCTTCTTAAAATCGTAGTAAGAAAGGTTAAATGGATTTAAACATGTAACTTGCATGGCTCATCCACTCATGCTGTACGATTCACAGTACAAATTTTAACACTCTTCACTTTACAAGAGGCGTATTGCGACTGATGTTCAGAAAATTTTACTCATGTCCCTTGTCAAGTGGTCTGTTGTATTTTACGAGCAAGGTCCAGGGGGCGCCCCATCCCTAGGATGCAAAGAGACTCAGCAGTAAAATTCGTTTTGCTGACACGAGGAGAAGCATGCGTTTCGCTGTCACCTGTTCCTTCTGGAGGCAGAGTGAACGCATGAGTTACTAATACAGTAAAATCTGTCTAAACCGGAAACGATTGGGACAAAAAAATTTTCCGGTTTAGGGAGGTTTCCGTTTTAGGCAGGATGGTCCGTTTATGACACTTTTTATGTTGATATTTCGGTCCTGAAACAAGTAACATGACATAAAACATATACTAACATAAAACTCATTTATGGAAGAAATCACCAATAAATGAATATTAAACATAATTATTTTCTGACAATTAGGCAAAAATAAATATTTCACGATTTGTTTATTTAAATAATGTTACTTTTTTCAACATTGATCTAGAATTTTTTCGTTTTGGGTTTCTCTCTTACTAACACCTTTTCAGTTGTTTTCCTAATTTGAAAAATTTTAATATGTAGAGTTTTTTTTTCAATCATTGTCAAACTGGTTGTGAAACTCATCACCTCATAAAAACACATCACCTCGCTGGCTAGTGGCTGCACCCGAACTTCCCGCAGACTCTTTCAGCGCACAATGCGTCACAGCCCAGAGTACTACACTGCGATTTTTCTAACTCTGCCTCTCAAGCTCCTACAGGCCACGATGGAGTATCACACGGCATTTCGTGTCTTTCCCGGTCTGCCGCTAGAAGTCGCATGATCGCAAGCGCTGCTTGATACGGTCTCGATCATGCGATATCTAGCGGCACGACTGAGAAAGACGCGAAATACCGTGACATATTTCATCGTGAAGACGGGCCTTGAGAGACAAAGTTAGACAAATCGCGGTATAGGTCTATATGACTCCCTCGCATTGCCTTGAGCAGTTCGGCTCTGGTCAAGGGGTTACGACTGCCAACGCGAGGCAGGGAGACGCGTAAATTGAAGCCATGCCCTTACACCAACCCACGCTTAGAGAGTCGGGAGAGAGGGAATTCCCCTACGCCATGAGAGACAGATGACCTAAAGGTCGAATTCTACGATAACAGCGGGAGCCCATTTCATTC
Organism: Acheta domesticus; assembly: GCA_031308135.1. NCBI lineage: Eukaryota > Metazoa > Arthropoda > Insecta > Orthoptera > Gryllidae > Acheta > Acheta domesticus. The sequence continues at coordinate 69,415,224 of JAHLJT010009436.1, read as the reverse complement.
ACTGTGCAGCCACGTGTGAAACACATAACATGGACAGAGATATTAAAACAGACTTGCAGATGCATTCATGTCAATAAGAGTATCTCCCGTCTCTCTGCGAACTGCATTAAATTAACAGAAATTCCGTTCTATGAAGGTTTCTTTCGCCTTGCAGGACATGAAAAACCGTTCCGTTTCCGCGTTGGACAGATTCCGTTTTATCCCGTGTAAAAATGCCATTTAACTTCACGGGCCGGAGAAATTTTCCGGTTAAGACAGGTTTCCGGCTTGTACAGGTTCCGCTTTAGACAGATTTTACTGTATTCCTAATCAGGCAGACGGTCATTCTTTTTATACTTCTTCAGTACTTGGATTGGGCCGAACACAATTCGTTAATGCATTGGCAAGGAGAGAGCGCCCCCGCCCTTAGGAATGATTATATTTTCTCGCTACGGAGTAGAAAGTTATGTAATGCTGTGCAAAATATAGCGAATTGTCAGCAGAAAAACTCTTATTAGAGAACCCTGGCAACGAAAAAGTGGATATATCCAGTTGCTACATTTAGAAAAAATCCTCTAACACGTGGTGTAGCCAGAATTCTTGTTTTATGGCGCCTTGATACCGAAAAATCGTATGATGACAAAAAGTCTGTCTGTCTGTCTGTCCGTCCGTCTGTGAACAACGCTAGCAGCTAAACCGTTCATCCGATTTTCTCCAAAATTGATATTCCCTAATCGATCTGGCTGATGTTGCGGTCTCTTGAATTTGAAACCGATATTTTAATTTAGTGAGGTACTTTACATGAAGTCCCTGGAACATTTTCCAAATTTTCAAACAAATTCTCCATCGTTTGTTATTAAATTTTGTTGCTGAATGGTGTGAAGAACGTTTAAATGAATGGGTGCAGGTCTCATGTTAGTTAAAAATCTAGTTTTTTCGAAAATTGCAAAAGTTCGAAATTTTTCGGCGTCTTTCTACAACTAAAATATTAAACACAGAATTTTTTCCTTCATTAAATCTGTTCCTTAAAGGTAGATTTTGAAATAAGGCCATGTACAATTTTTCGAAATTTTGAATATTTTTCTGTAATTTTGCGTGAAAATACGGGGGAAAATATGCGAGCTGATTTAGCATCACTGTATAGTTTCAGAACTGTACGCGTATAATTCCGACTTTGTATCTTGTATTTTATACAAAAATACGCCTACATGTGTAAAATGTTTTTCTGATCGAGTTCATAAAAATTTTCAATTATAAAATAATTACAATTTTTAAATGAAATATTTATTTTTAAAAAATATTTGCAGAAAAGTAAAATACACATTTCAAAGTATTAAATGAAACTAACGAGAAACTTTTATAATAAGTACTTTGGAGTAATAATTGATCATATTTGCGAAGTACGAGTACATTCCAAAATTTAATATAGACATAACTACACAAATAATCAATTTTCAAGTAAATAAAAGAATACGTGTCTCTATTTTGATGTCGATATTTAAGAAAAAGCATTGTACATTTTTGAAAAGTCGTGTCAAAAGTCGTGCGATTTGACGTGTAATGGCTCAAAAGCTTGTAATCTGTCAGAGTTATGCGTGACGTATGTGTATTCTTTCATCTCTCCACAACCTGATTTTCAAGAACGAAACTGCGTGTATCGCCGCGTCATCTGCACTGCCTCAGCCATCTGTAGAAGTGCGCTAATCGACCTTCATACCGACGTGTGGGCGGCGTCAGTGCAAAAGAACCTGAAAGACGCATTTAATGGCAGAAAATTCAAGATCGTGTAGTTGAGATGATTACAATTTTTTTCCTCCTTTTAGTATAGTGTATTAAATTAGCTTAAGTAAATAGTGAATGAGCAAATTGGAAGAGGTAAATTTCTTTAGAGTTAGAAAACTATCGAACAGAGCAGCGGGCCGCTAGAATTCTCCTGCATACGTGAACCCGACCTAGCTATCTATCTAGCCAGTGCGGGGCATGTGGAGAGGTAGGGGGCGTGCCGCCGCGAGCGGTCGCAGGTGCTTCTCAGAGTGCGCGCGCACTGATAGCGGCGCCTCGTACAAAAGGGCTGTCGCGCGCGCGTCGCCGCTCACTCGCCATGGCCACCCGCACACGCACGCACACGCGCACGCGCGCGCGCCCCGCCACCCCGCCGCGCGCGGACCCCATGGCGGTCACGTGGATGGAGCGCTACAGCGCGCAGATGGACAAGCTATGGGGCCGCCTGCCCAAGTTCGCCGCCTCCGCCGTCGTCACCGCCGCCGTCTTCACCCTCGGCGCCACCATGCGAGGTAAGAACCTAGGGCCCCTTCACGCCGCGGCGCCACTGAGCAGCGCTTCCCGGTGGCGCGTTTGTTGGTAAAGCATTGGTTTAAAAGATGCTACTGTGGCGCTTAGGATCCCTTCACACGGCGCCACTCAGCAGCGCTTCCAAGTAGCGCGTCTGCTGGCAAAGCATTGGTTTAAAACGAGGGATTCACACGAACGGCGACGTCGCGCTTCGGTGGCGCTCGGAGGCGAACTCCCACCACCAGCAGAAGCGTGTCTGCGCCACCGCAAGCAGAGCATTGTTCTAAATGGCAGTCTTCACACTAAATGCGCCACTAAACCGGTTTTTGCCTGCTGCCTGCCTTTCGGCCGCCTGAGCCCACAGGGGGATGACTCACGAAACCTTCTCTCTCGCTGCCGGTGGTGGAGGCGTGTGAAGGCTCTGCCGCTTCTCGGTGGCGCCACCGAGTGGTTCCGTGTGAAGGCAGCCTATACTTCAAGATAGGAGTCAACACTTTTCGTACACCGCTTACCTTAGGATAAATTATGTTTTTTAACACAATATTTGGCAGAATGTTGAAGAATCGTCTTAAGAATACATTGATACGTAAAACGTGAAAACAAACAGATATGAGAACCCTTCAATTTTGTAACGCTTTTTTTCGTACTACCGTAAACTACATAGCAGGGGGTCTATCTGAGGCCACACTGCCGAGTAGTATTGCTTTGAGCAAGAGTGACGAATTCAGATTTTGGCCAGAGGTGTTTTCTAAATCTGACGTGGTTCTAAATGTTATCAATATACACAAGACAAACTCTTGGACTTCTCAAAGTGATGTTTTATTTATCTTTCCCCTTTATGTCACTTCTACTGTTTGTCTACTAGTACTCACCTTAGTGAAGGAAACAAGGAGTGTGAATATGCTGATCTTACAAATTCTACGACTCGGTGTTTAAAGCTATAAATTCTGCTCTATAGTGATATTGTCCCAAAACCTGTGTGTTTATCATTCATGTCAATTAGAAAAAAGTGGTGTAAATCGCTTATCAAGAAAATTAATAATCTGCCCTTTTATTTCTAAAGAAAAGAATAGTAAGATATCGCAGCAAATCATGTCTTTGATTGGCGATCACTTCTAGAAATAAAGATACAATGCTCTCACTTTCGATGTAGATAACCGGTCGATTTCCGATTAGTCTGTGATCTTTAACACACTTTGTGTGAGTAATTGATACTAGAGTACGCATGTCCTAAAGCATCAGATTTCTACAATCACGTCGAAAATGCCAACAATCTTCTCTTATCTATCTGTGTGTCGTGTGTCTTTTGTGTCTCTTTAATTTCTATTTCTCTACAGTTCGTAATTTCAGTATTATTAGACAAGTCTACAGCGAAGGTTAACTTATCTCACAAATATGAAAGACAGGCCTAGTCTAGCTGAGAAGGTGCAATCGCAAATTTTCAAGAAGAGTTGATGTGAGGCCTCTAGGATGGCTCGAGGGCAGCGTACTAGTTTCCCGAGGTGCGGTCCCAAGTTCGATTCCCCGTCGAAGCAAAAATAGTTGTAGCTTTCCTTTAAAATTGTCTCAGTTTCTGTAGCTGTGTGACGAAGGAAAGCTCAACAGCTGAAGATTGCTAGTTACGGTGAAGTGAATACGTCATGTTCGCCACATGACGCTCTTACCCCTAAGCATGGGATTTAACTAGGCCTAGGCATGAAGGACACCGTTTAGCTGGCCGGCAAAGTCGGACTATCGATTCAAAATGCCACATACCATACATAATTTTAACTTGATATACTAGGAGTTACATTCAAAAATATGTGTGACAATTAACCTAATGTATATCACCAGTAGGTAATAATAAAACTAGTGGTGCGAAAATAGCTCGTACCTTCTCGCCGGTATTTTCATGCAAAATTACGCGAAAAGTACTCAAAGTTTTAAAATCCTGTAAAAAACTTTATTTTATCTTTAAGGAACAGATTTCATTAAGGGAAAAATGTCTCTCTTCATAATTGCAGTTGTAGGAAGACGGCGAAAAAATTTTGAACATTTGAAATGTTCGAAAAATCAGGGTTTTAACGAACCTGAGACATGCACCACTGTCTTAAATGTTATTCACACTATCCAGCAAAAAAAATGTAATCAAAAATGACGGAGCCATTTTTTGAAAATTTGGAAAATGACCCTGAGACTTGATGTAAAGTAGTCCCAAAATTAAAATATCGGTTTCAAATACAAGGAGCCGCAACATCAGCCAGATCAGTTGAGGAATATCAACTTTGGAGAGAATCAGCTGAACGGTTCAGCCGCTAGCCTTGTTCACAGACGGACGGACGGACGGACAAACACGTTTTATCGTCATACGAATTTTAGGTATGAATGATTACTCCACGTATTAGAGGATATTTTTTCTAAATTTAGCAACCGGATTTAACCACTTTGTCGTCACCAGAGCCCTGTAATAGTTTTTCCACGGAAAATTGGCCGTTTTTTCGCGCAGCATTGCATAACTTTCTCTCTACTTCGTAGCGAGAAAGTAATAATATATACAGGTTTTGGAAAATGTGAATGTACTATGTTATCACTGTAAAATAAAAATTAAGATGGTTAATTTATATTACACAAAATCTGAGACTACTTAACATTCAATTCCATTAAATATTCAAAATTAAATAGATTTTTCGTAACATACAAGACGGTGGTTTCAATTGAGAATCGTGAAATGTGTAAAGTTCATAAGGAATTGTGTTGTAGTATTTTCTTTTTTTCAGAGTGATTAATACAATTATTATGGTGACGGCTTTACCCCTATTCTGTCTTGAAAACTTTGACAAAAAGTTAAATGTACATCTTTTCTTTTCTGTATCAAAAATATATACAGTGGAACGGAACTTTCAGTGAATATACACACTACCTGATCACCTTCATTGGCCCCTTCAGCGCAAAAATGCGTCGCAAGTTTTCTAAACCAAACACAATAATTAAATGTAATGCGTCATAACTCGTAATGGAGAGAATGAGAAAATGTACTGCAAAGCTAACGAATCAGCCCTTCCCTTTCAAATAAATCCGGTCACGTCGAGTGACCTCACAGGTTAGCCCCGAAGAGGGCGCGCGAGGGAAAAGCGTCAGCTGCCAATATGTGTTGGTTTCAGCGTTGATTTTCGATATAAATTGGAGTGTCTGTGATTTCAAAATAACTGCCTATTTATAATTGAATATGATAATTCATACTATGGGGTTGGTAAAGCTAGCAGCCCCACTTACTCAAAAACAAAAAAAATATGTAATATACTAAAAACATATTATTCTAACAACTTCAGGGACACAAAGCACGCTTATGAGCTAAGGCGAGAAGAGTATACAAAGCAAAGGCCCGAAGTCTTTCTGCACACTATGTGACTCCAAGAGGAACGCGGGATCTAGCAATCCCATACATCTCACGCCAAAGGAAAGAGAATATACACAACCTATCGCCCTCCCGCTTACCTGGTGTCAATCTTGCCACCGTATGGAGGCATTACTCTTTCAGTAATTTCATGTTCAACACAGGACGTCAATAGATCTCGGAAACTTCTGTCTTCAACTCAGTGAAATTCTTAAAACGTAAAGTTCTTAAAACGCAGTGTCTACTAGACCCATGCGCGCCTAACGAAGGGTTAAATTCTAATGAACACATTTCATTAAGTGAAAGAAATATCTTCGTAATTGTAGTTCTAGAAAAAACTGAAACACGTGTCAACTTTTGTAATTTTCGAAAAAGCAGACATTTGGACGAAAATGAGACCTGCGCCATTTTCTTAAGCGTCTTTTACGCTATTCGGGGACAAATTTTAATCAAAATATTTGGAGCCTTTTTTTTTGGAAACAGAAAATGTTTTTGAGGTATTATGTAAAATACTCTCAAAAATCAAAATATACTTTTGAAACACAAAGAGACTCCAGTTTGTTCAGACCGATCGGGGAATATCAGTTTTGGGCAGAATCGGCTGAATGGTTTAGGCGCTAGCGTTGACAACGGACGGAACATTTTGCCGTCAATCGAATTTTCGGCATCAAAAACTCATATAACATGGAGAATGGCTACACTACATGTTAGAGGAAATAATTTACTATATATATATATATATATATATATATATATATATATATATATATAACAACAGGATTTATCAACGTTTTCGTTACCAGGAGTACTCTAATTACTTCCTCTAATAAGTTGTGTAGACAGAATTTATGTTATATATTGCAAAATGTCTATTTTCAACGCTAGCGCCAAAACCGTTGAGCCGATTTTCTCCAAAACTGATAGTCCTCTATTGATTTCGATGTCATGGCACATTGAATTTGAAACCGCAATTTTAATTTTTGATGGTACTTTGCATGAAACCCCTGGAATAAAAAATCTTTGAAAAAGGCCATGTGGAGTTTTTTAACGAGTAGTTTTCGAATAATTTTGACTTTAAATTAATGCATTTTAGAAGAGAAACATTTTCTCAAAAATTATCCAAGTTTCTTCTTCAGATTTATTGAATAGAAGACAGAATACTTAAAATATTATCATTTTTGTTGAACTCTCTGAATTTGCAAAGTTGCTGGGAAATTGCAAATTTATAAATAATGCGAGAAAATAGTACGGGCTATAGCACCACTAGTTAAGAAATTATTGAATTAAATTATCTTATCCTTATTTAGTACATGGTGGATGAAACGTTCCTTACATTAGGGGATTTGACCCGCATATGTTTTATAAATTTCAGCGTGTGAGAGATTACACTAGCTGGAAATGAGTAAATATTTTTATTGTAAATAATTTTATTGACTTGACTTATCCTTACCATATTATATCTTTACTTACCCTCAAGAAAATGTTTATTATCAATAGGAATGGAGGAAAACATAATTAACAAAAAGGCGGGACAAACCTCCCTGTTGCGTTTTCCCTGCAACAGTTAGTGGCTAATTGTTCTTGTTTGAATTATTCAAATTGATGTCATTGTTCCGGAACTGTTGGTAGAAGAAAACAACAGAAAATTAGGAAAACTAAATGTCAAGGAATTTGATATCTTTGCTATCTCGGAGCTTAATCTGAATATAACAGGACAGTGAACTATCTGGACATCTGGCAGGCAACCAGCTGGTTAGGCAGCGAAGATAAAGCCCGACCAGGTGTGCAGTTGTTCAGCGATAACGAACTCCTCCGCTAATCAGTGATCCATTCCTTGCGGGAGTACTTCAACTGGCTATTGAATCTGCTTTGGCAGCTGATGACTGTCAAACGTTTCGAGACACGTGTGATTAACTGCAAACTAATGGGCAAATTGATAATTTTTCGGAATATATGGAAGCCAAGTCTTTTGCTAAACGACAAAGGGTACCGATTCCTCCGCATCACCGATGCAAAGTCTCGGAACTATGACTGGCGGGAGGGGGGCAAAAGTTTTGTGTATGTAAATTCTAATTCAGCGGGTGGAAATACATAAGGGTGTGGTCGCCAGATGAGGATAATTTTCATAGTATACCTCAGTTACTTTGACGGGATAGGACTTTCATGGACATTGGTCTGAAACTTGCGAACACTTTCTGTGAAAGCAAATGAAAATGAAATTTTATAGTTATGGAATGCATTTTGTTTTGGTGAATTTTGTCATTTTTTAGTTTTATGAAAAACTCTTACTCGATTGGCAATTTCTGAAGGTGTAATCGCATTTAACAGGCCCAAATTAGTTAGAATCTGTGAATACGGACACTAAAGAAAATAATACTTTTCTGTATTTGGCTGCGTAATCATTTACCCCACGCGACCACTCATCCTTTGGACGGCAATGGCACAATACCGCTCTGACCCGCTGCTCATGGAAGATCAAGCATCGCCACACAGTCACGCCTATCACAGGCTTCAGCCAATGAGCTTCATGCACCAGTTTGCGTCACAATATTAGCAGGAATATTGAAAGCAAACAGATTCCAAAATCATCATCACCTTTATACAAGCCATTGCAACAAATACGTGAAGCATTTTTTTAATATTCATTTTTTTCAATTATACCTTTATGGTGTTATTTTTGGTTGGCCACCGCTGAAAATTGTCATTTTATGCCACTTTCAAAATGCTTCTCAACACTTTTTGCTTGGCGGACAGTGTCTGTTCCGTCTTTTCAAACGAAGTGCCCTTGTGTGGTCACGTGATTCGTAACATATTTGATGCTGAGCAGAATGAGCAAAAATCGGTGCGCTGGAGCATTACCAGATATGTCACGAAGCACGTGACCACAACACGGGCACGGGCAAAAGTTGAGAAACATTTTGAAAGTGGCATTAAGTGACGGTTTTCAATTGTGACCAACCGAAAATAACACGATGAAGGTGTTGTTGAAATAAAATATGCAACATTTAAAAAATACTGCATATCTGTTTCAATGATTTGTAACAAAGTGATCAAGTTTTGATATCTGGCTGTGTGACGGAATATGGTGCATGAAACTCATTGGGTATTGCCGGGTAAAGTAGTGAGCCGCCATTACAACATCGCACCATGTACAGACGACTACTAAGGCGAGCGGCGTCCAACGATCCAAACTTTCCGGCAGCGACCTCTAAAAGCTGCCGAATGCAAGCAACGGGCAAGTACACGGGTCCGGCGGAGAACTCAGGGAGCCAATACCGACAGAAGAAGACGTATAGCTACGCTGAGGACCACTAGAGGCAATAAGATGACACCCCCCGAGGGCTCCGCCGCCATCGCTGGAGACATATGGTTCATGGTGCGATGTAGTAAGCAGCCGGCATCGGAGAAGATACTCGACTTCCACAGCAATATACCCATAACCTTTCATATTGTTCTCTCCCTTCCTCTCTCTCCCTCTCTCTCCCTCTCCCTCCCTCTCTCTCCCTCCCTCTCTCCCTCTCTCCCCTCTCTCTCCCCCTCTCTCTCTCTCCCTCTTCCCTCTCCTTCTCATTCTCCCTCTCTCTCCCTCTCTCCCTTTCTCCATTCACCACAGTAGTCACAAATTATGCGACTCCCTAGGAATACGCTCAAGTCAGTCAGATTCCGAAGGAGGCACATCAGTAGGCTGCGCAGCGGTTCACCTTGTCCTTGCATCGTGCTCTGGGCAATGGAGCTGAGAGTGTCCTTCGGTTACAGGCGAGTGGCTGATGGTGCTGGTGCACCTCTTCAGATACTTCAAAGGGCCAAGTTTGGTGGCCAGCGGCGAGGACGAGCCCTTTGACTGGAGCTGGTCCCAACTCACCTTGGAGCGCCTGCATCTCCAAAACGTACAGTACTTCCTTCTCGGAGCAGTGACAGTCTCCTACGGAATGTACTTCGGAATAGGCGGCTTTCTGCATGTAAGTACGGCTACATTCACAAGTGTTCTTAACGTTTCATCACCTTGGTTCTCACCAGCTCTTTTGATCAAGATTCAAGCTTAAAAGATTGATTTTTTGGCACGTCAACTGCTACGGTCATTAGTTCCGTTAGTGTAGTGAATGTATCTAACCGGAATGTTGCTTCACTGCCCCTGGTAGAAACAAGACGCAACGCACAGACACAAGAGCAAATGCTGAGATGGCCCCTTGTTTTGCTTCTGGACGTAAATGTAGCTTCACTATGCGCACGTTTGGTTGAGCACTCCATTTGCTGTTAGTGGTAGGAGTAGAGCTGAGGGTGAGTTACTATTTTGTTAGCAATACAGAAAAATCTCATCTGCATTTCATTTACCGTTGCAATTATGTTTTCTATAACTCAGAAAAGAAATATCTAGTTTTTCAAATATTGCTAATCTCGCGCTTTTTTAAATTTTATTATTATATCCTTTTTATATTTTATTCGTCTTTCAACCATCGTATTTATAATTAAAATGTTGGGAAGGGATTGTGGAACTTAAGGAAACGTGCGCAAATAATCTCCTCCCCCGTACGTCATATACAGTTTTCACTATTTTTTGACCGAATAAATCGAAATCGAAAAGACATTGCACTTTCTCCATCATACGTACTAGGATATGAGAGAGTAAAACACTTTTCATACTGCAGTTTTGCATTAGTACCTCTTTTCCTGAGTGGTTGTTGAATTCTGTCCTGGTACGTGCGTGATGTGTGGCTGCTGAAGGTTTAGTAGTTCTGGAAGGTGAGCATGAGCATGCTTTGGAGTGTGGCTGTTGAATGAACAGTGGTTCTGATAAGTTTTACCGAGAGTGAGAGTGGAAAGTTCAGTGGTTCAGGTACGTGTTACCCAGTGTAAGTGTTCAATGTGGAGTAGTTATAGTTCATGTTACCCAGTCTAGATGTTGAATTTTCAGTCGTTCTGGTACATGTTATGAAGTGTAATAGTTTACTTTGGAGTAGTTTTGGTGCGTGTAACCGAGTGTGGATATTGACTGTGCAGTGCTTCTGGTACGCATAACCAAGCGTGCATGTTGTCTCTACACTGGTTCTGGTACATGTTATAGAGCGTGGATGTTGACTGTGCAATGGTTCTGGTACGTGTTACCAAATGTGGGTGTTGACTGTTCAGTGGTTCTGATGTGTTACTGAATGTGGATGTTGACTGCGAAGTGGTTCTGGTACGTGTCACCGCATATTATGTAGTGGTTTTGGTACGTGTTACCGAGTGTGGGTGTTGACTGTTCAATGGTTCTGGTACGTGTAACCGTGTGGATGTTTACTGTGTAATCGTTCGGGTACATGTAACCTAGTGTGGATGTTGACTGTACAGTGGTTATGGTACGTGTTACCGAGTGTGAATGTTGACTGTTCAGTGGTTCTGGTAGGTGTAACTGTGCGGATGTTGACTGTACAATGGGTTTGGTATGTGTTACCAAGTATAGATGTTGACTGTGAAGTGGTTGCAATACGTGTTACCGAGTGTGGATGTTGACTGTGCATTGGTTCTGGTACGCGTTACCGAATGAGGATGTTGACTGTGCAGTGGGTTTGGTATGTGTTACCAAGTATAGATGTTGACTGTGAAGTGGTTGCAATACGTGTTACCGAGTGTGGATGTTGACTGTGCATTGGTTCTGGTACGCGTTACCGAATGAGGATGTTGACTGTGCAGTGGGTTTGGTATGTGTTACCAAGTATAGATGTTGACTGTGAAGTGGTTGCAATACGTGTTACCGAGTGTGGATGATGACTGTGCAGTGGTTCTGGTACGTGCGCCGGCGCTCCGAGCCGCACGAGTGGAAGTGCCAGCCCGAGAAGTGGCTGCCGCCCGAGCTGGAGCGTCACGAAATCCTGGTGGGGTCGCTGTCCCTGGCCTTCACCTCGGGCCTCACCGGCATCCTCGCGTGCTACATCTCCAACGGTGGTTGGTCCACCGTGTACTACGACTTCGACGAGTTCGGCTGGACCTGGTGGGTGCTGCAGTGGCCGGCCATCTTCATCTACCAGGTGACCCACCATTTTCGTATTTCTGTATGTTATAACTGAGAGTGTCAGTGCCCCTCTAACACTATAAGATGAGAACCGTCGCCACTTACAAGTCGGCTTCTGGAGGTTGGCCTCCTTATAACCCATCTAGTGGAACACCGAAATAACAGCATAAGTCCCTAATTCCCGTCCAGTCACTCGACATGAGAGGTAGTGCAGTGTATACGGGTGTAAAGGGGAACTAGGCGAAAAGTAAGAGGAAAGAACTATTGCACCTGGACTATCTGTTACGGTAGGTTTCCGGCTCCGCTGAAATAATGCAGTACGTTCAGTGGCTCCGCTTACTTTACGCAGTCCGTTACATCTGCAAGGTGCGAGACGTAACCATGATGGAAAAAAGAAACTTTCAAAAGCAGCTCACTGCGCAGGGCCGAAGGCTTGTTTCAGCTTAGGTTCTATCCCCATCTCATAAATTGTCTGCTATAAATTATTTTTCAAGAAAATTTACAGAAAAAATTTGGAGCCGTTTCTGAGAAATTTTTGAAAATATTAAGGCTTCTTGTAAAGTATCCCCAAAAGTCAAAGCATTAATTTCGTTCAGATCGATTGAGGAATATTAGTTTTGGAGAAAATCGGCTGAACAGGCGCTAGGCGCCAACTTTGACCTCGGACGGACAGACAAGCGTTAAGCCGTTAATCGATTTTTCAGTATCACCCATAAAGCATGCGTTCTCACCACACAAAGTGTCAGAGAAAGACATTTTCTATACTTCGGTTTTTCTTTCTTGGCGCGTGGGGGAGGTGTCATCAAAATGGAATATCTCACGGTATTTCGCGTCGTTCTCGGTTGTGCCGCTAGGTGTCGCATGATCGTAACTGTATCGAGCAGTGCTGCCAAACATGTGACTCCTAGTGGCACAACCGAGAACGACGCGAAATACCGTGAGATATGAAAGTGAAGCATCTTCAATCCACGCTGGTCAAAAACCCGTTTCATCTACAATGTTTACAAACTTGGAGCATATAGAATCGAATTTTTGTTTTAAAAAGAAAGTCCATTGCTCGCGTTGAATATTTGGGTGTATCCTTGGGTAACATTAAATATTGTGAAGGGGCACACGGAGAAATAGCAGACAAAGAAAAGTTCAAATTACAGACTGTACTGGAACGCAATCCCGGTTTTTCAACCCTTCGTAAAATGAGATGTGAGATAAGTAAAGTGTGATTCTGCAAGGAAAATGAGTCAGAACACTTTGAACATTCGCCTGAAGATATAAGTTTATTTAAATATGGCTTGTTGCATCGTATGACATAGAAAGAACATTCTCCATGGACACAGCGAATTGCAGTTCCATCATAGTCGATTATTTAAAATACATGGTATCATTCAGTGTATTTTATTGGAAGGAAAGAAATGATTCAGAGTGAGACTTTTTGTGCCTTATAAATTGAATTTTACATTACTTGGTAAACATTAAAAAAACATTTCTATCGTTTATCAGCTTTTCTTCGAGAATAGTGTGTATTTTTGTATACTATGAATACTGCGTGATTAGTGTAATACTAATGACAGGTCTACGCCACCTACTAGCTACAAAGCATCGCCACCACACCCTTCCTCTTCAGTCACTTCCACAAACTATGAGAGAATCGATAAAAGATTACATTATTATCAACGATTCATTATCAATGACAGGACTATGCCACCTACTAGTTACATCGCATCGTCAGCTCACCCTTCCCCTTCAATCACTTCTACAAAGTATGAGAGAATCGATAATAAAATTCTGCGTTCCAATCAAAACTTTTCAGTGAAAAAAAGCTTCAAACTTCCTATTTACGTATCGTTTAAACGACATTTTTTTTTAAATGGCTCCAAATTTTTCAATATTTTTTTAAAATTTAGGACGAAGTTTTACTCTTCTACAAAATTCTATAAGCAATATTTCAGTTCTAATAACAATTAGGGGACAGAAAAATTGAGAAAATGTGAAAAAAAGTAGTTTGGGCGGCGGTAGAAGGTAGTTCGACCAAGAAATTAGGAAACGAACTAGTACGAGTAAGTCTGTGCCATTTTCTTCGCACCACTAGTTTTATTTAATTTAATATATTTGTAACACATATCACAAATTTTAGCTTCCTGCACCCCTTCTCCATATACACTTTAACTATGCCAAATCTCACTCTCCTCTGAGCATGCATTATGCTTATAAAGGTATACGAAGTTTTATCATCACGTATTAATATACAGATTAACAAATGTTGAATTTCTTCCGACAGGACTACGCCACCTATTGGCTCCATCGCATCTACCACACGCCATTCCTTTACAAGCACTTCCACAAGCTGCACCACAAGTACAAGCAGCCAACAGCGTTCTCCGTCACCGCCATCCACCCAGTGGAGATCATGCACATCCAAATCACTCTGCTACTGCCCATTTTTGTGGTACCTACACATTTTGGTAAGTGCGTTGAAGACATTTTTTCGAAGGTCCATTACAAATTGATCGCTTTAAGAATCGACGGTAATAAATTATAACATTTCCGTAATTTTATCGATTACTATAAAATTAAACGGGATGCGGAAACTTAATAAAGGGGATGGGTTATATACCGAAACGTTTCCTCTTCTTAGTTTCGTAAAAATCACACTTCGATATTGCAATGATTTGAAGAAATTCGTCAATTTAGGTACTATTAATTATTTCAAAGTTTTACAAATGTCAGTAATATACAAGAGGGTATTCACAAACAGTGGCGGACTAATATGCAAAACTAGTGTTATGTATAATTCCATGTAATTTACGCGTTCTTTTGTAATGTATGCCCTGAAATACCATGGCGAAGTTTTATGTTTTTGCAAGGGCTACAAATACTTGCCGCGCTAAAGGCGGTACTGTTTATACCAGTGCAGATGAATATTATTGGTTGAAAATTGTCACAATACCCAGACGAAGTAAACGCGCGAACGCTTCAACGCTTGGAGGCCTTTCGCCCACGCCACTGAGGACTTCTCTTCAATGTGATACAGAAAACTTCCCTGATCCATTCAACCGTTTCCCTGATCCATTGAGCAAATGCTGAGACGGCCCCTTGTTTTGTTTCTGGACGTAAATGTAGCTTCACTGTGCGCACGGTTTGTTGAGCACTCCTTTTGCTTGTAGTTCATTTACCGTTGAAATTGATTTTCTATAACTCGGAAACAAACATTTTTAAATATTTTTATTTTTCTAAAATAATTATTTTCTAAATTTATTTTTTCGTTTTCTACTTTCATAGAGTTTTTTTTTGTTTTGTTTTTTTGTTTTAAATTCTGGGCCTCAAGAAAATGTGCGCAGATAAATCTCTTTCCCCACACGATATATACGGTTTTTATTGTTTTTGACAAATAAATAAAAATATAAATATGAACTAAGAGGCTGGGTATCCTAATTTATGCCTACGACAGTCTGATTTGTGCTAAGATTTTAAATGATGTGTTTTAATGTTATATTTTTTTCTCGTCCTTTGTTACAGTACCATTCTATGGCATCGCACTTTACACATACTATCATGGAATTATCGACCATTCTGGTATTAATTTCAAGTCATTCTGGTGGCAGCCGTGGCAACCGGATGCTATTTTTCATGACAATCATCACCAATATTTTCATGTAAATTTCGGCTTCAACATCTATATCTGGGATGTGGTAAGTACTTATTTGCTGAATCATGTTATATATAAGAGGTCTGTTAGAAAAGTATCTGACCTTTGACCGGGAAAAATTAACTGGCATACCTGGAGCGTTGGACACCTAATCACCTTCAAAATAGCCTCCTTGGAACTCCACGCACGTCTTCCAGTAGTGCCACCATTTTTGGAAGCATTCTGAGAAAGCTTTTTAGAGTTTATATTTTTTTTATTTTTATTTTTTTATTTATTAGTCTAAATTTACATCGTTCAGCCTTTTGGCTCTACAGATGATTGGTGACTTACACTAATTTTAAAAATTACGAGTGGGGAAACTCAATGAGCACCGCCAGAACATCACTTGAGATGAATTTAATTACTGAAGTTAATTATTTCTATTCGAACGTGGAAAAGCAGTTTAAGAATGAATGCAGGGGATATCTGTTTTTTATTCTCAGAAAGGGAGGATTATCTATGCCGAGGTTGTAAAAGGATGGTCCGGATATGTTAGTTTTTTTTGTTTTTGTTTTTTTTTGTTTTGTTTTCAGTTTAGCTCGGCAATCGTTGCAGACATACTGTTCCCCCTTGTCTAAAATCGCGTTCCTTTCTGTGCGCTAACCAAAGCGGAGGGACTAGATCAGGGGTCCTCAAACTTTTTAAACGGGGACCAGTTCACTGTCCCTCGGGCCGTCGGAGGGCCGGATAATATAGTGCCATTTTTCTAACTCTGCCTCTCACACCCCTTTGGCTGATCACACGGCATTTCGCGTCTTTCTCGGTCCTGCCGCTAGATTTCGCATGGTCGCAAGCATTGCTTGATACGGTCACGATCATGCGATATCTAGCGGCATGACTGAGAAAGACTCCAGGTACCGTGACATATTCCATCGTGAAGACAGGCCTTGAGAGGCAGAGTTCAGGCAATGACAGGTCTACCGATAACATACAGTCATCACGCGAGCAGATCCCAAACTTACTCAGCTTGCGCTGGCGAAATGTACAGCGTGGTAAAGAGGATAACGCAAATCATAGATATTGCTTTATTAAAAACAATTTTTTAAAAAAACACCAATGTTTTGGCAACAAAATATCAATGTGAAGAAAACATCGAAAGCAAAACATCGATGTTTCTGGAGGAAAACATCGTTGTTTTAAAACCATCGGGTTTTTTTTTGTTGTTTTTTTTGCCATCCTTAGACACACTAACACATAATAAAAAATGTGCGTATTTTAAGAAAAAAGTCTTTAAACCATAAAAACCCGGCGGGCCGTATAAATGTCCTCGGCGGGCCGCATGTGGCCCGCGGGCCGTAGTTTGAGGACCCCTGTAGTGACTAGATTTTCTGTGCACACGGATGGTTTCCGCCTGCGTGTGACTTGCCTGAAACGCTCGGTACTGTTTCTGTTATTATCTCTCTTGGTCACACCAAGAAATGCATAAAATCTGTTTTCACACACGTCTAGACAAAGAATCAGATTTTACTTTCGTATGCGTAATCGTACGAGTAAGTCGTATTGATTTACAAATCGAAACTTTCTACTCAGCTTCAAAATGGCGCCCTGTAATGAGTAGGACCTGGCTCTGAAATTGCACGTATTTTGGAAGAAAATGTATAATTCGTCAAACTGGGAGGTGAACGATTCTATCCTAAAATTCACGATTTATTATCATGAATTATAATATTTCCGACATAATTTCTGACATACGATTCTTGAAGCTATGCAGAAAATAATAAAAGTACCGAGAATTCACGAAATGATTCGCCCAGAAGATATCTGCAATCTGCAACGATGTATAACAATGCTGTTACAAAAATACCATTTGATACCACTCATTGTTAAAAACCCTGGTGCAATAAGTTTTTACTTTCCCGTATATGTATGTATATATGGAGTTGTTGTTTTTTTGCCATCCTTAGACACACTAACACATAATAAAAAAGGTGCGTATTTTAAGAAAAAAATCTTTAAACCATAAAAACCCGGCGGGCCGTATAAATGTCCTCGGCGGGCCGCATGTAGTGTAGTACACGTAGTGTAGGGGAAGTTACGTAATGCTGCGAGAAAAAACGGCGGATTTTCAGCAGAAAAAAATTCATTGCCAGGCCCTGATAACGAAAAAGTAGATAAATCCAATAACTTAATTAAGAAAGAAATCTCCTAACACGTGGTGCAGCCAGAATCCGTATCTTGTGGGTCCTTGATACCGAAAAACCAATTGAAAGCAAAACGTCTGTCCGTCTGTCTGTGAACAATGCTAGCGACTAAACGGTTCAGACGATTTTCTCCAAAATTAATATTCCTCGAGCGATCTGACTGATTTCGAGGCCCTTGAATTTGAAACCGATATTTTAATTTTGGGGAGTACTTTACATGAAGCCTTCGGACATTTTTTAAATTTTCAAAAAAAAATGGCACCAACAATTAATTATGCAAAAATGTTAAGAACAATTAAATTATTTTTGCATAATTACTTAGCAAGCAAATCGTTCCATATGACGGCCCATTTGTTTTTTGTGATATTCGGCTGTGGTGATGAGAGTTGTCTTAGGCTAGCTCACCATTAATTACTAGGAAGTTTGAAGATCAATTAAATTAATTTTTGCATAATTAATTCGCAATTACATTCTATATGTCGTCATATTGGTAACCAGCTACATCATAGGCCGGTTCATCATTAATACGCAAAAATGTGAAGATATTTTAACTTATTTTTGCGTAATTAATTAGCAATTAAATAAATCCAAATGGTAGCATATTTATTTTGTTTGTAACCGATTGTGGTAGCGCCAGCAACGTTCCGATAAAATCGCGAAATGCATTTTCCGTGGCATTACATAATTTTCTCTGCACTACATAGATATTACTCGGTGTATAAGTACGTATATGAGAAAGTAGATGCTGTTTTGGAGTTGGCCTTATATACGTTGATATATTGTCACGCAGGGAGGACGTGCGGGGGCTATGACGTGTAATTTATGACGTAAACGGCCAATACTTGTACTATAAAATGTATTTCAAAAGTGTGATGACGTAATTTATGCCATAAACGGCCAATATGCGTGTCGTTAAATAAAATGTATTTCAAGTGTGGGATGACGTATTTTATGACAAACAGCCAAAACATGTGCTGTAAAATGTATTTCAAGTGTATGACGACGTGATTTATATCATAAATGGTCAATTGATGTGCCACAACATGTATTTCAAGGACGTGATTTATGCCATAAATGGTCAATTGGTGTTCCATAAAATGTATTTCACGTGAATTATGACGTGATTTATGCTATAAACAACCCGTTTGTGTGCGTAAAATGCATTTGAAGTGCATGACGACGTAATTCATGCCCTCAACGTGTGCTTGTGTTCGCAGCTGCACGGCACGTACCGCCGCAAGGACCGCGTGTACAACGAGCAGTCGTTCTACGGGCGCGGGGTGGCGCTGGCGGAGGCGTCACCCGAGGAACTGCGCGCGGACCTCGCGGAGCGCCGCTCGGAGAACCCCAAGGCGTACCGCTCCAACCGGCGCGACTTCGACCTCGACCCCGACCACGCCCACGCCCGCGCGCTCCCGCCCGCCGCCGCCAGGACGAGCAAGAGGCGCTACTTCCAGAACCACTCGAGAAAGTCGTAAGGGAACAGCAGACACAAAGACATATCAACATCGTTCCGGAAACTACGAGGTGGCTTCCGTTGGTTTGTGACCTCACAATCTTCAAGGCTTGGGTTTTTATATCTTGGCGCGGTGAGGGCCTGTCTGCAGGATGGAATATCTCACGGCATTTTGCGACTTTCTCGGTCGTACCGCTAGATCTCGCATGATCGCCAGCACTGCTCGATACGGTCGCGATCATGCGAGATCTAGCGGTATGACCGAGAAAGTCGCAAAATGCCGTGAGATATTCCATTGTGAAGACAGGCACTCACGAGCCAAGAAATAAAAAACCTAGGTATATACTTTGGTTTTTCGTTCTTGGCGCACCAAGTTCACGGACGAAAAATGGAGAGGGAAGGCTTTCCCCAATTGGGAGCTTCCACGTCACTACTGTGTTGACAAAGCGCTTACCACGTGCTAGCCGCGAGAGTGTGTGGCAACACAGCAAAACAGCTGACGAAATGTCATGCGCCAGGAAAGAAAAACCCAAGTATAGTTGTAGTACAAAGAAGAAAATGTCACTATTCAAAATAATCATCCTGTAATTCAACACACTTTTCATATCACTGTATTAACATTTCTGTTATTTAAAGAAAGAAAATTTATTTTGTGGTCCGAAACTGCTTGATTCACCTCAATGTCATCAAGAAATTTTATTCCCCGAAGATTTTTCTTCAGTTTTCACGAGAGTTAGTAGTCACCGCGTGTGAAATCTGGTCTTTAGGCCGAACGGTCTAACTCCCAGAAGCCTTGGTTCTCCTAATATTCTTCGCAATCTGAGCTATGTGAACATGTGATTTTTTGTGAAGAACTCAAACACCATAAGATTTCGTTCACCCCATCTCACTCAAGCCCCTGTCTTCACAACACTGTTTAAGATGACGTGTGTAAACGTATAGCAATAAAACAATACAAGATAAGAGTGTCTTCTGTTCCGAAGGTTTCCCAACTGTTCAGTGTTCTCTTGGTGAGGCCTGGAACTTATGGAAACGCCTTCGTATCCTCATTACATATATAAATATTGAAATTCATAAATCTGGATTCAAGGCACTTCACAGATAAATTCAATATCATTAAGAAATCCAATAACATCAAGAAACAAGACTATTGTTGTGTATATAGTATACACTGTCAAAGAGACTGACATCTCAGCCTATACTCACTGCCACGAGGTAGAAGCGCTTTGCGAACATGTATGTATATCTGACAACTTTGTAAATAAAAATATTTGTCCGTTCATAAAACATTAATTTATTACGTATAAAACCGTAATGTAAGTTAATTTAACGCCGTCTCATCTTTACAAGAATCAACAAATGTCCATTTCTTGGACGGAGATCTCTCCACTCCACTCTGCCCCTTCTCCTTTGTCACCATCAGCACCTAAGGACATTTGCAGTTTGCAACGTATTACTTACTTTGCTCATCCGAATGGCCTTTAACCAGACATTAAGCACATCATGTTTCTATCACTTTTTACTTTCCCGTATACATACGTATTGTGATATACCAGAACGGGACATGGTTTATTCATAATATTAGTTGTATACGGGGCGACTAAATGGACTTGTAAAATGGCGATATCCGGCCCTAGTAACGCCAGCGCAGAGGGTTGCTATGGTGCAGGGCAGGTAAATAAACTAGCTGCAAGCCTCGTAGGTGCCGGAACGCTGGCTAGATCGATATAATAAAGAATATGTGATTGGTCGAAAAACGTATGACGGACGAAGGCGCGGCTACATGGGGTTGTAAGAAATGAGCGGGTTGGCGGGGGGCAATTAGACTTTCTGGTGTTTACCGCCGTGTTTTGGAAAAATAGAACGTGGGACGCTACCGACCCATCAAGGGTTGCAAAATACAGAAAAACTTTCATTCGGACTTGGAGCTTCGTTGAGTGCAGATCGTTACAGTCTGACTCAGAGTGGTGGAGTGTAGGTCGTGAACTCGGCTCTTGAGTTTCGTGGAGTGCAAATAGTGTGCGGACCTTGTAGTTGAAAGTGAGACTTATACATTTTCGTGCGAAAAGTGACAGTCGTCATCGGACTTAGAAATTATTTGCCGGAGTACATCCGCGGACTTGGGCAGTTTTGGGTGTTCACCGGACGATAGTTCGAACATTAGTATTTTATTAAACTCGTGTGAAAGATTATAAACCTAAAGCGTCGGAAAGAACTTAGCTAGATTTTATGCAGTGTGGACTGGATACTTCAGCAACCGCGCAAGATCAGAAGACAGAAGAGCGACTCGGATTCATCGGCCAAGTGAGAAGCGTCTTCGGAACGAGCGGGTCGGCAAGACGGTAACATATACTGCAGTATATTAAAATAATATCTTTTAAAAGGGGTCATGGCCATTAAGTAATCTGTTAAAATTAACATCGAATAAATTGTTAAATTTTGTTCTTTGGAAAAAGAAAAGAGTCTGTTCATTTGTCAATCATAAGCTTCTAATTAGTTGGAAGCAGAGAATTTCCATATTTCAGATTCCACGCCAGGCTGTACAGTCGGCAGATCAGGTAATCGGCTATCTTAGCGATAGCGAATACATGTAATCCGAATCCATCGGCCCAAGCTAGCTGGATGCCCATATAATTTTGACAGAATTAAATAGGGAAAAGTTAGTATTAGTTTATGTCACCTGTTCCTGGCGCCCACATCTTTCTATAAATTCGGAACAGGTCAAACTCACGACAACGTATTACGAAGTGAAGGATGAAGGTATATTCCAGTATATACGAAGTAATTATACGTAGTATAGGAAAAGTTATGTAATGCTGCGCGAAAAACGACGAATTGACGGCAGAAAAAATTCATTGCCGGGCCCTGATAACGAAAAAGTGCATAAAACCAGTTTCTAAATTAAGAAAAAATCATTAACTTGTGGTGTAACCATAATCGCCGTTTTGTGGGTACTTGATACCGAAAATCCAATTGAAAGCAAAACGTCCGTCCGTCCGTCCGTCCGTCCGTCCACCCGTCTGTGAACAACACTAGCACATAAACCATTTGTACGATTTCTTCGAAAATCAATACTCCCTCGTCGATCTTCTTCCACTCAAGGGGCAGCGATTTTGAAAAACATTCCTCAAAATTTGGGGTACTCTACATGAAGCCCCCGGACATTTTCGAAATTTTCTCAAAAACGGCTCCAACTTTTTTCTTTAAATTTCTTGTAAGAAGAGTAAAATACACGTATAAAGGTGGCATAGGTCCACGCACTTTCACGGTTAACTCGAAACTTTCGAAAATTGCAAAAGTTTGAAATTTTTCGGCGTCTTCCTTCAACTACAAAATTAACCATTGAGATTTTTCCTTCAAATAAAATTTGTTCTCCATTGTGAGTTCTTTTATTATGGTCATGTACATTTTTTTTTTTGAAAATTTTAGTTTTAGCGCAATATTGCTACAATATGAGCGATTTCAAAAAATTACAAAAACAAGATGTTCTCAAAAACGGTTCCAATTTTTTTTCTTTTAACTTTTGGAAGGGATCGTACGAAATGTACTCTGTGACATGAAATAAACGACGTATTTTTGTGACTTGCCTCTTACGTCGTTAACATTTACATTAGCGGCGATTTGTTCACATTATTATATTTACAAGTCCATGTGCTTTAAATCATGCCAGTAAAGATGGTCGAAAGCTCAACCGTTTTCTGTGAAAACTAGCTCAAAATTCCGCATTTTCCGAAACGCTTAAATTCCATTTTCTAAAATTGGCTTCAAATTTTGTCTTCAAACTTTTCGAGCGGATGGACCTAATTGCAGTTATATATATATATATATATATATATATATATATATATATATATATATATATATAACGTTAAATTCAATTTGGGATATTTTTTCGTTTTTCAAAAATTAGACAAATGTAAATTTTTTCAAAAGTCTCTCAGACCGTTAAGACTGCATATTTCCAGCAATTTGAATCACTATTGTATTTGTGAGTTGATGTTGTTCATATGACTTCCAATAATGTTATTTTAAAATTCAAAGAGCTTCAAATTTCGCATTTACTCGCTGAAACGCCATTTTCTTAAAATCCGTACAGGGTTGATACAACGTGTTTGCGAGCTAGCAAGGAATTCCTCAGGAATCATTTTTGTCCTTTTTTACTGTCCCGACAAGTTAATTTTCTCTTCATCAGTTGAACAATAACCTCTGCAGAACTAAATCAATTGTCTCAAGTGATATTCCTGTTAGACCCTTCAATAGGCTTGTATACACTTGTAGCTTGAGTAGGGCCACTAATTTTTACTTTCCCGTATACGTACATATACACGGAGTGATATACGTAGTGTAGGGAAAGTTATGTAATGCTGCGCGAAAAAATGGCGAATTTTCGGCGGAAAAAAATGAATTGCCAGGGCGTGAAAACGAAAGAGTAGATAAAACAAGTTGCTAAATTAAGAAAAAAATCCTCTAACACGTGGTGTAGCCAGAAACCCTGTTTTCTTGGTCCGTGATACCGAAAAACCAATTGAAAGGGAAACGTCATCTGTCATTTCATTTTCTTAAAAACGGCTCCAAATTTTTCAAATAAAATTGCCATTTAAGACGAGGTTTCACTGTTCTTTAATATTCTTAAAATATTTTCGTTCTACTATCAATAAACCGATATAATAATAAAATGTTTTAAAAAAATTTGGACGGCGATAATGGCAGTTGACAAGACCGAATAGCTAGCCGAGACCAAAGGAAATAGAAAACTAATACGGAAAAGTCTGTGCTTCTGTAGCACCACTAGTTTGCAAAGAATGTTTTAGACCAACTTTTGAGTGTATTGTGGCTCAGCCATTCGGAATAACCAAGGAATTTATTAGACAAGATACTTTTTTTTAATTGTCTTGGATTACTTTTCGAAGTTTTGACGTTTCCTCTCCCCGGACGCCCAATATACATTTCATTTAAAAATTACAATTTGTAAAATTGAAATTGGCCGTTTATTTATAAAAAAAAATCCATTTCCGGCATGGTATCTGACGTGGCGGCCGAGTCTTGCGAGGCCCATTTATCAGTATTCAATGACCGACCGAGCGCTCAGAGGCGACCGGCAGCAAAGGGCGGTCGAACACATTGGCCTCTTGTGTTCTTGGATCAGTGGAAGCTTTGAAAGAAATTACTTTCAATATCTGTGACCCTCCAAACTTGTTTCCAACAAAATCTTGGCAATTTTTGCACATAATGCAACTTTCTCTGTTCTATACAAGAGAAATATTTTTAAGTATCCAAAACTTGTAGTTCTGCCAAACGCAACATTAGGTTTGGCAGGAACCTACTGGAACATTCTCTACTCTGTGCTTACACTGTGCTTACTCTGTGACTACAAGCAACACTAGTAGTCCGCAGCAGCACATTTTTTAAGTTTTGGCAAAAAGTAGGACATATGCTGCTCAGGAACAAAACTTCTAACACTACAATAAAGTATTTTATCGGAGTCTTCACTATTACTACAATAATATGAAGTTCATTTCTTTACACACCAAAACTATAAAATAAAAAGTTCGGTTTTAGAACATGAATAGCACATATGGCAGGCGGTCTGTTGCTGGAAGTCTTGTCACAAGACTTCTGTCTAAAGCAGTGCACACCTACTGTGGGAATTCAGTTCCTACGCACAGTTTTGAATAGGAAATACAGTATAACCCCGCTTATAGGAGACAAAATTCACGGTCCCCAGGTCAGCCGTATATAAACAACAGTGGCGTAGGCTCAATGTATGCGAGTGATGTGTTACATCCCCTAGTTTTCCATCACTTAAAAATATTCTCAGTAAAGTATTTTATTTTCTTCTGTTAAGTATCTCCTATTTCTCTATTCCCTCCCGCCATTTATGTGCGCGGTCCAATAGGCGTTAGTCCCCTCGCTGGATGTGACAGACCGAGAAACATCCCTTCAACGACCTCACTTCCTTGGCGCGATCATTGAACTCACGGCCATGCGCTGTGTGCAAGCTGCGTGGTTTCGGCTGCCGGTGATGTGACATAGCTTCTCACATCAAAGGCTTCTCATTGGCGTTCGTGTATCCCCTCCCAATAACCTTCCATACCCCCTCCTCTGATGCCCTTCTCTCTCTAATAATTCGGCAGCACGTCTGGGAATCCCAGAAGTCACGTACCACTATTGTGGCCCGGAAGCGGGGAGCGGGGGGCTGACGGCACGACTGTCTTTCTTCACAAGTCAAGCAAGTCTGCCACTATGCTTAAGCATATTTCAACCTGATTCAGTACAACTGGGTAACTCAATGTGTGTTAGCAAGCCTGACAAAACAATATCATCATGTAAGGAAATGGTATGACAGACAATCCGTGAACTCGAAACGGTGCGCGCGATGTTATTTCGTCCGTCATGTGTCCTGCATTCTACCGTAAATGTTGTTTACTACTGAATGTGCGTTAAATAGACTACTTTGCCTAGTTGGTGATATGTTAAAGAGAATCGTGAATTCGAAATTGTAACGCGAAAGAATAAAACTTGCGTGTGTGCGTGCGTGTGCGACATGGCGAGCTCATCATTTGTGGTAGTGGGCGAATTATTTGTGGCAGGGAACAATAGTAAAACGTTTCATTGTGTCATAGACAGGATTCGTGAAATTCCGTGCAGTTCTTTCTCCTATTATGAAAAACTGAAGGTAGATAGTAATGGACAACCAAGACAACGCGAATAGATGTCGAGTTCAAAAATTAGGTATGTACTTGTTTGTGGTTATTTTTTTTATTTTATTGTTTTGTTTATGTACAATGAAATTATTATAGTACGGCCGCTCAAGATCAGACCTGAGAGCTACCGGAAGATTCCATTCCTTAAAACTATCGCTTTAGGGGAGAGCGAGTCCCTTCCCAGGACGTGTTGACAACCCTACTCCAGTTCAGTAAACATTGACCCTGACTATTCGTCTCCGCAAGGTGACAGTTTTCAGTTGCATTTCTCTAACAGTACAGCTATTTGTATGAAGTTCTGTACAAGTGATTATTATTTTGTTGTTATCATTGCAATGCGTCCTGTTCAAAGCAACTTTCATATAGACATCCTTCACAGTCAGACGCGTGAAGTCGTTGCAAAAGTATATCAATTTATGAAGAGAAGCAAAAGAAGGCATTGAAAATATCAAAACAGTTCTTAAGGCAGCAATTCCTGGTTCGGGTGTTTCGAAAAGATCTATTCGCAGAATTAATTGTATTGAAATTAATTGTATTCAATCAGGAGAATCGTGTTCATTTTCTACTCCTAATTAAGAAGAGAGAAAGGACGTGGAATCTGCTCTCGACAGTTTCAATGAGAGTGTGTTTCACCGCACTATGATTTAATGCACCGTATCAAGAAATCGTTATTTTTACAGGAAACGACGCGATAGTAAAGACGGTGAAAATGATACTACTTATGATTGTGAGGAAACGGGTATCAGTGACAGTGGAAAACATATGGATGATAACAGAGCCAGGCCATCTCGTGAATTTGGTGTTTCTCCATTAACCGAGCAAAGACACTACAGCAAATTGATTTCGAAGGCTGTTCGCTAGCTTGTGCTATAGCAAAGGTAGGCTAATGTTTTTGGTTTTGACAGACGAACCAGGCGCGAGCGAGCGCCATCTTCTGGCTCTATACCCATCACTTTCAGCTTCCCCCTCTACTCGTGAATCTCAGCGGCCACCCTAGAAAAATTTAGCTGTAAGTTAGTGCATGCAATGAGAAAATGATTTTCAAGGAAGATTCAGAATGTGTCTAACTTGCAACATACACTTCTAAAAAACTTCAGACTAAAGTAGAATGACGCAACTTTAAATATTTGAAATTATGCATTCAATCTGTAATATCATGATCGCATCCCCACATCTACCACCCAGGAGACGCCACTGATAAACAATGCATTTATTTCCCGCTTTTAAGAGACCCCGTTATAAGATTCCCGCGTATAGTGGAGAAGATTTTATTCCCCGCCATGCGTTTCTTCTCGCTTGTAAGAGGCAAAGCGTGGAATCTTCCTCCAGGTAACTCAGGAATTTCCCCAGCGTGGTAAGGGTCGGGACACGTGCTTAAAATAGGCTGGAGCACGGGTTCAAACGCCAGTGCCACCAGCGGGGGGGGGGGGGGAGGTGTATGAAGTTCTCGTGAAGAAAGCTCATTCAGTAAGCTTCGTGTCTTTTGGCAACAAGGAAGACACCTATAGTGCGACATTTTTAAGCGTGCCTCCAGAAGGTATCAGCCACGAAGTCTACAAGGAGGAGACTCAACTCCGGTGGTGGGGGTATGTACGAAAAACGTCGGCAGCTACTTGAAAAATAATACAAAAAAACCGGGCCCCTTCGCCTTCAGTGACCTCACGTGGCAATTGAATAAACTACGAAGGCTTTCAAAACAGCCAATGGCAGCAAAGCATCGTATACAAAATTTAATTCAAACATTTTTTTCTACAAAATTATTTACTACTTACTACTTCCTTTTCAACTTATTGTCTTCGGTTAAGCACATCCGCACACCGCCTGGTAATCGGCGCCAACTAACCCACTTGGACCAAACGAATTTTGACGATTACTGGCCGAGAAAAGTTCCTTCTTTCGCCGCGTGATGTCGCTGAAGGCGAAGGGGCTTGGTTTTTTTTTGTATTATTTTTCAAATAGCTGCCGACGTTTTTCGTACATACCCCCACCACGCCTCCAACACCGGAGTTTTAGTCTCCTCCTTGTAGACTTCGTGGTATCAGCTGTTTACGGTTTTATCTGTGTCGCCAGTGACTTTCAAGCTCCCGATTGGATGAAACCTGCCAGAGGTTGAGTTGATCAGTGTTTCCAATTGTTACTTTCTCGTATACGTACATATATGTACGTAATAGAGAAAGTAATGCAATGCTGCAGAAAATAGACTTCGAGATTTTAACAGAATGCATGTTTTGGTGTCCCGATACCGAAAAAGATATGTTTTTTGCGTTCAAAACTTCTCTTCGTCCGTCCGTGAATAACACTAACACTAGCGCCAAAACTATTCGTACATTGTTTTCCAAAATGACTATTCCGCGGTTGATCTGGTCCCGCTCGAAACTGCGGTTTTGAAAACATCCTAAATTTTTGTGGGTACTGTACATGAAGTCCGTGGGACATTTTCAAAAGCTTTCCAAACACGGCTTCAAATTTTTTCTTTAAATTTCTTGTAAGAACAGAGTGAAATTCACTTATAGGTGGCATTGTTAGGATTTTCACTGTTAACTCTAAATTTTCGAAAATTGAAAAAGTTTGCATTTTCGGGGTTTTTTCAACAGCTACAAAATTGAAGATAGAAATTTTTTCTTATAATAAACATTTTTCCCTATAATTAGGTCTTTCATTAATGCTTTGTAGTAAATAAGTTTTCACGTAATATCAAGTGAAATAATAATTTACAAAAACAAGATTTTCTCAAAAACGGCTTCAAATTTTTTCTTTAAACTTTTGATAGCGATAGCTATAAAGGTACTTTATAAGACTTAACATTTTGCTCTTCTTTCGTTTTTTAAAAAAATTACACAAATGTAATTTTTTTATAGTCCTCGTGTCAATATTTACATTAGAGGCAATTTGTTCATATAATCCATTTATGAGCATGTGTTTTAAATATCAAAGTTCACCCAATAGATCTGGTTAAATGGGCCCTGGAATCAACTAATTTATGTTTCCTCAAAAAGTTGAAAGAAGTGTACAAATCATACTAATCCACTAAAAATATGGTAACATCTTGTTACACACCAAAAACTCATTTCCCACTTATAAGAAAATTCCATTCCCCAGGTTTCCCCTCTCATAAAGGGGTTTTACTGTACAATCTAGTATTATATTTTTGAGTCAAAATAGAAGTCTTGTTCTTTTTCAATTTTTCTGGTTCCTAGGTATCTAACAAACCTGAAGCCACCTTTCACATGCCCTTAAATTGAAGTTTTCCTTCAATTTTTGCACCCATTAGAAATTAGCATTATGAGGAAGTAAAAAATTATGTGAAGAATAATGTTGTAACATTTTGCTTCTAATAAAACCAGAATTTATTAAATCCTAACACATTTTATTAGAATTGAAAGGTATTAGTCATCGCTTTACAAACAAAAGATCATACAAGCTGCTGTCAGACCATGCAACATCATACATAAAATGGCACATTCAATCTTAGTAAAAATTGCCATCTCTTTGAGTAGTACTTTATCCTTGCTTTCTTAGCGAACTGCTATCCCATAATTTTCAGCTCAATCAGCAATTTACAAATGAATATACAGGAACAAATTGACAGTAACAAGGAAAAATGTGGCTGATGTACATTTTTATTCACAAAAACCAAGCTTTCCCATAACTTGGCAAACTACTGGAGGGATGGTAAAATCAAACAGTATCAGATGTACAACGAAAACTTAGTTTTACACAGTAGATAACAATCATTCACCATTCACTCAGCATGAAAATTGTCCATTTGGTCACAATCAACTAAATTTAACTTTTCAATTAAAACTATCTGTATATTGATGACATTGTTCTGAATATTTATAATATTACAAGGGTTACTTATATTCTACAAATGATATACCAGATAAAGTACTAATCATTGAGATTTAGAAAAAGATTCTCATCTTACTGAGTGGACAAAAGACAATCTCTTATTAGAAGGGTCAAAAGTTTCAAATTATCAAACAATAACACATGTTAGATTGTTGGAACTTCTGACCCTTCTATCACTGATCACATTATAACACTCAAGATATACTCCGGAGTTCTACATCAAAAACGAGCACACTGTTTGGTGGAATAGCTGGAGGCTGACCCTTCTTGCCATACCTAGAAAATGAGAATTTATATTAATGTGCACCAGAGTTGAAAGTATAAATACAAGAAAGTCCGTGAGTTAAGCCACAATTGAGTTTTGCAAATTTACTAAAAAGAGAAGTACCTTAATAACACCTTAAAAAAGAACAGGAACTTTAAATGTACTTACGCCATCTGTGGAGGAACAGTTATTGTTCTCTTTCCTCCCACCCGCATTCCAGTAACACCAATGTCCCAGCCCTTGATGACTTCACCACGACCCAGATTGAATTTGAAACCAGGCCCAGCTGTTGATGAATCGAACTGTTTGTTGTTTTGTTTAAGACGACCCACATAATATACTGAAATCTGCAAAAAAAAATAAATATATAAAAATAACGTATGTCAAGTAATACAATAGACATAACTAAGATTACAGTTTTCTCTTGCAAATAAGATCAGTGCTGCAACTTCTCTCCAAGAACAGATCCAACAGATTTTTGGTGTATATTTTCCCTGTTCAGCATGTTTAATAAATATTGCACATAAACTACAGCATGTTTAACCCTTTCACTGCTACACATTAGGCGCGCTGGCCGCTGCGCAATGCTGAGTCTTTGGGCCGCCGCCGCACGCTGTGTGCGGAATACTTTTTCGTGCGGTCTTGTCTCGCACACGCTCTCAGTTGTTAGTTATTATATATTTACTAAGGTGCATATTTACTTTCCGTCATTCTTTTAGATCCAGGCTTTATACTGGCACTGACGAAGTTGAAAGTATTCAACCCCACTACACTTCTTCTATGGAAAAAAATACTCAATAACCACTGTTTGGCAAAAACATGTTACCAGAGGTCTGCAACGTCTCCTGTGCGAATGCAACAACAATGGGCTTGCGCTATGGGAACAAACGCAAAACTCGGAAATTCGTTGAAACATAAACTGAAGAGGTATACATCTTTACTATATGGTTGAAGTAAACATGGAGGGTGAATGTACAAACGGATTTATAAGGATACTGCAATAATATTTTGACCTGCACGCCAGCCTAACCACAACACTTGAAAAATCTCGCAACAAATGCTATGACACGCTGTCTAGTAGGCACCAAAATAAACTTCAAAGTGTAAAGAACAGGACCCATGTTGTGGCAATTGCCTAATTTTGAACGCGAACTAACGACACGAGAACTCAAAAGAGCAGCGCAACGCACCGGTGCATCGTTAGCAGTGGTGGCATGGCGAAGTCTGACGCACCTGTGCGTCATTAGCACTGCAAGCATGGCAATGTTTGACGCACAGGTGCGTCGTTAGCAGTGAAAGGGTTAAGAATGGATCTAAGACATACAGCTAGTTTTCTTATTAGTAGGGATACTCAAAAATATTTGTATTAATTACAGATGGCTGTTAGCGCTCTCAGAGCCGAGATGTCTTCTCCATTTGAAAATTTTGTGAACCTCACCCCGTATTTTCACTAGTGATTTGTCTCAACACCCCAATGGTATACAGTGAAACTTCTATACAACATTTCCCAATAAAATGTTTTCCTGTATGTTACATCAATTTTTCCCCAGTTCTGACCAAAGCTTGAATACACAAATCTTCCTCTTTACAGTGTTTTCCTCTATACAGTGTTCAGAATTCATGGTCCTTTGACAATTGTTGCACATGGGGAGTGCTGATCAGAGAACCGTTTTGAGATGCCACATAGTATAACTCGACCAAACGAAGAATGAAGGATGCGATTGCAGCCCATCGTGGAACTAACAGTGTAAATACTGGTCTGTACAGTCAGTTTCACTAACAAAAGTTGCCAGGAGCACAAAGCGAGTTCAGAGACTGCTCCTACGGAATCATGGCCTCCGTAGAGGTTGTGAATCAGCTGATAAAATAACAGACACATATGCAAGATTTTTACTGATTTTATTTTTGTCCCTTTAAGGGCCATTTTCTGCAATTCAGTTTAAACGGCGCTTCAATTAAAAATTGTTCCTGCTTTAGTTTAAACTGTGGACGCTTTCTCCAAATCAGTTCAACTTTCAAATGCTGTTTAAACCTGTTAAAAGTTAAACACTCATATACAGGCGTTTAAGCTGCATTTTATGTTAAACGTTGCATTCATAACCTAGTATTCTTACGTGTGGGCAATAAAATTCACCTACTTTCAAAGGAGAAGCTCGAAGATGGAAGAATTTATTGCACTATTTGAAGAAATAGAAGACGATGACTATGATACAATCATACACCTATGGAGGTCCAGAACCATTCGCACCAGAGTGAATCATTTTGAAAAATGGGATGAGAGTGAATTCTTCAACAGGTTCAGAATTCACAATCAAACAGCAAACATTGTTTTGCATCAGATTGAAAATGTCATAAAAACTAAAACAAAAAATCATGCGATTTCGCCGGCAGATACTTTCTTTTTGCATTACGATATTATGCTTCTGGTAGATTTCTCGTCAACATAAGAGATCATAGTGGGATTCATGTTCCTACCACTAGTAAAATTGTGGGAAGTGTTTCTAGAGCACTAGCAAATTTATGTTGGCAGTATATAAGTTTGCCAATAACTCCTGCAGAAATGGCACAAGTGAAACATGGATTTTACGAAATTGCTTGTTTCCCAAACTGTATTGGAGCAATAGATTGTACGCATGCTCGAATAGTCTCCACGGGCAGATAATGCTGAAATATTCAGGGAATCACAAGGGATTTTTTTCATTTAAAGTTCAAACAGTTTCTAGTTCATCATTGATAATTCAACATATTGTTTGTAGGTGGCCAGGTTCAGCACATGATTTTCACATTTTCAAATCATCAAGAATAAAGAAAGTTTGAAAGTGAAGAATTTGGTTCTTCAGTTCTGGTAGGAGATAGTGGATATGCTGTATGAAATTATCTTATTACTCCATTAGCAAATCAACAAAATGCAAGAGAACATGCATTTTGTGGATTAAAGATGTAGAATTACTAGACAGTCAAAAACTGCACGAGAATAACTTGAGTTTCTCACAAGTATCCAACATATCGTATTTACCAAAATACTTTTCAACCCCCTAATTAAGGAAGAGACCTAATAATTTTTAAAACTTAACAGATTCCCACTTAGTCAAAATAAAATTGTAAATTGTCTAATTAACTAGAAAATTGCCTTAAGACTAAGACTGAACTATCATTTTCCAGTTCCTTAAAATCATCTGGTTTTTGTCACCACCCTAATCTTCTCATGTATCTAAGACCCTTCTTTTGGGTCCTCTTTCCATTCTTGTGACAATAACATTTTAGAAACCCTGAAAGTTTTGCATGTGAATTTATCTAGTTCTTAGCCTTTAATCCGATGCCACCAAAGAACATTCCTTCAATATCACTAGATTTTGCATCTGTCCCATACTTCCTGACCTGTTTCTTTATTTACATAATGGATAAACAGCAGCACAATCCTGATCATGTTCACAGCAAAAAAATGAGAAAGTTCTTTCACATTCATTAATGTACTTGAGACTACAGACATACTTGAATTTAATGTCATTTTCTGTTCCCATGATCAAGTGAACTCTTACATCTTTACACGATTGCAAATTCTTACATCTCTGACCCTTCGTTACACAGGTAATATTGGAGATGAGTGGCACGTTTTGAAATTCGAGAAGTTTATGTTAAGAAAATATTTTTTAATTATTCTTTACTGTAGCTGGATGTAGAATACTTCAACGTAAATTCACAATCAGGCTCAAACCAAGGTAGTGCATAGCCTCGTCGAATCCACACTAACAAAATCATGGCATGTATTTTCATGATTGTTTCACGTGAAACAATTCAGTTTGAGATTCTCTCTTTACTGGCCCATTAAAAATACATCAGCCTGAACTGGCTAGCAAATTTATGATGGGATGTCAAACATACAACTGCAAATATCATTGTGTATTGTTAATATGCCCAAGGTTTCTAGTGTTGCAGTTCATTGTAACATCAACATTTACAAATCGTGTGACATGGAAAGGCAGTGTAAAAACGTAACTGACTAGGCTTAATCTGCAAATTTAAGATAACCCTTCATTTTTTGACCAAGTTATTCAGGAAAACATTTCATCTTAATATTCAGGTATATATGGTATTTTGTTTTCCACAATGTAAGTGTTTACATTATGCACAAAGGGGGGGAAATTATTTAAAATAAAATAAAATAAAAAGTAAAATTATTCAAAAGTACCAACCTGTTTTCCAGGCTTTGCAACAGGACCATTACCAACTCTCACATCTTGGACAACTACTCCTCCTTGGAGCACCTTCTTCTGGGGAGTGCCAGCCTGAGAATCAGGGGTCTTAGGGGTCTTCGGTGTCTCACCCTGTCCTTGTTTGTTCTTGTTTTTCTTTCCTGTCTGAGGAGTCTGCATTTGACCCTGAACAAAACCAATTATTAAAACTATCTGCAACATCGCTTACAAAAAGAAGAGAGAAAAAAGGGGTAAACAACCCTTATTTAAACTTACATTTTGTTGATTCGGTGACTTAGGAGTCTGTGCTTGAGGTCCTTTTTTCTTTTGATTGTCCACTGGTGTTTTAGCAAGTTGAGACTTGTTCACACTGTTTAATTGTGGCTGTTCATCACCTAAGCAAACAAAAGTTAGTCAAATC
Source organism: Acheta domesticus (assembly GCA_031308135.1). Classification (NCBI taxonomy): domain Eukaryota; kingdom Metazoa; phylum Arthropoda; class Insecta; order Orthoptera; family Gryllidae; genus Acheta; species Acheta domesticus. The sequence continues at coordinate 69,380,877 of JAHLJT010009436.1, read as the reverse complement.
TTCCTCATAAGTGGTTACCTGTCTTAACCCTTAAGTAGGTAATTGGTCAATATTTGTGTGCATGTGGGCTTGTGATGTATAGAGTATGCCATTTCGTTTGCTTGGCATACAGGCAAGCAATACAACCACTTTCGAATTATACCTTTAATGCATGAAAATATGTTTGAATTTTTAAATTTATAAATATATTTACTTTGTTTATTAATAAATATACTTATAATTTCTATAAGAAAAATTTTACATCTTTTTTACAGGTAAGAATATGTTATATTTATAGATCTCTTCTCGATTCACCATTTCTTCAAAAATTTGCGATCACTTGCATCAATATTTTCCAATTCCCTATTAAGCAAGTCATCAACCCTCAATTCCTCAGCAAGATCTTTGTTTTTCATATCTAAAATAACAAAAAAGGTAAATGAGAGTTGAACGCTATTTAGTTTCCTAGCAAATTATTTTGATTTTTGGAACAGTGTGATCAATGCTACGGATACTTTATCACAAAATTGGAAAGTTATAAAATTATGTTATGTTGGTGTGTACTCTGGGGTTTGTCAAGATTAACACAAGAGGAAATCAGAAGGCCCACAGTTAACCAGGCAAGAAAAATATATCCACACTTTAGGTGGCAACTAAAGGACTTCATTGGCTTCACAAACTTATCAGAATTCTAGGGAAGAGTAGCAAATACACACTAACAAACTTCATAAGCCGTTTGAAAACCAGGATTAACAACAGTACAGGTACAGTCTGGTTCAGTCTGGTTTCATCAGAAGACAAATTTCCTTTTTAAGTTAATAAAATGAAGTTTTAGTTTCCATGATGGAATTTCATTACGAAAATTCATTAAAAACCCATTATTTGGCATTCAAAGAATAAATTGGTTGAAAATGAAGACAAACACACTGAATTTTTGTTTTAAAATGTACTATATTGTGCACACAATAAAACTCATTTTTTACCAATAAAGTTCAGAACTGTGCAACTAACAGAGGGTTACAACTGCACTTACTGTCGTCCTCTTCTTCCTCATCGTCGTCATCGTCATCATCATCATCGTCGTCGTCATCATCATCATCTTTTGTAGTCTCCAAAGTAGTACCCATTTCATCATCATCGTCATCGTCATCATCATCATCATCCTCATCATCCCCCCCTGCAACATTGAAAAAAGGTTCAGAATTAATAGGATCCAGCAAAACTCTTAGTTGGGTATAAGTACATTAAAAATTTGAATTTCTCTTGTCTCTTGCACATCCACACACTCCTATAATAACTGACAAGTCAAAGTTCCCAAGAGTTAGCAGAACAAAGTTACAGTGACTTCCCTGAAGAATAAAAAGTTCTGAAGATACCAGAACGTGTAAAGCTGTTTGGAACACTAAGCTCATAATACAATACAAATTTCCTTTATGTTGGGGAAAATTTAGAAATACACTCATAATACAGTGGAATCTCTCTAGTATGTTTTTCAAGGGACCAAAATTTTGAACTTATTTGGCAATGCAATTGCTCTTATGATTTGCAGCTCTGATCTCTGCAACTATCAAACTTCTTTGCACTTTTTTAAGGGGTGGTCAACCCTGACCAGGTTCTTTTCACAACCTTGTAGAAGGCAGACTATCACAGCTTTATCAGCACGACTGCTGATCCCCATGATCGACAGTACAGGCTGAAGCAAAAGAAAAAGCAACATCTCTTCACTTAGCAGCCAGTGCCAAAAAAAAAACTTTATTCCTGAATGCAGTCTTGAAGTGCAGAAATGCATAACGTGCACATGTGCAGATATGCATAATTTTTACAAACTCTTGCAAAACATTTATGCGAGTTTGTGAGGGAGCCTTCCAATTAGCAATTGCATGAACATTGTAAATCGTAATTTAGCAGGCCAAATTTTAAAGTATTAGTTACTAATCTAGCAGTCTTCACATCTCATGGTTTCAACTTAGTGTGACAGTCTGATCATCCAATATACTGTATTTACCCAAATATAAGTATCTAGAATATAAGACAACCACCAATTTCAAAGAGGCCTCCTTAGAATTTTTTAAAACACTAATAAGTAATTACAATTGCAATAAAAACAAATGGTTTTACTGTCTAGAAAAATATTTTAAAAGAAAAATTTAAGTCTTATTTGTTCAATTGTTTTCTTCATCAGAATCAACCACACACACCACTTTGTTCATCTTCACTTTTTTCCCCTCTCATGCTCCCACAGTAGGTCATCTTCTGAGCCATTAAGTGCACTGGATTAGGAGTAGAGATGAGCTTAACGGCTTTTCGTCAATAACTTATCGGAATAACAGTGGACTCGTAATAACTGTTATTAATAACAGTTGAAAAAATAACACTTCCATGATCAGCAACCTAACATAGCCATCTGCTAAGAGTTATATCAGTTATGGCAACTGCTAAGAGTTAAACCAGGCAAAACGAATAACATTGTGCAGCTACCTTACGGCGGATGTCTGCACTACTTCCCCACACAGGTTTAGGCAGGGAGAGAGAAACAGCTGATATGAACGAGACTAACAGCCCAGGAAGAATAGTAGTTAATATGATGAGTAGCAAATGTGTATAGAATATTACTAAAATAATAGTGATTCGTGATCAGATTGCAAATATTCTTTCGAATATGCAATGTTCAAAGTGAAGTGATGAGTGCCAAAAATAATGAGAAGTAGAAAGTATGTTTTGCTTACCTAAAACCAAAGTGGTAATGACTGTTGAATATATTATAATGCGAGTTATTTGACCGTAACTCATTGTATTCTATCAAACATGGGGAAATATTAGCGGATCTCTCATAAGCTGTAATGGGACAGAAAGAAGTTAACATATTGAACGGATTTAATTTCAAGGACAAATTTCTTATTGTATTATACATAATACCATAAAATATAAAAATATTGTGGCACATGATGTGTAATAATAACGAATTATGTATTAATGAATCTATAATTTGAACACTTGTTCATCACTATTCATTAGCAGCAGTGAAACTGTTGTACAAAATGGTTGCCGCGAAAGTTTGTTGTAGTTTGGATTTGGCCCAATAGACAATAGAATGGAGTACTATGATTATCAACCGATAACAGCCAATAACAGGATAAATGAAATAACTTATTTTGCCTAACAGTTAACTATTAAGAAAGAACAGTTTGGCTGTTAATGGCACATCCCTACTTTGGAGCACTTTTTGAAACCCTCCACAATAGATTCACTGAAGATTCTTTTCCAAGCAATAGCTATCCATTCTCCCAACTTTTATACAGAGGGCTTCCTTAATTTCCCTCAAAGATGAGGGCATCCTTTCCTTGAAGCCAGTCATAATAAAGTTGTCTGGGATAATCCTTGAATAGTCTGTTGATAACATCCATTACTTGAAATTGAGATGCCATCTCACCAGAAATTAATACTAGATCCATGTTACTTTTTAGTATCAGTTCCCTAACTTCTTGCATGAGGTGCCCCTTGAATGAATCTAGTACCAGCCTTAGTCTCCTCTTCTGAAAGTAGTCTGGTCTTTTATTCCCAACAACTAATCAAGAATCAGATAGTCATCCACCCTTTGTCTTGAAAACCGAAAACAAGCTGTTGCCTGTTACTCTTGGCATTCTTTTCCTACACAGAATCATATGGAGGCAGCTTCCTGTAGTCAGCCAGAGAATACAAAATAACTTATCCCGGCCTTTTCATTCCTGATGCTTCTGACAATAACACTTAGCACCCTGGGTTTCAACTTACTTTTAACAGCATGTCAAAATAAATAGGTGTCTGGTTAGCCGATTTGACCGAGCAGATTGCCATGTTCATGACATTTGACAATATCAAGAAACCAATTCATTTTGGAAACCAATTAAATTTCCTTCAATGGCTGTCGAAAGTTGCTGAGCTAGAGGGTCTTTGCTGTGACGTCAAACCCACTCTTTTAATCATTCTTACGCACCAGCCCATACTCTCTTCGAAATTTTAGCATTTTGTGGAATATTCTTTACTTCAAGTGCCTTCATTCTTAAAATTTCACAAGAGATAGGGCATTTCTCATGCAGGTACTAGACAACTTGCTGCGCTAATTCAGGAAATTTTCCAATTTTAGGCCCCCTAAATGTTTTACACGTTGAAATTGCATTCTCTAATTTCTCTTTTATCTGACACCACCTACGAGCATTTCTTTCTGTGACACCATTTTCTTCCAGCCACACTGTTGTTGGTGGTCTCAGCATCTTTCAGAATCATTAACTTAAAATTCGTATCAATTGTCTGTGCAATCCAGTTGTCGATTCCGACCTCTTAGATCCCCATTCCTTCACAAAATTTCAGGCCCAACTTCCCCTCATTCTCCTGTTGCATTTCAACTTACATGTCATTCGACTGATCTAACTTGGTCCGAATTAGAACAGCATGTCTGCGGTGGCCACTACAAAAACATTCAGGAATAACAATACATATTCAACACACACCGGTGTCAAACACTATTATCCGGTGTGGACTGCATGTTTCCATGCCTCGAGATGGAGAATCACTTAAGTTTTCATCACTTAATGTATCCCATCAGAACTCCAGTTCACCTGCCTTTTTTATGGCAAGGGTGTTGAAAAACAGGTGATAAAGAGTGCAATCAGGACACCTCTGTTGGCAGCTACCAGCAAGACTATTAGCATGCTCTCGTACTGTCCATTTCTTCTCCTGACACCCTCTGAAAGCTAGCATACTGCAGAGATTTGATATTCCACAGCGCATAAACAGTGGGAATATATAAGTGTGGCTTATCACCATTGTAGAGAATTGTACAAGTTTTTCAGTAGGAACAGTGATTCTCACACCTTGCAACTTCAACTGCAAATGTAAGACGACCCTCATTTCTCACACGAAGGCTTTAGGAAAATTTAATTACTCTTATATTTGGGTCAATATAGTATTTATCTCCAATCTCAATATCAAAATATTCACCATCTGAAACTTATTTCCTGATGGAACAAGCACATCAAGCTTAGTTTTGAAAAGTATAACATGAAAATTACCTGACATATCCAATTTTGGTTTCTTATTTCCACCAACATTTCCAGCACCCTCCTTCCGTTTCTTTCCTGGTGTCTGATCCAAAGACATTTCTGAAACAAGAAAACTCAATTGAAGACCTTTAACTCTTAAAATTGCAATACATGTGACAAGTTTAAGCACTTCAATTATCTATTACAGGGTGGCCACTAATTTCCTGTTATTCCAATTCTTTTCCTCTTCTTGCCTTTTTTCTTTTTCTTTCTTCACTGATAACATTTTTAAAGCATTTCAAAAACATATTTAAGAAAGCCTGATCCTAATTTCTCAGCTCTGATTTCACCATGATTAAGTAAATTTTTTTTAAAAATTTAAACAAATAAAATGTGCCACACTATTATTTGCTGAAGTATTTTTTTAAGGAAAAAAATCTAGTTATCTAATCATCTCAAAATTTTTCCAGACCACTCCACAAATTCCTTGATTTTCCAACTTCTCCAGAGCAATGAAGTTTCTCTATTTTCTCCAATTTTTAGAAATAGGCCACCCTGTATTGAAATCAAATCTCATTTTATTGATTAGAAGTGACTGAAATATTAAAAAGATTGATTATTAGTGAATGAAATATTAAAAAGAAATTATTTTATTTCACTAACAGTCTCCTTTTATTTCTGCCTTCTTAGATGAAGAATGAAATTACCTCTTAAGCAATACTAATGTCTTCATGCTTAGCATACGTTACAGCCAATGTTAAAATCTGTCTAATTCATTACTAATTAGCAATATTCACATTATCCAAAATTGGCAGACAACCTCTAGAATTGAAAAGGTTTCTAAACTTTTTTGGAACTTCAGCTGAATAATGTAAATATTAAACAATGAAGTGGCTAGAGTAGATTACGAACCATATACACTAAATCCATGCGTATTTTTCAAAAATTGATATTGGGGTGCAGGTATTCTTTCATGTCAGAATACCGCAAACATTTAAGCACATGGTGTGTGTTAACAAAGGATTCATGGAGGTTATTATAAGTTTGTTTTTTTTATTGTAGGTGTGGGACTGTTTCAACATTAACAATGTAATAAATTAATGGAACTTACTTTTTTGCAATAAAAGTGAAAAGTTTTTCTGCGATGCCTTCCTGTGAAATTAGGCTGCACATGTTATTCAAGAGTAGGGATTTGTGGAGTATACAAAGAATTTCTGCCACAACTTTCATTTTTCAGTTGTGTTTTCACTTACAATGTCAGATTGATCGCTTTAAAAAATCTTGGTTTCAATCTAAATAGCATATCTGGGTGAACACCACCCGAAAACATCCGGGAATAGAAATACACATTGAACATGTGCCTATCTGAAACTACTATCTAGACATGCATCGCATCTGCATGCCTCAGGATGAGGAATCACTTCAGTTTCCCATTGCTAATATATTAATACTATCCCGTGCCAAATCCAGTCTGCCTTTCTGTTGGCAAGGGTGTTGAGAAACAGGTGACTAATAATGGTGCAATCAGGACATACCTGTCAACAGCTACATGCAAGGCTATAGACTTGCAGTCTCCTACTTTACATTTGTTCTCAATACCTCTGAAAGTAATGTCATGCAATACTGCAGTGGTTTTACATGCCATGACATGTTAACCAAGGGGATAAAGAATGCCCCTTATCACCTTTGCAGAGAATTTTCCCAGCATACGAGCTTTTCAGCAGGGACACACCGATTCTCTTAGACTAAGCTAAATCTACAAATATAAAATATCTATTTTTCTAACTATGAATTTACCAAAAGTCACTGTATTCAGATAATTACAGTTTGTGCTCACAAAATCCTAAGTGATGAGAGGTCATTCAAATTCTTAACCAATTATTTATTCTTGAAATTACATAAAAGAGAGTAACTATAAGCATGGATCTACCTTTTCTACCAATATTTAACTTTAAGTGCAACACCGAGCAACTAAATTGCCACAAAGTTTGGAATTCATCAAATGTAAATAGACTAGAAGCTCTGAGTATGTTAACCTTGAAGGAAAGAAGAAAGCTTATAGATATAATTGACAAATTCCTATCACACAATTAGGCAAAATACAAAGAAAAGCATTCTGACAATATTTTTATACTTTGAATACATACACTACCTAAAAATATAGTAAATTCCCAACAGTACTACAAATAGGAGACCTAGATACATTTGGATACAGTATTGATGTTCATACTGTATCCAAATTTATGAACATGCCAAGGCCCTTTTGGGATGCTCTATCTGGTTAGCTCGGGGTAGAAGAAAATAAAACCTCCCCATGGTCATGTAAATTAATTTCTATACTACCTACAACACGATCTTAAACTGAGCTATTTCCAATCAATTACAGAAACAAAATTGAGACAGCTGCAAGGTGGCATTGAGGCACAACGTTAATGGCCAATATCTTCAGGCAGCAGAAGTGAAAAACAATCCACACAAAAAATTGAAAAATTAGGCATCAATGTTTCACTAAACATGCCTTTCGTTGCAAAGAATACTTGGCTAATAAAGTCAAAGTTAACGCTAAGAAGGAAAAACAACTAATTTATTAATTAGATGACAAAGTGTGACTCAGTGCTACTTTTAATCAGTTGATGGCACAACAATCACAATGAACTAATATTCCTTACCTTCCTCCTCTTCCTCATCCTCAGATTCCTCTTCACCAATGTCCATGTCATCCTCTTCCTCTAGAAGATAACCTGTTGGAAAAATGCATTGTTAATTATGCTTTTCTGCAAACTTCCCTCAATTATTAACCCACCCAACAGCCAGTTCCAAAGGAAGTACTTTTGTGAGAATTTTCCTTCACATATAGATACATTTTCAGTATTGGTATCTGACATGGGGATGTGGCTTATAAAAACCAGGGTAGCTATTAATGAACTATGAATTTTAAAATTAAATTTTCAACGAGACCTGCTATTAAAAATTTTTTCATTAGTTTTACTTTTGAATTTATTTTTATATTGCACTAGTTCAACAAAAAAAAAATGGGGCACAAAATCATAAGCAAAATATTCTTTATCATCTTGTTTCTGCTTTCAGATATTTGTGAGAAAGTGGATTGGCATTCCATGGCAAAATAGAAACCGGGATCACCTAATAACGGGAAATTGCTTGCTTGCTTGCTTGCTTGATTTATTGGTGGAATGTAACAATTTTCTTAAGAAACATCACAGAATGCCAATCGCAGTAGTGGCAACGTCTATTTTCCACCTTCCATTTGCGATGAGATTATTCAAGTGATGGGAAGACATGTGCATAACAAAATTATCACAATGATAAAAAGGGTTTGTTACTACTCTATTTCAATGGATGGCACCTTATGAAAGCGATTTAGATTTCCACCTGTTGAGATTTTTGTGGTTCTTGCCCAATGAACAGGATATGTACAACAGTTTGAATAAAGTTTTCAATGCAAATAATTTGAATATGAAAAATTGTAGAGGACAGTCTTACAATGATGCTTCTGCCAATAGTAGGAAATAGTGATTCAAACTTTCTGAAGTCATAATTTAGGTAAATAGATTCCTTGGACTGCCCATTTGCTGAATCTTGATGGCAAAGCTGCTGTAGAATGTTTGTTGCAGTGATACTTTTTCCAACTTTTCAGACAACCATTTTTGCTGTAGAAAAGTTGAAATAACTTATTTCTGCAACTAACTTACAAGACTTTTAGAGAATTTGGAAAAATCTCCAATGGATTCAGAGAAGATTCACTTTAAAGCCCCAAAGAGTAAATTCTGTCAGCTGGTCCCATCTTGGATGATTCTTTTTTCAAAATACAGTAATCCCCCAATTCACGACTTAGACATTCGTGAGTGGGTCTTTTGGTCATACATTTTCTTTGAAAGTAAGCCCATTTCATTTCCTTTACCATCATCTGGGAAACAAACTCGGCATCTCTGAGCTCGCAGTACAACTTTCTTCAAAAATTACAGATTATACGTCAATTCACATTTATAGAATAACAATTGTAAAATAATTCAATTCAGTTGCACCAAATTGGAGTAAGTGTTTTGGCCAAATGAACAGAAAAGCCATTCAGGATCTGTGCAATTCATTATAATGAACTCATCGACAGTAATGATGAAGTAACTGAAGCGAAACTGCATCTTGGAGCAACGTCAATGTCAAAACTGTTGAAGGCGTTCTAAAATCAACACACTTGTGGAACTGGCATTCGAATGTGATCCAAACACTGAAATAACTTCGCAATATAAGAGAGAATAGAAGCAGGAACTCTTTATATTTGGATGTTACAACAGCAAGAAAGGCAATGAAACAAAAAAATTAGCAAATCCTATATCCAATCATTTCCAACTTTGAAATAAGTTTCAAACATTATTTTATTTCTTCATTTTGGAATGTTAATTGTGAATTCTGTTTGCAGTAGCACTTAATCAGTTGTACTGTAATTGCCAGATTTTTCCTCTCTTTTTTAAATAACTTTTAGATATCCAAGAACCTAACCCACCTTTCTTCATTAAAAGAGACTTAACATTCGCAAGGGGTTTTGGGAACCTAACTCTCGCGAATGTTGAGGGATTACTATAACTGAAGCCATCCATTTTTCATAATAAACACAATAAAACCCCGCTATGAGACCCCATTATAAGAGAATCCCGTTTATAGGAGACAAAATTCACAGTCCCGAGGTCAGTTGTATAGAAACCATGCATTTATTTCCCACTTTTAAGAGACCCCGTGATAAGAGATTCCCGCGTAATGTGGACACTATTTTATTCCCCGCCATGCATTTCTTCTCGCTTGTAAGAGACAAAGCTTGGAATTTTCCTCCAGGTGTCTCAGGAATTTCCTCAGCGTGGTAAAAGTTGACACACGCTTAAAATAGGCTGGAACAGGGGTTTGCAACACCAGTGCCACCGGCGGAAGGGGGGGAGGGGGAGGAGGAGGAGGTGTGCGAAGTTCTGGTGAAGAAAGCTCATTCAGTATACTGCATAACTTTGTTCCTGACAGAAACCAGGTGTTCATGGTTTCATCCAATCGGGAGCTTGAACGTAACCATAGTGATGTCACAGTCACAAAATATAAGCTCCTGATTGGATGGCAGTGAAATAGCCGATTCCTGTCAGGGACAAAGTTACAAAAATCACAGTATAAGCTTCGTTTGTTTTGGCAACAAGGAAGTCACCTATAGTGCGACCTTTGTCACCGTGCCTCTAGAAGGTATCAGCTGTTTACGATTTCATCCAATCAGAAGCTTCTGTGTCGCTAGTGAAGTCACGACAGTGACTTCCAAGCTCCCCATTGGATGAAACCGTCAGCAGTTGATATCTGCCAGACGCCGAGTTGAATAAGTCAGTATTTTGCTTTTAGTGTTTTGACCAGTGTTTCCAATTGTTACTTTCTTGTATACGTACATCTATACGTAATATAGAGAAAGTAATGTAATGCTGCAGAAAATCTATTTCGAGATTTTAACAGAATGCATGTTTTGGGGTCCCCTGATACCGAAAAAGATTTGTTTTTTTCGTTCCAAACTTCTCTTCGTCCGTCCGTGAATAACACTAGCGCCAAAACTATTCGTACATTGTTTTCCAAAATGACTATTCCGCGATTGATCTGGTCCTGCTCGAAATTGCGGTTTTGAAAACCACCTAAATTTTTGTGGGTACTGTACATGAAGTCCGTGGGACATTTTCAAAATCTTTCCAAAAATGGCTCCAAATTTTTTTCTTTAAATTTCTTGTAAGAATAGAGTGAAATTCACTTATAAGAGGTGGCACTGTTAGGATTTTTACTGTTAACTCTAAATTTTCGAAAATTGAAAGCTTGCATTTTCGATGTTTTGTCTACAGCTACAAAATTGAAGATAGAAATTTTTTCTTATAATAAACATTTTTTTCTATAATTAGGTCTTTCATTAATGCTTTGTACTAAATAAAAAGTTTTCATGTAATATCGAGTGAAATAATAGATTTACAAAAACAAGATTTTCTCAAAAACGGCTCCAAATTTTTTCTTTAATCTTTTGGTAGCGATAGCTATAAAGGTACTTTATAAGACTCTTAACATTTGCTCTATTCTTTCGTTTTTTTAAAAATTACACAAATGTAATTTTTTATAGTTCTCGTGTCAATATTTACATTAGAGGCGATTTGTTCATATAATCCATTTATGAGCATGAGTTTTAAATATCAAAGTTCACCCAATAGATCTGGTTAAATGGGCCCTGGAATCAACTAATTTATGTTTCCTCAAGTTTAAAAGAAGTGTACAAATCATACTAATCCACTAACAATATGGTAACATCTCATTACACACATCAAAAACTCATTTCCCACTTATAAGAGACAAAATTCCATTCCCCCAGGCGCGTCTTATAAAAGGGTTTTACTGTAGTCCTATATGAAATAGACAATAAAATTACCTACATTACAACGATGCAACTGATTTATGCAGCTAGGATAGTGAAAAAAGTAGCTCTTTAATATAGTTAACAGCATGTATTATATGAATACCAAACAAATAATTATAACAGTTAAATGCTTGTATAATAAGTTTCCTGAAAATTATGATCTAATTTTTATAATTGCCTCTCACGACCTGTCTTCACGATGGAATATGTCATGGTATTTCACAGCATTCTCAGTCACACCACAATAAATCTCATGGTCGCGATCATATGAAGCAGTTCTTGCAATTATGCGACATCTAGCGACAAGACTGATAAAGATGCTAAATGCTGTGTGATATTCCATCATGGCCATACGATCTTGAGACACCAAGTTATAAAAACTTAACTATAATATATACAGTGAAACTTCTACATAATGTTCCTCCATATAATGTTTTCCTCTGTGTTACGTCAATTTTTTCTGGCCCCAAACAAAAGACCTTATACATAGTCTTCCTCTTTATAGGGTTTTCCTCTATACAATGCACAGAATTCATGGTCCCTTAAAAAAACAGGTTTCACTGTACAGTTTTAAACCATTTTTTTTTATTTTTTCTTCAAGTTTTCCCACCAAAGAGACCATCACTGTAAATTAAGCCCTGTACCTAAGTACACAGAAAGGTGAAATTGGAAAAAACAAAAATTTATAAAAAAACTTATCCTTTTAATGTCACACAACATACCTGTAAGATGAACTCTGATTTTACCAGCAGAATAAAAGGCAACTTTTTCCCCAGCTTGGAAATTTAGATCTAGCTGACACTGCATCATTTTTTGTGTATGAAGATTGCACAAGACATATTCTTGACCTTCATATTCCAGCATCAAAGAGGCATCTCCATCATGACCACCGCGTTCCAAACATGCCATGGACAGATGAAATGACTTCCCAACTGTCTGCATGTAGCGCTTGCCTGGTTCAATAGCAAGACCTAAAACAAAATCAGAAATTACACTCAACAGAACTTGACACTTAATCATCACTATTTTATTTTGATTTGTAATGCACAGACAGTTCACAACTCAAGGTTCATACAAAAGTAGGATGCACATGGGTATTGGAACAAATTTACTACAGAACTTACACAAAAATGCAAAAGAAAATTAAACTTGCACATGGTTACAACTAAATTAAAAAATAAACACAAACGTGCACAAGAAAAATAATGCATGTAGGACATGGGTGGATCCAGCCGATCATTCAGGTGGAGGGGGGGGATTGGAGACTTTTGTAAAATAATAAACATTGTTTTATATTGTATATTATTTATGGATTGCCAAATGAAGGATGATAAACTAAAACTAGGCCTTCGGGGGGGGGGGGGCATACCACCCCTCCATCCGCCAGTAATGAAGCACCTACAAAAAGGTGTCTGGAGATAGGAATTTGTACACGAGAAAGGTTCAAGCAGTATTCCATTAAAACTTGGAAAGAAATAAAAAGGCTTATTACATGTTTACATCCTAGCAGTAGTATCCCCATCCCAGAGCAGATGATAGAACTGGAACTATGTCAACTGTTTGGTATAGAATTTTGAAACTAAGCCTGTTCATGAACTTCTCACTTTATATTACAAGCCAAATTTCTTTATTATCACTTACTGGTTGCAACTGTGTAAACTATGTTAAATTACCAGGATTTTCATATTTAAATATTTTAACAAGGCTTGCACAGGTCATATTAATAACTTTTAAACTTACATGCGACTAAAATTATTTTCATTTTACTCGAGTATTTTGAAGAAAGAAAAATTAACTAAATTATTATGTTCTTCCTAGTTTTCTATGCTACAAACTTCCCTCCATCCCAAAAAATGGGTTTGCAGACATTACTTTCAAAACTTATCCAAAGTGTATAATTATGAATCAAGATGAAACCACCTTTTCATATGGATAAACTGCTGGAACTGATGTCAATGTGAATATGTGGTGCATGGATGATATAATTACCTAACTTCTCAAGAAATTAACAAGAAAATAAATTATTTAATGGTACAGTAGGACAACGATTATCTGAACTAATTGGGAGCAGGTACAGTTTGGATATTCAATATTCAGATAACCAAACAAATGTCCATGTAGGCTACTGTTGCACTAAAAAGCATTGGGTTTTCAGCCAACAATAAACATTCTGAGGGAATGACAGCTGTTAAGCATTTACGATCGATTGTTTGAAAATGTACAGTCAGTTCTCTTCCACTTAAGGCAAGAAGGTGATGAGTTTTTCTGTTAATAATTAACATTATGAGTTCTTAATCATTTATTGTAGGATTTGCCAAAGTCCACTGAAGTCCAGTGATAGAGAATCTTGTTAATATATAATCACTGTCAATCATATCAGGGATCCTCAATATTCGACTATTACAAAAGATGAATACACAATACACAGTACCAAATTAAAAAAATAAGTATCCAGAGAAAATATGCCTTTGGATATTTGACGTTTCGGACGATTATGTTCGGATAATTGACATGCTACTGTATTTAGTCAAAGAGTTTAACATTTGGATTTTGTAATAAACAGAATTTTACAGGCCTAATTTCCAAAGCAATGAATTCTAATTTCGTGCCCATTTTATTTATTCGTTTGATTGTATTCATTAGAATAAAGGTATGGTGTGTACATCCAAATGGATACAAAACCACCTGATCTTGAACAATTTAATCTTTTATTTATACTCTAGTTGAACTAACTATACTCTAACTTAAGAGCCCTTAAAAAATGAAAAATAGAAATTCTCCAGGTTTGGATGGAATAAATTCTGAAATGATAAAATATAGAGGTATCCTTTTAGAACACAGAATGCTTCATCTTTTCAACATGTGCCGGAAAAATTATGAAATACCATAGCAAAGATTATTATGATATTTAAGAAAGTGGAAAGAGGAAATACATCCACTACAGAGGTATCAGTATTCTTAATTCAGCCTATAAGCTTTACAATAAAATAGTCAACAAATGGCTTCAAAATATCTTTGATACAATTTGAACAGAAGAACAAGCAGGCTTCCGCAAGGGAAGATCATGCACAGACGAGGTTTTTACTTTAAAACATAATGCAAAAGAGGAGAGAACTTCATTTAGAGACACCTAGCCTTTTTCGACTTTGAGAAAGCATTTGATAGAATCCAAAGAAAAGCTATGGCATATACAGTAAAATCTGTCTAAACCGGAATTGACTGGTACAAACATTTTTTCCGGTTTAGAAGATTTCCGTTTTATGCATGGTTGTACATTTATGACACTTTTTATATTGATACTCCCGTCCTGAAACTAGTAACATGACTATTATAATTATAAAATGTACTAACATAAAAACTTATTTATGGGAGCAATCACCAATAAATGAATATTAAACAATTCTTTCTGACAATTCCGTAAACAGAAATATTTCACAACTTTTTCATTGAAATAATTTATTTTTCAACATTAATTTGCTCTTGCTTTTGGTTTTCTCTCTTACTAACACCTTATCAATTTTTCTCCAAAGTCGCCAAATTTTAATATTTAGAGGATTTTTTTTCTTCTTTTCCCCCCCTCCCCAATCAATGTCAAACTGGTTGTGAAACTCAAAAAAACGCCACCGCACTGGCTAGTTGCTGCACCCAGAATTCTCACAGAATTAGCACACAACGCAGCTCTGGTCAAGGGGTTATGATTGTCAATGTGAGGCAAAGAGATACTTGAATTGAAGCCATTCCCATAAGCGTACACACGCTTAGATTCAGAAAAGAGGGAATTCCCCTAAGGCCTACACCTTGAGACACAAATGACCCCAAGGTCTAATTCTACGACGCCCCTTTCCTTCGCTGTACGGCTGCCACGTGTGAAATTCATGTAACGGACAGAGATAAAAACAGACTTGCAGATGCATTCATTCTATTAAGAGTATCTCGCGTGTCTCTGCGAACTGCATTAAATTAACAGAAATTCCTTTTCTGAAGGTTTTTCCTCTCTGCAGGGCATGAAAAACCGTTCTGTTTCCGCATTGGACAGATTCCATTTTACGCTGTGTAAAATGCCATTTAACTTAACGGGCCGGAGAAATTTTCCGGTTAAGGCAAGTTTCTCGCTTGTGCAGGTTCCAGTTAAGACATTTTACTGTATTGGGAAAAAGAGGATTCCCTAAACATTTGATCCAGGTCTCAAAAAGTCTGTATAATAACATTAGAATTAGAATTGACACTGATAAAGTATTGACATCTGAAATACAGGCAAATCAAGGAGTGAAACAAGGATGTAGTAGGTCACCAACTCTATTCAACATCAATAGAGTCGATATGATTAAATTATGGAAGAGAGACTGAACACCACCAGGAATTGAAATCAACCCAAAGATATATTAACACCATGCTTTTCGCTGATGATCAAAGAATCAAACAAGACTGAGGATAAATTGCAAATGGCACTACATAGGCTCAACGAACCAAGTAACCTATAACCTGAAAATAAACTTAACAAAATCCAAAACCATGGCTTTTTCCGGTATTTATCCAATAAGAGCAAAAATAATTGTAAATGACAAACCAATACAACAGATGTCACATTTCCAGTATTTGGGTTGTGACATCTTATGAAGACAACGAAGATATTACGAAAAATATTAATCAACAAATGTGTGGTGCAATTAGAACTGAACAAGAACATGAAAAGAAATGCAATTAAAATTTTACAAGGTCATGGAAGTCCCACACTTTATTATATGGAGCAGAATCATGGATGCTCAAGAACAAGGATCTTAAACAGCTAGAAGCCTCAGAAATGAAATTTCTTAGATCAGTTAAAGGCTGCACCAGAGAAGACAAAATCCAAAATGAAGCAATCTGGAACGAACTATAGATGCAATCAATTAATGAAATGGCGATCCACCATAAAGAAAAATGGAGAGAGCATGTCCTTCGTATGCCACCAGAAGGTTCCAAAACAAGCAATGGAATATAAACCATATGGCAAAAGTGTGGGTAGACCAAGGAAGAGATGGTGAGACCGGAACAGGCCTCAGACCTAATCCTGGCAAGACAGAAGATTTTTACTCTAGTTTAAACATAGCAGCACTTCATGGTCATGAGCTGGAATGAGTTGGAAGCAGTCATCCAATCACGAGCTCCAATACCAAAAATGTAAGTCGTAATGAAGCTCCTGATAGGAGTCCCCTCTCCATCCAGCGTGTGAACTTGGAAGTGCCCCTCTGTTACTTTTGAGTATACACAGATATTGCTTACTCTACTTATATCCACGATCCGGTTGCACTACTTTCACTTTTATTATCTAGGCTAACCAAGACGAGTCACATCTGTCATGGAGGCTGATGTTTCGACCAACCAATTGTAGCCTTCCAAGCATATCCCTAAGGCCAATATATCTCGTTTGAATGCCTTCTCAGATTACTCTACAGAAGGGCACTATGTTGGGTGAAACAGCCACCATGACAAGACACGGCTTCTCTGGATAGCCTAGATAATGCAAACTCCTTCCGCAGAAGCCTATAATCATAGTTGTACTTTTAACAGACTCATCTGCACCTGTATCAGACCACCTCAGTAACAGAGGATGTCCATTGCAGGTGTAGATAAAAGGTTTTGTTAGAAGTGAAAGTAAATAAAGTGAACCAAGCCTATAAGCCCAGCAAGCAATATCAATATTGACACAGGCAATAAAAGCTTTACTTAATATTACCCAAATTGAGCATGGAAGCATTAGGTACTGCATATTATAATCCAAAATCAGTGAATAATGAATTCTGCCTCCAGTAAATAAAATAATTTATTAACTTAATTTACATTTCATTATAGAGAAGAGTGCAAGTATCGAGGTGTCCTTGCTAGTGGCAGTGAGACTGCCATCAACAATAGCTGTCAAATATCCCAAATGTACACAATTTGTTATATCATTGTGTGTGTATTACAGGGTGTATGTTTTCAGATGGATGCAAATATTTTAAAGAGGACTAGGAAATTATTTACCCGTTTCTTAAACCTTACACAAGTAAACGATTATTAAAACATTTCAATGAAGTCATAACGTTTTGAGCAATTGTAAATCAAAATCAAAAGTGTTGAAGTTTGCTGGAAGTATGCAACAATGCACTTCCTTACAGCCACTCATAGCAAAACACATTGTGACAACAGTGATCATAGCAAACATGGTAGGTGAATATAATACTTTTATAGTCACATTTCCAACCCTCCCCTATGAATATGGGTTACTGAGATAGGGCAACTGACATTTTGGCTGTTATTGGCATTAACCCTCTCATGCCTAGTGTGGACAGCTATGCGTTTCATAACTGGTGCCAAATAAGTCATGTTACAATCAATATGTAGTTATCAACACTTCCGTTAGGATCTATAGTATCGATTACACTACGTATCATAGTTCCAGATTTTTCTGTTAGGGAGATATTTTAGTTTGAATCGTGAAGGCGCGTGTTAATGTTGAGCAATGTTGACAAACGTCTCACTAAATATTTAGAAAACATTGTTTTCCTTTTGAAAACATGTCACAGGTAATTTTTTACAATATGTTTAAACAATGTAGAACCAGTATACATTATTTACACCTAATTTCAAATATTGTGATATTTATTGAAAAATTTATATCTATCCTCAAGCAAGGACATCATGCTTGAATAACTATTCGCAGTAATGAGTCTGTATGATTCATATTTATCAATTTTTTAACATTTTTTTATACAAAACAACATTTCTTAGTGCGAATTCTGTAAAATTCAAATGTCGTCTAATAATGACTGGCTCAAATGGCAGGCAATTTAATACTCAGTGAAAAATCAGTCCCTTTTCTCTAGTAATACTTCCAATTATCTCCTGCTCATGAAATTATAAACTACATTAATCGAAGTAATATTAATTGTTTTCCCTTTACTATAAGGGATGGGGTATTGCCAAAAAAGTAACATTCTGAAGAATTTCAAATTGCAGACATTTTGAATGAAGATTTCGGATTGAACGTAAAAGTATATGCAGACAATTTCATTATTAGTATACTCCTTTTAACTGAACTTAAAAAAAATGTTCATATGGTACGTGATATGTGGGTATCTGCCAACAAACCCCCATGAGAGAAGCTTCTCTGAAACAAAAAAATTCGAAAGCACTGAAGAAGGAAGGAAGAGGATGTTCCTCAGTGATTCTTCAGGAGACCTTATTGTGTGCCGCTGAAAAGGTAATTCTATATACACTATCTCCTCCTATGCTGGCGTAAATCTCACCTGCAATGCTCAAAGCTGGTCTCGAAAGGATCTATTGAAAGTGTTGGAACTTACAACAAGCATACAGGGGAGTTGACATCATGGACTCTCAGAGCGATGTTTAGAAACGATTGCCAGGAATCTCTGTGGTACACGAGAATATTTTATCACATTGTCAATGACTGTTGTGAACGCGTAGATTTTGTGGAAAATGAAACGCAAAGAAAAGATGGATCTTCCAGAATTCAAAAGTAAGGGGATCATGGGCTTGATATATGAAGGTAAGGCCGATGTTTCAAAGAAAAGAAGGGAACAGTCCATCAGGGAACCCATCGCCAAATGAAGTAAAAGAAGAGCCCAACGTAGCAGCAGAAAGGCACGTTCATAACACTGGTCACTGCCCTGAAAAATTGGATTCGGAAAATGCAAATAGATACAGAGCAAGTACTAGAAAAACACGGTATATTTGTGAAGTGTGCGAAGTTCCATTGTATACAGAATATTTTGAAAATTTTCATTTAGAATAAAAGTTTTGAAACTAAAATTTATTTGATTTTCGATTCAAATTGCCTCTTCGGATACATGTCCTCACATGTGGACACCATGCACGTATATAGACAGGTATATTGTTACTAGTCCCAGTTAATACGTGCATGGTGTCCACATATGAGGACACCTACTTTTATCACTAGCACCAAATATTCGGCCAATCTAACGCTGTAGTATGATAAAGAAAGCCGTTTTCTTAAAGTGTAACCCAAAAGAATCGTTTTTGAATGAAAACTTAAAATTCATGCACGAGAGGGTTAAAGCTAAAGAACAAATTAGTTGTCCGTAGATCACTTCAAACTTCGGGCATCTGTCTCCCAAACTAACTTTGCTATGAACATAAATTTCATTGCGTTGCCTCATCTTACAAGTATGAAATTACATTTCATGCAAATATTGCATTGCAAAATATTGTATAATTCTAATTGCAAAGCAAAGACATTTTCTAAAACTCTGGTACTAGTACAGTAACTAGCAGCATAGTAACTATAGTTGGCATTGTACTAGCAATTTTGAGAGACCAGCAAGATTACTGATCATTTGAACAGTTATATATCGCCCTTCCTGAACCAAATAATAGTTGCAGAGCTGGGAATCATTGAAAAACTCCAATCATCTTCCACAGATCTTTTTTCCCCTAATAAAAAGAAACCGCGTAATACTTCTACTTAGATTCAGAAAATTAGTTGGATTTAGACTAAATTAATTGCTATCAGTTCTTGGAATGCACTTCGGCACCGATCTGGCACATGCCCACGTGCTCCAAAACCGGCGGCGCCAAGCCTTACCATAACCAAGAAAAAATTCACCGAAAACAAAGGAATATTCTCTAAGAACATTCAATGCCAGGTGTTACTACTTGTTAGGAATTACAAGGTAATGCCCTTCAGGTTCATTTTCCAGAAACGAGTAAATTAACTTCCCTAAGTGGAAAATACACGTGTATACAGACAAAGCATGTTAATATCAATCGCAACATGCAGCGAAAAAAAATTTGAACGAATTCCAGAAAATAATATACGATTAAAAGATGCACTATACAATGTCTGAAAAACATTTTATAATTTATCACAAACACTTACCCCAAAACATGATGAAGACTGAAGTAACGCAACAGGAAATTTATTGAACGAAATCTGAAGTTACTTCGAAGATTAATCTATTAAAGCACAATCTCGATTATTAAATATTGTTTCTCACACGCCAAACAAAATAAATTTCTGAAAGACCCACAAAACCTAGCACGATATCCTAAGTTCTGAAGTCAAGCGTGCAATCGCGTGTACCGGTAAAGATGGTGAAAGAAGATGTGCTGCTGTACATGCGAAACGCGGGCACCGGCCAGTGGAGCGGATGTACATCGAGACAGCGGAGGAAGTAGTCAAATTAAATATTATATTTAATATAAAATCTTTGTGATATTAATCGGTATAATTCAAACAAAAATATAGTTAATTTTTTTAGATTCAATTTTTAAAAACAATTAATACTTAAACAAATCCATTATTTTTTTCAAATACATACAAAAGTTACTGTTGCATCATCCGAGCAAATTGTGCCGTCAGAGATGGCCATAATGACGTCACAACGTTTGGCGGAAAAGTTTTGGGTGGCAACCTCTGTTGTGCGCGTGAGCGATTCCTAAAGTTTTGGGCTATATTATGTGGTTGCCGAAGTTTGTTTCACATCACGTTTCTTATTTACAATTATATTTTTCTTTCGGTTTATTTAGGTTCTGACTGCGCATCTCATTCACAAATTTAATTTCAAGAAACACTATTCTATCAAATATTCATCAAGTCACAATCTTTTCAATTTGAAAATAGATCGAGATAAATATTTTTTCACCTTAGCGATGATGCCAAGATGTTAATTTTTAATAAAATTAAATCTATGAAACATTAGGATCCAGGTGCCCTTTCACCGAATACGAAAAGTGCCAAAGAATTCCGGGCCCCTGTGCTATTGGAGTAAAAGTGACTTCTTCAATGTATTTTTACGAATTATCGGCTTTTTAAATATTTATTTTAGAAAATTGTATTAATTATTGTGATTGGGAGAAATAGTATATTAAACTTAGATAATATTTGGAAAAAATTCAGAATTTTCCGATTCCGTGTCAATTTAGTTTATTTAATTCCAGTGGCGGCTCGTGCTTAGATTGCACGATTGCACCCCCAGATAATCGAAAATTGTCTTATAATATTTAAGGAATATACATTTTCCTTTTAATGTTATTCAATATTCAAGATATTGCAGCAATATCGACGTATATGAAATAATTTTGAAACCAAAGAGCGTCCAGCCGACGCCCTGTCCGGTGTATGGTGTCTTGCCGCGAATTGCGCCACGCTCTTGGATATTGCCAGTGTTACTGGTTTTACTGCATTTACTCTTTAGCCCTTCGATTTATAACGAGCGGCATTTATTAACATTATAATAACACGGGCGGCATACAGCGCGTTAGGTTCGCAACAGACTGCATCGAGGAAAGTGTTTCCAGAAATGTGCGACGAGAAATGTGGAAAATCGAAACAAGAGATACTTACGGACCTCCACACACTATACTGCGATTTTTCTAAGAGCGACCCTCAAGGCCACTCAAATCCCATCTTCGCGATGGAATATGTCACGGCATTTCCCGTCTTTCTCAGTCGTTCCGCTAGATTTCACACGATCGCAACCGTATGAAGCAGTGCTTGCGATCATGCGATTTCTACCGGCAAGACCGAGGAAAGACGCGAAATGCCGTGACATATTCCATCGCGAAGATAGGATTTGAGTGGCCTTGAGGGTCGCTCTTAGAAAAATCGCAGTAGAGAAAGTTTTTTCTCGTTCGCCTCTGCGGAGGCGAAAGAGTTCCTCGCTCGAGTAGGTTGGCGAGCGAGTCTTCTCGGACACATTTCTACTCCATCACTTTTACGACAAAAGGCGTTCGCTGCTGCAGGAAAACACCAAACAGTGCATAGAACTGAGTGAGGTTATAACATTCAGCAGTAAAAGAAGCGATAAACTACCAGTTTTTTAACTGTTTACTTGAATTTTCTCTTAAAATGGAAATGAACAAGAAAAAAACTTGTATGGAAGATATTCTATTTGTACGAAATCCGCTCGTAATGAGTAATATAAAAATAAAAATTTGAAGCAAGAAACTTAAAAAGATATTTTGAAAGAATTGAATTAATTTATTATTGTTCTTAATTGGTATATATGAATGAATTTATTAATTGTGAATTTTATTATGAATTATTTGATAATTCATTATCTATTCATTATTCAACCAACAAATATAGTAAACAAGAGCGGGGTAGAGATTTGGTGATTTACGATTATTGTAACAAAACAAGGATTTCACGAGTTAAAATTACATAAGAGCATTTAGTAAAACAAGAAATGGGACTCGCAGATGAAACTGCTGCCACCACTCTCGGCTTGAGGGACATAAAGGCATTTCGAGACATCGAATAACATCTTTGTCGTGTGTGGACGCAGCCTCGCCAGCCTCTTTCCTCATTTCTCGTCACACATTTCTCGCAACGCATTTCTCAGTGTAGTGTTGCGGGCCTAGCGGCACAACCAAACGGTGGCGCTGACTAGCGCTGCGTTACGGCCGAGAGTCTCACGGGAATACCTACGAGAATAGCCTACCTACGGGAATGCCACGAGGAATACCTTCGTATATTCTGTCTTCGTCTGACTCGCTGCAATGTAATTTTATGAATTTCGCTTGTTATTGTCGGTACACAACACGGTATACTCTCTGGTACACAAGTTCAGTCAATACTTGTCGATATTGAATTCATTATTTATCCCTATTTGGCGAAATTATTTTCATTCGCTGTAAGGTTCGTTGATTAAAAACGTTTGTTTGAAGAGTGCAGTTTGTTTTGTGTAGAGTTGGCCGTTGTGGAAGAAATCCCCCCCCCTCTCTCTCTCACTCTCTCTCACGCACGCAATATACTTTCGCCGACGCACCGTGGGCCAGAAATACCTCAAAGCTGGCTAAAAGTTCAAAAACTTAAATTACACCACTGGCACTCACATTTCACCCATCGTTAGACTAATGTCTACCTCTTACATAAATATAAACAGAAATTCAATGTATCGTTCTAAACCCTCGGAACTGAGCTGCAAAGCATGGTTCAATTAGCTTCTGATTTCTGTCGTGGCGAATGTCATACAGATAGCCCATGTTGGTACAATCAGTACTCAGCGACTTTGCAAGATATCGATCTTCTCAATTAAAGGGAGGTTTTCTCATTTTCTAGTAAAGATTATTTCGATTTTTGTGAATACATTTTTAAGTTATTGTTATAAAGATAAATTAACGTATTTGGATCGTACAATAGAGATATCGAAATTTTCTTCTAGGCTTTTAGTTGTTGCTTTCGATTAATTCAGCTTTGAGACAAATTGTTAGAAGAAAAAGAAAATATGAGGAAAATGACCGTGTTAACATACTACAGCATTTTGTGAGATACATGCATTTGAATATTGCTCTGCGTAACGTGCACTACTTGCACTCGGAACTGCTCATAGCATCTTCCTCGCATAAGTCACTTCCTGGCGTACCTTAAAAGAGTAAATAACATTTTAAGACTTCTAGAACTATTTGTATTACAAAACAAACATTTTTTCTTCTTTGACGAATTTCTACATAATACTGAAAAATGAGGTATGTGAAATGATGTTGGAAGCTCCCCGTCGTTGCGACGCCAAAATACCGCAATTACTTGTCTTTTACTGAGATTGTGAAAACATCAAATTAGCTATTTACAAGACAACGGCAAACTATTCAGTTTGTAATAAAGCGTTTGCCAGTAGGGGCAAATGCAATAGAAAAAGTGAATGTTTTTAAAAGAAAATTCAGCTTGAGTGAAAGATTTATTTTGCTATCTGAAATTCCTACAACACAAGATCCAGAAGATTCTTCAAACCTAGGACGCCCGTCGACTTCATATGAAGCAAATAGTGAAAGGAGCAAAAGAAGGAAAATAAAAAACGATTCGTGAGACCCATTCTTCACCCATGCTGATCTACACCATCCAAATGCGTCTGCGCTCCGAAGGGGCAAAAATGCAAAACACGCAGTTTAGCTGATGAAGGAAGTCTTGAGAAGTCCAACCTGGGGCACAAAAATAAGGTGCGTGTGGTAGTCAAAGAACAGAGGTTCAATTCAGTCTGCTACTGCTGATGGAGTGTTATCTCTAATTGTCAAAGCGCAGCTCAGTAAACACCAATTCCAGGTTGCCCGAGATTGGTTCAAGAAAAGGGGAGCCTTAGTGTGCCCCACATATAACGAAGTAGGGACTGTTAAGGCAAGATATTAGCATCACTTCACTCAACAGAACTGTTACCGAAGTAAATCTGCAGTCTACTCGGCCATACTGCTTTTCGAATAATTTCCGCTCACCATATTTCTTTCGGCGCTCAGCTCAAGTTTGATTACCAAGTGAGGTTTTGATGGCAGCACTTGGCACAATCAGTACAAACAGGAGACTATTTCAGTGATACAGGCATGTTTGTTACCTGTTGTGTCTTCATTCAACTTCGTAAGAAACAAAAAATGATTTATGGCAAACTCCTCATCCTCCATAAATTCGTTATTGCAGACCAATTAAGTTCTGAAAATAAACAGCTCAGCTAATTAAAAATGAAGAATTTCTGCAATATCATATTAATTAAACAACTTAAGCCCACTCTTGTTTCGATTCACGGCCTTCTGTGTAATATTGTTTCCACGGCATGTTTCTGATTATGTGGATGGAAAGGTACGAAGCGCTTTGACAAAAAATTCAATTCAAAAATGTTGTACCTGTATAGCAACTTCAAAGGAAATGAACGATTTTAGGTGAATTATTGATAAGGATGTATTTTCTCTCCTTGTCTCAAAAAGAAAAGGAAGTGAAAGTACTTTAAGCAGCGAAGGTGAAGTAGCAGGACAAAATCGCACAAAATATCTCTCTGCATAAAAAAATAAATATCTATTTCTAATGAATAATAGATGTTATTACATAGTTATATGCATTCCAATAATCATTTATTCAATTTCCATCCATTTCGTTCCGTGGAAATGCAGGACTTTGGACAGGGGAGTTTTGGCGAGGTTTCGACTTCCTGGCCCAGTGTGCGATGCGATAATTGTTTCCCGGTCATTTCCGGAGCTTCTTTATTTGTAGTGAGTACAAAAAGTGTGAGATGGATATTTTATTATTTAAGTGTTTTTGTTGCTGCCGGTAAAGAACGTACGTAAGACTGACAGTTTTCTGTATGAGTGTTTTATTTTTCTGACAATGAATAGAGTGCAAAATTTACCAAACATTCCTTTCGGTTCACGCTCTATGAAGGATTTCTAAATACAATAATTTTATTTATCACCACTAGTAGCAGCAAAAACAACTAAAATCGTGAAATGAATAGTGTAAAACGAGTCCAAACAAATGCTTGTTGCGGAATCGTGTCGCTAAGAGTCGCATGAGCGCCAGCACTGCTCGATACAGTCGCGATCATGCGACTCCTGGCGGCACGTCGGAGAACGACGCGAAACACCGGTGAGACATTCCATTGTGAAGATATATGTATACGTAATAAAACGGAAACAATTCATGTAAATGAATTAAAACTAAGCTGTACTTGGGTTTTTATTTTTTGGCGCGTGGGGGCGTGTCTTCACGATGGAATATCTCAACGGTGTTTCTCGTCGTTCTCTGACGCCAGGGGTCGCACGATCGCGACTGTATCGAGCAGTGCTGGCGATCATGCGACTCTGCGGCACGATATACACTCCTTGCTTAAACACACTTGCACTACACACGTCGGGAGACCAATCAGGAGTGTAGACCTGTCCCGCCTGGGGCGGTTCCCTGCTGGTGGGATATTCTTGGTTGGGGAAAACCTCAGTAGTCGACGTGTCCGTAGTCGCCTTATTTCGCAATGAAGCGAGGAAACCACAATAAAAACATGCACTACACGTACTACCGCGATAAAACATGCACTATACCTAGGAGACTAATGGCCTAAACAACTTTTAAGTTGACGCACCTGGAAACACTAATCAGACGATCAATTGTGCATTGTATTTTCATTCTCTTTCTTTGTAATTTCAAAAGTTTGTGTAATAAAGTTAAGAAAGGAAAAACAAGATTATTGACAATTCTAATTTTTATGTAATGAAATATGGTTGCGGTAATATTCTGTTTAATTGTTTAGTTTCTATCCAAAGATACTGTCCTTTCGAAATTGAGCTTACGAACAATGAACCAAGCACAATTGCCGTAATTATAAGGTGAAAACTCAAAGGGAACCGCTTGCCCTGGACGCCATTTCTCCTTGATGAGCCATTGTTTGATAATACTCGTAATAAAACCAGTCAATTACGTTATTCAGTAATAATAGTCAAATTTCAGGTTTTAAGTAATAAAGTAGATTTTAATTTAACTGTTTCAGATACAAAATCTGAGTGTACTCCGAAAAAGATTGTAAAAACATCCTAAAAGTCTTTCTTTAACTCGTAAAGGGATACCAATGCTTTCTTTAGTAACCCGATTCTTAATGTAACTCCAAACTAATTCAATGGAATCGAGATTGGGATGGTAAGGAGGGAGCTTGATGTTCAGGCCGTATTACCTGTGAACGGTTGCCTTGGTGTTAGAAACAAATACACACTACATTACGCCTATGAACTTCACATGAAATTTGGCCTACGCTAAGACACGCCACGCTGCACAGCACTCGAAGACGGAAGGGATAGGACTGAGGACCAGAGGCAATGTTTCCTACACATATGTTTCTTTTACTGAATCTTATACTGCGATTTTTGTAGGAAGAGTTCTCAAGATAACTCAAATCCCATCTTCGCGATGGAATATGTCACGGCATTTCGTATCATTCACAGTCGTTCCGCTAGATTTCGCACGATCGCGACCGTATGAAGCAGTGCTTGCGATCATGCGACTTCTACCGGCAAGACCGAGAAAAGACGCGAAATGCCGTGACATATTCCATCGCGAAGATGGGATTTGAGTTATCTTGAGAGCTCTTCCTACAAAAATCGCAGTATAATATATTAAGAGAGAGCGTTTGTGCATAGACAGTTGAAAATGTCGGGTAGCAGACACTCGCGTTGGTCCACACGCAACAGCCTGTCTGCGCATTCAGGCCCCCCTCCCATCCCTCGGCCAAGTGGTAATCGGGCAGAGCGAGAGAGAGAAAGCGATATGTTCAAGGGAAGTGATCGGTTGATGGTGGAAGTCACCCTTCCTCGTGCATGCACATTCGAAAGGAGATTTGTAACTTGTCATATTATAGAAAAATGGAAGTGGCATTAGAGTACTGCTTCCAAAAAACAGAGTCGGATATTGTCTTGAGTTATGTAATACTCTATGTTCAATTTTTTTTATTTTTCATATTTGTATTGAACCAAAAACATTGAAATGATAATTACCATTTAAATACCGGGTCTTTATCGTATCTTGCAACCCAGGTCTGGAAACACCAACTCTTGTTTTGCCAATTTGGCAACGCGTGAAATACCTTCGACGCCCTTTCACTTTTAGCGAAGCCCTGTCGCGTGCCTTCAGATTTCGGGCTGAGAGAATGTGTCTAATTTTAGTTGGAAGAAAGAGAAAGCAGGTATTCTGTCCTTGTTACTCTTCAACGTACCGCAGCCACTACACTGAAAAGAGTAAACGCCTGACTCTTCATAAACGGTGGTCACTTTGAGCATTTACCCGACTGTCAGTTTTTTGTCATTTTAAGATAATTATATTTTATTACTTTTTATTAATTATTTTCAATAATTACTATGTATATTGTCAGTTTTTTGTATATTGTACTATTGTCAGTTTTTTGTCATTTTAAGATAATTATATTTTATTACTTTTTATTAATTATTTTCAATA
The DNA here is from genome assembly GCA_031308135.1 of Acheta domesticus. Classification (NCBI taxonomy): domain Eukaryota; kingdom Metazoa; phylum Arthropoda; class Insecta; order Orthoptera; family Gryllidae; genus Acheta; species Acheta domesticus. The sequence goes on along the minus strand of JAHLJT010009436.1, from coordinate 69,352,760 downwards.
ATTACAATGTACTACTTAGTTACATTTTATTAGTATTTTGAATAATTTTATCGGTCACATGCGTCTTTAGCCCATTTTAACATGCAACCCTATAGGCATGTACCTATCTGTATGTTAAGCAATTTAAGCAATTTAACATCCTTAGCATCGGGTTTTAACATCTTTGGCAACGTGAATAAACAACCATTGATTCATCGCAAGTCAAATGTTTATTAAGAAAGAAACAAGTCGTTATAGAAAACAAAACAGATTCAAATAATTCAGAATAAAAGTAACTCATATTAGTTTTTGAGATCATTATTGTTCATTGTAATAGGTTTTAATAGTGCAATTAAAATGTGTTTTAGGTAAATTAATTTCATTTTCCTCGCATTCCATCAAATGAAACTCTTCTTCAGTAATCATATTTACTGACGATCTGAGGTGTCGCCACTGGAAATCGACGCGCCAACTTCCTCACCTAACGTCATTTCTTTAGTTATCTTTAACTTCAGGAGAATTATTTGTATCCATCTTTTTCAAACCAAGGTATACGAATATTGTTTAAATAGGTATATCACAAGCAATACCCCATATTTCACGATATATCTTTTCGATTTCTCTCTGAGCTGGCTTTACTTAAATAATTATTTTTACGTTGCTGTAAATAAATCTATAACTCCCCTCCACATTAATATTACAGTTTTGTTTCTTCAGCATACTGGGCAGAACTGCTTAAAGAGACTGAGGTATGTTTCCACGCTCATACCTCAGCCCACCCCACCCCACCCACTCTGTGCAGCGTGAAAAGATTTCGGCATGAGAGCCGTGTACCTGCCCGCCGACACTCTTGAATGTGATCAACAAAGAAACAGGAAACTTGCTGCAGCTTATGACCTGACGGTTGCCTCCTCTGCTGCCCCGACGTGCCAGGCACGGCTGTCTTGAAAGGTGTAAAAGAGACGCGGTTGCCAAATTACCAAAAGAAGAACAAGTGCTCTCAGACATGAGTTGCAAGAAAAACTAAAGACCCAGTATGTAATTATTGAGCGATCCGTTCCCCCCACTTCCGTACCATCATTGGAACACTGTATGCCCGTCGGGCCCTCACTCTGCTCCGCGCCTCCATTCCGTGCAGGAGAGCGTCACAGAGCATTGAATTGGCAAGCGCTGATAATAATTTTTTTTGATGTGTATTTTTTTTGTATTTGTTCTTGATGAGTTATGTAGAGGTTCATAATATGCGGCATCACGCACATCTAATTCAAGGTACTTCAGATTGTATTATTGTCCTGTTTGAGAGTAATTAGGATGCCGTTGGCGTGAAGTGAAATAATTTGTAGTATTCGGTGCAGGTCTCTGTGAGCATTCTGAAGTTAGGCAATAGATTTTGGTGGAATTGAGCGTGTAGGAGGGCGATTAGTCCGAAATAGGTGTAGTAGCGTGCAATTTGGGGGGCACCATGGAGAAGCAAACGGGTACGATAATGGGAGAGGAGGAAAAGCGCGAGGACAGAGATCATTATGATGAGGATGACGGAGATAAATGGGATGAATCACTACTAGAAGATTCGGATAGAGCCAGAATGGAGTTATCGGGGGCGAGTGCATCGACACCAAATCCGGGAACGGCGAAGAGAAATGAAACGGAAGACATATTTAGCATGCTTCAATGTATCATGGCAGGACAGAAGCAGGAAGAACGGGCGCGAAAGAAAATGGTTGAGAAGCTAGAGGAGCAGGAAGAACGGGTACAAAGGAGAATGGTTGAGGAGCTAGAGAAGCAGGAAGAACGGGCCCAAAGGAGAATGGTTGAGGAACAAAAGAATCAGGAAGAACGAGAGCAGAGGATTCTTGACGAATTGAAAGCTCATAAACAAGAGCAAGCGAAACAAATACAGGAACAATATCAAGTTATAGTGGAGAAGTTCGAGTTATGGGAACAAAGAATAGACGGGCGAGTTCAAGAGATATGCGGTGAACTTAGTCGAAACATTACGACAAAGATGGAAGGACGGATTGAGGCACAGGATAAAGCTATCGAGTCACTACAGGGGCAAGTGAAGGGAGTATCGCAAGGGATGGAACGGAAGATAGAAAACTGCAAGAGGGAGTTGGCCGACACGAAGGAAGAATTGAAGGAGTCGGTGGAGGCCTGTAGAAAGGAGGTGCAGAAGGACGTTCGGAAATGCGAGGACAACATCGCGGTATTGCAAGTGGAAGTTCAAGAATTAAAGGAGGTTAAGACGGCACCAAGTGTAGGAGGGGGCCCAGTTAATATAGCAATACCCCCCTCATTAAAATTTTCGGGCGACGTAAAAGAGAATCCATACTCGTTCATGAGAGCTGTTGAGCGACACCTAGCGGTTAGTTGTCTCCCTGAGAAGAGTAAGACGCAGGTAATATACCAGATGCTGCAGGATAACGCGAGGACTTGGGCAGATACCATTACACCATTTCCAAATACCGTAGCGGAGTTTAAGCAGATGTTTTTTCGAAGGTATTGGAGCGAGGATATCCAGCTAAATTTTAAGATGGGTCTCATGAACAGTGTGTACAAACCGTCAGGTGGGGGCGGAATGAGAGATTACGCGGCTAGACGCATCATGGATTTCCGATCATTATCGCCGCCCATGAGCGATCAAGAAATCATGTGCATCCTAATCAGACAATTTCCAACAACTACCCAGAATTTGCTTAGGAGCGCGTGTCATACGGATTTGGAGAAGTTTCAAGACGCCTTAGGGAGTTTCGATCTGACGTTCGCAAATGCACCGAAAAATAGAAATGAGGTGAATGTAAATGCAATGATTGTGAGAGGCGCTAACGAGCCAGAGAGAGGAGGAAAGCAAAACGCTAGAGTTTGGGGTGATCAGAGGAGTGGAGAAAACCAAAGAGGATATGGTAGGCAGCAGAAGAGCGAGGGTCGAAGGAACGGCGAGAGGTCGAATCAATCTAATGGAAGAAGCGGGGGAGATTTTTGTGATAACGAAGCAAGACCAAGTACCAGCGGGACAGGCTACAATCCAAATTTAAACGGATGGGGTTCGTGTTGACGGGAGGCCCCAACACGAACAATCACAGAGTAAGCAACGAGGTTTCCATCAAGTCATTTCAAGTAATCGACTGCGAAGATGAACACCGGATTAAGAAGAAAAATTGTCAAAGGGTTTGTCGGGAGTGTCCAACCGCAATGAAGTCGTGTCTAAATGAAGAAGCAGACGAGGGTGAAGATAGAGAAAGATCTGAAACTAACTGGAAAGATTCTGTGGAAGATGGGTATGATGCGGAGAAGCAGGAGTTGGGCTCTACAGCTGTTATGTTCGTGAATTCTGAACTGGTGGATGAGGATGAAGGAGAAATTGAAGATGAAGAGAACGAAGATGGAGGAGATATTGAAGATGAAGAGAATGAAGATGAAGGAGGGATTAATGATGGGGGAGGAAATGAAGACGGAGGAGAAACGAAAGAGGAAGAGAATGAGGATGAAGGAGAAATTGAAGATGAAGAGAATGAAGATGGAGGAGGGGATGAAGACGGTGATGAAGTTAAACATGAAGGAGAGGTTCAGGATGAAACGATTCACGACAATGGAGCAGTCAAGAATGAAGAATACAGAAAGAAGGAAGGTACGACATCGACGGTTGTGACAGGACATACGAACGTGACGACAACATCAATAGTTCAAATACTTGAAGGCATGAAGGAGTATTCCTATTTTTCCATGGGCACTATGGTGCAGCGTTCGGCAATCAGATACTTCCTAGAGGAAAGCGAAATCCAGGTCGCGGTCCAGCGTTGCAGAAGGCGGTGGGAGTGTCGACGGTGTTAATGAAAAATCAGGCTTGGATGGGATGGAAAGGTGGGACACATGTCGGACAATTGGAAGGAGTGCGAGCATGTACAATTGATTTGGTGCTGGCGACAGATGGTCGAGGAAGAGATCTAAATTGTGGATTAGAAGATTATTTTTCACTGTGTAAAAAAATCTTAATAACGTGGGGGGTTATTTGACCGTGTTGGTCAAAACGTAAATAATAGGCGCTCCACAACGTTCAAAAGTGGCGCGCAGGTTGATGAATCGCTGCGGAACGAATCGGGCCGAGCCGTGAACGAGCGCCCGGAAGGTGGGAATTGGTCGGTCGGACCGCGCGAAAGGGCAGTTGGGAGTTGAGCAGCGAGAGGTGAAGACAGAGGTGTGATGGCGACAAGAGAGCGATGTGGTAACGAACAGATAAATCGAGAGTAATCGGGACGGCTGGTACTAAAGGAAGGATAATTGTGGTGGACTTAATGATGATTGCGAGTAAGGATTGTGGTAAACTCAGTTGGAAGGAATAATCACGAAATTTGACGAGAGAAGGGGACAGTGCACGGACACGTGGGCAATGCTGTTCAGTGACAGTCGGTGTAGCTGTGCGGATGCGGGATTATATGGTGGAGCCGTGTGAGCTGAGACAGTAAATTCGTCGTGTGAAGAAGGAAACTGTGGTAAGGCGACGCCGGTGCATGGGAACGGGCCGCCGGTGACACGTGGGCAGGCAGAACATCGTTGGCGCCAAGGTCACCTCTCGGCATCGGACGGAGCACGCGGCATCGCGTCGCGTAGAAGACGACGGTTGTGGAGGGCAGATAAGTAACAATAATTATGAACAAAATAGAGGGGTAATCGAGTGGAATGCCAGTTCAGGGTGCTCACTGAGTAGTAAGGAGAGCAATGGTGTCTGTAGTGGTACACGAATGGCATGCAGTTTCCAGAGAAATGGAGGTTGTATAAATGGAAATGATAAATGTAATAATAGGAATATTCGGAGACGTATAGTATAAACCATTTAGTCTGTATTCAGTAAGAACTTGCTACCAGGTCAAGGATGTAAATTGTGTTAGTAATATGAAGATGTTTTGTTAATTTTTTTCTTAATAAATTCTGTTTCTGTGACGGTAGATTCTTTGAATTCAGATAATGACGATTAAAGTACCCCCCTCAAAGAACCCCTGTGCCCAAAATAAACATCACAAAAATTTATGATATGTGTACTCATGAAACCAACAAGGGTAAGTACGGTCACAATATATACATACATACATTGTAATATACAAAACTAGCGTACCCGTGCGAGAACTCTCGCATGTTAAATCCCACCCTTTCTCTATCCATTTGTCTATCCGTTCCATAAAGGAGAAGAACTACTAATGTACTTACAGAATATCAAACAAAATAACAATGCAATTGATGTTGGAAACAAATTTTCAATTACAGTTTATTCAACATTATAGAGAGATGTTCTTGGAACAATTCATTCTTCTTTAAAAACAACATTTGAAGAAATTTTTCAATCTTCCTTGAGAGTTAGCTTTTCGCTTTCCTTGATAGTCAAATAATAGAAAAGGTTTTTACTCTTGAGAAAGCCAAGTAAAGTAATGCGAAAATACCGGATCGGGCAAGAACAGATCTACTCATCGCAATATTATTTCACTTTCCTTGATTTGTTATGAAGAACCGAGTGGGTTTTGGAGAGTCAGGGTGCCAGCTTGCTGGGGTGAGAAAATTGAAAAATTATTTGTTTACTAAAAAGTATTGAATTATTTTCTGCGTCCTTCCGTACCTCAAGAAAAACAATTCCGAGCCAAAAATAATCAAACTAATGTTTTCACCTTTGAGTACTAAATACCATTTGTTAGCATTAGAAACAATTTAGTAGGCATTACTAAGCCCACTTCGGTACATGGAATGTTGCTCAAACCATGTTTGCATTTTTAATATCTTAACGAACCGACACCTTGAGTTTAATATCAAACGGTGTTTTATTTACAATATGAGTTTGCAGCTGGGCGTTGGTGTACACTCTTCAAGATACCGCCAACATTTAAATCGTGCGTTTGGACTGCGATCGTTGGCAGTTGTCTGGTGACTTGCACTATTCTTTCTATAATTTTAAATTTACTTGTTTTTAATTGATTCACGTAGTATTGTAGGCTAGCGCATTTTGATTTTTGTTTTCCATTTATTTCAAGCTATTTTACTTTAGCTACTTCAAAAAGTTTGTTCTTTGTGTTGTGCCATAGCACAAGTTTTCCCCCACTATATATGCGTACCCGTGCGAGAACTCTTGCATGTTAGATCCCACACTCATCCCTATCCTTCTATTTCCATTCTAAGAGGGAAAGTAGTTAACGAAACCTGTTTATTTGTTTAAAATCTATAAAGGTAACATGCAATGTACTAACCCAATTACAAATAAAAATAACAAAGAATGCACTTAATATGTATAAGAAATGTTCAATAAATATTTATTCAATATCATGCAGAATTTACTTGGAACAATTTCCAACACTTACTTCAAGACACGTGAAGTAATTATTCAATATTCTTTGTCAATTAGGTTTTAGTTTTTCGTGATAGTCACAAAATATTAGCTTTTTACTTTTGAGAAAGCCACGTGTCTGAACCTGTTGACTTGAAAATTTCATCGAATGATAACGAAAATATTGGTACAGGTAAAACACAAACACAGTCTTCACTCTTCACTCAACACCCACATCCTTCCACAATTAAGTACACAGCACTTATAGACCATGAAAAAACGTTATTTGACTAGTTTCACTACACGCATAAGAAACAATCTTCATAGGTATCCAGCAACTATAATAGTACTTCTAGTTGTTGGTGGAGAGCAAATCTTGAATTAATGATTATGCAAATAATCCTCGTCAGACTGCACAAACTACGATGTTAACAGAAAGCGTAAATATTGTCGAATCTAAGCCTTCTAAGCGTGTCGCCACAAAAATTGCTACCAGCAGGAAGGACTGAAATATTGAGGTGGCCTTGATAGTATTAAAGCGTGGAACAGAAAAGTTAATTGAATGGATCGGACAATGTCTCATTTTGTATTATGGTGTGAAAAACGTTTCTTTGAGGCCTTCGGCCTCAAAACTTTAGTTTTTAAGGCACTAAAACGCTTTGTTTACGAGTTATTTGCCGATATAGGTTGACATGTAATGCGGGTTGCATTTTAAATGAATATTTCGATGCGTTTTTTAAAGAAATCATCTATATTATTAAAGTCAAAATGGAATTCGTCAAGTCTCCGTGTAATTCTCTTTCTTTAGAGCCCTCATTTATATAGATTGGTTGCGTGTGAGAGCCGGAACCCAAAGGTATACTACTGAAATAATACAGGAGACGATATTACAAGGACACAAACACCGCGCTTTACTCCGGACGGTGCGAAGCGGTTACTAGGTGACGAATGTTTGTTTACATGCATGACGTAAGAAGGAACTGATTGTAGGTCTTCGACGTAATATATAAACTCTTACACAAAAAAGCATGGAACATAAATAAGCAGGTTATATAGTGGTCAGAAATGGACGACAGACATTATCATGGAGCTAAGAATACATGGAGGTGCACTTACCTATCTCTGCAATGTTAAGAAAGTGAAGCCAGTCCGCCATATTGCTTAGTCCCCATCACATCACGTCAATACGTCATTAGCTGCTTGTGACGTAGGAGTATGCAGGCCGACTATGGCCATTTACGACAGCCATCTTGCTTTAGTTTACGCTAGGATGTTGTTAGAGTTTCATCCTGCGCCGCAATCATCGACAACTTCATATTGAAATTATTACTGTACATAAAATCCAGAATATGGATTTTTAATGGTGTTATCCACATGACAGGGAAACTGACTCGAAACGGGAGACCGAGTATCAGTGTTTTCGTTTCTGGCTGTGAAAGAAATGGATATGCGCCAAAAGAAGACGAAAGTTTCTACGGAATCATCATTCCAAGGTAGGGAAACGTTTATAATTGATTTGAGGGCAATAATGTGGAAGTAATTTAAAATAAATGACTAGGCGTTGAAAATTATAGTACACAAATCTCATTTATGAATTGTAAACAGCAAAATACTTTCTTATCAATCGAATACGTCCAGTTTCTCTTGACTTACTGAGCAAATGCTAATACGATCCCTTGTTCGGCGTCTAGAAAATAAATGTAGCTTTCTTTCCCCACAGTGACGATCAGATTAAACGGTCATTTTTTACATTAAATAATTGCATCGTAAGATTAAATCTCTGCGTAAAGGTTATGAGGTTATATTTGTTATTTTACTGTCATGATTTCAACATACGGTGAAAATATGATGAAAGCAAGGAAATTAGGAAGGACCAAGGTTTATTAAATGATGTTATTAAATACTGTTAGGATTTATATATATATATATATATATATATATATATATATATATATATTGAAACGTTCCTCTTTCGAGGTCATTTCAACAATGTTTTTATGGGTGGGACAGGTGATCGTTGTTCGCGAATGGGCTGTGGGTTTTGCCACATTCATCAGAAATACACACACACACACACACACACACTGAAATATAAAGAACCTGGACAATACTTTATTTTACAGCGATTCATACACTCGGTGTGACACTTCTCCACTTTTCTAATATTAACTGCTAACAAATCACAACTACGCTTCCTTTTTCTAATATTAACCTTTAACAAATTACAACTGCACTTTCCACTTTCTAATATTAACTGCCAACAAATCACAACCACACTTCCTTTTTATTCTTAAAACACTAGTCCATACACAAATGGAAAAAGAAAACCTGACATTTATATGGGCGATTCATTCAGCTTCCAGGCGAGGCGCCGTCCCCCCTCCAGATCGGCATTGCTGGGCTGCCCTCGCGTCTTTCTCAGTCGTCCCGCTAGATTTCGCACGATCGCGACCGTATAAAGCAGTGCTTGCGATCATGCGACTTCTACTGGCAAGACCGAGAATAGACGCAAAATGCCGTGACATATTCCATCGCGAAGATGGGATTTGAGTGGCCTTGAGGGTCGCTCTTAGCAAAATCGCAGTATATTCCATGATCACGCTCCGGCTCTCGCTGGCGCTCTCTCCTGACCCGTTCGGAACGGGTCAAGCGGCACCGGCTACACGGTGTAAGATATATAGGTGGGTTCACTCCCGGTCTAAAACTGAAGCTAATGTGAGGCTAGTTCTCACAGTTCTCGCTATGTAAGCGCTGCGAACGACTTGGGCACTTTTGGGACAAGATGGTGATTCATTTAATAGCTTTGTAACCTCTGGTGGAAGCCACTAAATCGCGAGACGCCATCATGAATGCCCAACTCGATCGTGCGCACCGTACGGATAAGCGAGGAACTAGCGTCAAACTGGCTTCAAAAATTTTGTCCAAAAGGCGGCTAGTTGACACACCTATATATCTTACACCGTGCCGGCCATAACTGCCGCGCTATTTGAACAGGGTTGGCCGCCGCTTCATTTTGCTAAACGTATAATAATAATAATATTATATTAATTCTATTAAATATATATATATATATTACAAATTTTTAACGAAAATGCTTTAACAATTTTCATTATTTCTAACGGACATTAAATTTTTATAGGTTTGTGAAGCACATTTTCGTCCTGAAGATATCCAACAAATATCTGGGTACTATGAAGAGAACGCAAAAAAACAACAAACATCACTAGGAAAATAGAAATTAAAATATGGTACAATGCCATCAATATTTTCGAATTGTTCTAAATATTTATCGTTAGCAGCAACATCAAGAGAGAGTATTTAAATATCAAAATTTGCAACATGTAATTAATGACGGCCTTTCATTGAAAGCGAATGCAAGAACAAATTTTGTCTTGAAAATTTTCAGAATGTAATCTGTGTGTGACATTGTGACAATTCATTGCATCGAAGAGTAAAGTGCCACATTTTGAATAATGTTACAAGAAAAATAAATTTTATACTGTAAATTATTGTTTGTTTTAAATATATAAGAAACTGGTTAAACGACTTTTTGGGTTCCTTGTGGTTGTGTTGTAGTTTTTTTCCTTAATGTGTTTCCATATCTCTTTCTCGATCCACACATTTGAATATTTATATTACATTGGGAATGAGATATTAATTTAACTTTCTTAATACTGGAATTTGTAAGTAAGTAATATTCATCAGTAATCATTGTAATAAGTAATGGCATGCACATTTGAACACCCAATTCTTCCTTTTTTCGCTCCCTCGAACATAGAATGGATTGTACAGAAAGAAATGCTATTTAATCGCAATTTATTTTATTGCTTTTCTATTATTAGGAGGAAACGAACAACTGTAAACTCTGGATGCAAACTAGCTATTCTGAATAAGGTTTTTAAATATTAGAAACGATGCCAAACAACACTATTGAACACGATCACAGCTAAACAAGCGACAGAACACGTACAAGCGACAGAGCACTCACGCGGTTTGTTTATGCTACAAGCTTTCTAGACTAACCAATATGGCGGAAGTGGCTTCAAGTTTATGACGTCATGCCACCTCCATGTATTCTTAGCTCCATGGACATTATCAATCGGAATGCAAGATGCTTTTGTTAGAAGCGCGGGTGGTTTTGACGTCTGTTGAAAGTACAGCGGAGGCTCTTTTTTGTTTGGTGGACAAAGAATTTTGTTTAGAAGCTCTCTTGGCTCTGAACTTTCGATGGAGAAGTATCGTTGTGGTAGCTGCGCGAAGGTTGTCTAATTGATTTAAGTGGGACATCGCCGTGTTATGTGTAATAGGGAGCATAGAATTTGGAACATTAGTTGAACGTTGATTAATTATTTAATTCCGGACTTGACGTATAAGTTTATAGACATAAGCAGGAATTTACGCGAATCGGAACAGTTCGTGAAGCAGACAGTGTTATAGATATGCTTAACAGCTGAGACTTCGGAATTTTTGTATGGAATTAAATTCAAACATCAAGAGAGAAGCAGATGACTTCGGCGACGACCGGCGTGAAGATGGATTTTCAGCGCGGAAGCCAACGGTGATATGAACTGCGTGGCCTCATTTAACAACGCCAAGAGAATTCGGTACTATAATTTAACTAAATTCTAGCAATTGCATGCAATCAATAGAATTTATATTGTTAAAAAAATCAAGTTATTTCAATAAATGAAATTATTGTTGTGCCAAATCTTACGCAATTCTTTTAATAGTAGAAATAATTTCAGACTTCAGGCTTCTCTGTACAGAGGGCAACCCGGTGACAACCAGCCTGCAGGTAAGCGTGGTATCATTGTATCGAACCCAAAACTAAGCTAGCATAATTAAAGTAAATAATTCATTATTATCACAATATGTGCATGTATATATATAGGCCTATGACAACAGAATATATCCACTTTTTCGTTATCAGGGTCCGGCAATAACAGTTTTTCTACCAAAAAACTCATGCGCCGCCGCCTTCCGGCTCACAACTTTCTCTTCTTACGAAGTAAGTGCGAGAAATAAAAAACCACGCCTCATTTATTTCTTCTATGATTTTATCAGATACTATCATTCCGTTTTGAATTTGGGGACAAGCATGGGGCCCCCGTCCCGTAGGGATTCCCGGACATTGTCCCGTCAGTCCCTATAGAACTTACGCTGCTGAAAAGGTAGTACCTTGATATAAGTATGATAGAATATAAGTGCTTCTTTTCATAAAATTTGTGAATATGATGCGGAGCCAAAACTTGAGCAAATTTACTTACTTACTTCCTCTTCATTGATTAGGCAAATTGCCTGTTCCGACCTCAATGTTCACACCATCGCTTTCTTGGCCTTCCTGAATCTCTTCTTTCCCTCACTGTGTAGAGCAAAACCTGGATGGCGGTTGTCTTCCATCCTCAGAACATGCTCTTTCCACTTTATTTTACTTTCTATTATTTTTTCATTAAGTGAAAATATCTTAAGTTGATTTCTGATGTCTTGGTTCCTGATTTTATCTAGTAAAGTGGTTTGGTATCTTAAGAACCTCATTTCGGAACTTTGTATTGCGTTTTCATAGCTATTCTTTGTTATCCATGTCTCACTTGAGCAAATTTCATTGTATATAACCAACGTGGCAAGAAACACAAATATACAACCAGGCCCTTACTAATGCTCATGGAAACCCGCACACCAAACGTACCACGTTATTCTAGATTCTATTGTCCAAAAACGGACGTATTAGTTGCTTTGTTGACTGCGTGATGTCGCTGAAGATAATTTTGGCCGATTATACTTCGATTTATTTGTATTGGCACTTGACGTAAATCAGCTATTACAGTATTAACCAATCAAGATCATAACGTCACCATAGTGACGGCACCATGGTCTCAAGCTCTCGATTGGATAATCCCTAACCGCTGATTTACATCAAAGTCCACTACAAATAAATTGAACTGTGCTCTGCAATTTTCGTAACTTTGCCGCTGAGAGAAGTCAGTTGTTGACAGTTTTATCCAATCGGGAGCTTAAACGTCACCACAGTAATGTCACTGTAGCGAAATATAAGCTCCCGATTGGATGGCAGTGAAACATCTGATTCTTGTCAGGGGCAAAGATACAAAAATTGCAGAATAGCAGTCGATGGTTTTCATTCCCCCACCATGCCTCCAACACCGGAGTACGAGTCGTTCTTGTTACACACGTGCTTGCAATCAGCTTGCAATTCAGCATAATCCAGCCATAACCAACATAACCATAACTGGCCATAACCTCGAGCAACCTGGATTCTGTCCAGATTTGTCCAGTGCTCCAGCGCCGAGAAGCGCTGTTCACTGAGTGTTTGCTCAGAACTACTTGAAAATGACTACTGCTGAGTAATATTTAACAGTATTTCATAAATACATTGCAGAAAGAATTCACTGTGGGCGGGAAAAACAATCAAACTTTTAACACAAAATTTAGTGGAGGTTGTACGCTATTCAGATAAATATATTTTGCATTAAACCTTTATTTGTATGTGATGGTTGTAACAGTATCATTGTTAATTGTTCTACAATAAATTCTTGAAAAACATTTTGTAATTCTAAGTAGAATGAATGTCCAACAAAATTTTCATGCCCCAGTTCTGTGTACTAGTGACGCCAAAACTATTTCTGACGAGAATCAATGTTGTCAAAATGAAGTACAAACAGTAAGTGGTAACTCGAAATCAGTGAAGATTTTAGAAGAATTTAGGCGCATATACTTGGAACGTCTCCGCAAGATAGAAGAGGAATCCCCAGAAGAAGGGGCAGAGGTTTGGGAAATTAATATCGTGTCTCTTTTGTTTGTAGCTTACTTTAATATCTTTAGGGTTTTGTGTATTTTAATTCTGTATGACTGTTCTCTACTTGAAAAAATACCTGTTACATATTACTTAGGGTTCTTTCTGTTAAGAATCTTCAGAATGATGTGCATAGCTAAAAAGAATGTGAAGCATTAAAAAAAAAATGATAAACTAAAGTTACAATCAGCCTCTTTGTGAGTTATATTTCATGTGTTTAGTGTAGTACGCACCCATCTGCTTCACTTTCTGTTGTTGTGTGCAATAAAAGGTAGTTTTGTTAAAGTGGATGCTACAGTCATAAAACTAGTTTCATAATAATTGTAATTAGTTGCCTCTCTTGAATCAGAAGTGTAGCCTTTGATGACCCAGTAAGTGATAGTATGTTAAAATTTCTTAAGAATATATTTTCCTTTAACCACCTTTAAATGTAGCATTTGATTTTAATAAAATACCTACTAGATGGATACTGTAACTATCAGAAAAACAGTAATGCTATTCTTTATTTTTGTTGATAACAGTTGAAATTGAAGACCCTCACATCATGGATAAATGATTTAGGTGAACAAAATCTTATGTTGGTTGAAACAGTTGAGCAGTTGGAACAAGAAGCTGCAGATAGAGTAATGTTATTGGAAGAAAGATTGAAAAAGTCATCCCATATTGCACTAGATTATTTGTCTAAACTAGAGGAGTACGATAATCAGTTTTTAAATCAAGCTCTTGAAAAAGATCAACCAACAATGCTACCAATTGTAAGTGAAGCTGTACTATGTATACTGTGTGATGAGATTCAAAAAGTGTGCAGTTGTAGGAGTATTCACTTACTGTTTTAGAAAACATCAAATCGATTAATGCAAGCCCAACAAACTGAAGAGATTTTGAAAACAAGAATCAGTAATCTGCAAAATGATATCTCTGGACTCTTGGAGCTGATACGAAGAGCTCGTTATGAGGGATCTTGGGATACAAATGGTCTCAGTTTTTTGGAAGTGACATATGAAGATATTTTTGGATTGTACCCACACCAGTAAGTATTATAATAAAATAATTCTTTAACTTTATCATAACATTAAATTGTAGGTTATGGTGTGCTCCTTGTTGTTCATATGTTAGCTGATATATTTAATACATTAATTGATATTAACTCAGTCAGCAATTTAAAACAGTTTCTTATGATTTCTGTTTTAGGGTTCGTGCTTATAATGGCAAAAGTTTTAACTGTAGAATGTTTGAAGTCCTTAGTGCTGGTCTACGTGTTTGAGACTTGAATTTTGCTGAATCTGATGAGTATTGGACTAATTTAAATACTTTTATTGTGTATACTACCGAAATATGAGGAAGGTTAAATAATGGTGGTCTTAGCATGAATGGGTGATAAGTGAAAAATGGTCCCAAAATACTTTAAGAAGGGGGGGGGGAGATTTGTTGTTATGTTGATAGATTGATGTCATATGTAAAGAAGGCAAGGGGCACAGTGGTCATTGTGTTCTTTCTGTAATGGACTGCCATGTGAACATTTCATTGATAGTATAAATGCTTCATCAGGTGCATAGGAATGCATATAGATATGAGGGGTCCAATTTCATCCCTGAGACCCCATTTTTCTTTGGAACTTTTTTATAATTCCAAATTACATTTTACTAGTAAATAAATAATAGACTACAATGAGATTTAAATGGCAACTTAAATGATTACTATTAATAAGGGGTCGTCCATAAATTATGTAATGCTGAAGAGGTGGGAGGGGTTCTGTGAGGCAGTGTTACTCTATGCTATATAGAGGTAGGGAGGGTATTGCTTTATTGTTACATAACATTGATATTTATTTTTTTAACATTTTTCAGCATTTGCTGAAATAATTCCTTTTTTTGAGACTCGTGGTAAAACAGAAATATTAAGTAATTAATTTAAAAACAAAAATTAATTAAAGTTATGATGTAAATTGTCACAAAAGGAGAGCTCAATACAATGCTTCAATGTAATGTAATAATCTAAATAAAGAAATATGAAATAATATACACATTCTAACATATGAAGCATCCACCTTATTCAATAAACCTCTGAAATTACTATCACTTACACTCTAAAGATTTTCAGAGTGGATGATTAATTTTGATGCCCATTTACTTCACAAATACTCATATTTTCGAAAAATTCAAGATGACATTTTTTTGAAGATCTGTTTTTCATGAACACATTTCATTAAAAAACAGATTGTATCTTCACAATTGTAATTGTAGGAAGAGGCCGGAAATTTTTTAATTTTATTAAATTTTTGCTATATCAGGCACTTCAATGAACATGAAAAGGGCACCATTCTCATAAGCTTCCTTTATGTTATCTCAGGTCCCCCGTTGTTTGTTTTTTAAGAAAAAATGGTTTAAAGAAAAAAAATGTCTATGTTTGACACAATTTTTTGAAAAAAATACCTAAGTTTTAGAAAAATCTGACATGACCTTATTTGAAGATCTGTTTTTGATGAACATATTTCATTAAGAAAAAAATTGTATCTTTGTAACTGAAAATGTAGGAAGACACTGAAAAAATTTTGAAATTTTTCAAGTTTTGAAAAATTTGAGTTTTTAATCAACAAGAGACCTGCATCATTCTCTTAAAAGTTCTTCAGACTATCCGAGAACAAAATTTAATTAAAATTGTTGACGCTATTTTTTTTTTTAATTTTTAAAATGCCCCATGGCTTTATGTAAGGTACCCCCAAAAATTGAAATATCCGTTTCAAATTCCTGGGGCTACGACATCAGCCAGATGAATTGGGGAATATCAATTTTGGAGAAAATCAGCTGAATGGTTCATCTGAAAGGTTTCAGAACTTAACAAACATGAACTGTTAAATAACAAAAATATTGGTATGAGTTTTATATCGCATGTTTCAGAAAAATAAATGTTTTTAGTATGAATGTATTTTCATGGACTGCAGCAAGGGTCACTGTTGTCACACAGAACGTAGACCATCGGACTCTCGGAAGTCCGTCCCAGCCTTTGGCCATGCCTGGCCAGGCCCTTTATGGAGGACGAGGCATAGTGGGGGAAGTGGGCACAAGGTGGGGGATGCTTTGGCGGCGGAGTCCGAAGAGGTTTTCCGCAATGTGGGCAGACAGAGTGCGTTAGCATATGCGATTCAAGTCATTGCGAGCATTCACGCCAAATTCACGTGTTCTGTGTTGAGTTGAATAGTGAATAAGAGACAGCGTGAACACTTTTAACTGATGGTAGTCAGAATATCAGTATTGAAAGAAAAAATGAATTAAAGAAATTAGGGCCGCTAAGACTTAACTTAAAAATTACGCAGACTGTGTGGTTTTTAATTTTTGTTTTTGTTATATGTGCCTTGTTATGAATGTTAGTGATCGTGCACGGACAAAGGATGGTATATCAGACATTAAACACCTTGCCCAAAATGAGAAGCAGCACGAATTGAGTGAACAACACATAAACAGTGGAATAGAATTCACCATGCTAGGCAAAATTGATATAATGTGTCAGTTAGTTTCAGCTTATAGAACGAGAATTAAGAAAATTAATGAAGGTATTTCCATAAATCGTTACAATTTTAGTAAACTGATAGACTATATTAAATTTTGCGGGAAGTTTGAACTTGCACTATGGAGGCATGAAACAGATTGATCAGACAACCCTGATATGTTTCGTGGTTTAGTTGATTTAATAGCTGAGTTAGACTCCCTCCACGTTAAAGCAACATATTGAGAAAACAAATAATTATGTGTTTTTGAGCCCCCTTCCCCTTGCAAACCACCGGCAGCCACTGTGCTGGTGTACACACGTCTTCATCTCCTAAGAGAGCAGAACAAAGAGATGTGTGTTTATATGTTCAGACAGTGTAGTTGCAATATGTTTCAGATTTCTAATTATAATTAGTTTATTAAATGATTACAACAGTCTAAGTTACTATGTTACTTGACGAGGCTGACCAGAAAACGCGGCGAAATAGACTTCTTGACAGAGCTACTGACTGGTCACTGGTGCTTCCGAGCATTCCTCCCCAGAATTCGCGCCATGGACCGGTAAGACTGCCCAGACTGCGGTCACAGCAAAGACGATGTCCACCACACGTTCTTCCAATGCGAAAGATGGCACACGAAACGCACAATCCTAGAGACGAAAATAGGCATAATTGACCCCTTAATCTTAATTAGAACCATATTACGATGCAATCATGCCACGCCGTAGCAACCTACGCAAGGGAAGAGCGACAACAGCAGAAGAAAGTGGCCCAATGACATCACAAAGGACGAGACTTAAAAACAGAAGCCAAAAAACTAAGAAATGAATAACACAAGAAAGATCAAGGCGTAAAAGATGGCCAAATTAAAGTATCCGCCGTGAAGAAATACTGAACAAGCGAACCGGGACAAAAATTAGAAGAAAATTGGTAAGTTCGTTGTTTTGAGTGGGTGTAAACCCCAAACTATCCAAGAGCACAGGCTCTTCGCATTTCTGTCGGGAGTTTAGAGCTTGCCCCGTGTGGGACGATACAACGCTGGTGGGCGATACCTCGTTAGGGAAAACTACAACCGGACGTGTAGGACTACGCCGGATCTGGTCATCCACAAGAAGAAGATCACTTCCACCTCCAGCGATAAAAGGTGTACGTGACTAATTATCTTAGCCCGGAATTACTATCAATCAATATGCCCCGTCCGCGAAGAGCAGAGCGCAAGAGGAGATTATTCTCCCCTCGCGCTCAAGGTAGTGGCAGCGCGGCAACATTACGGCGCACCTTTTCATCCTTGTTGGGACGGTTGACACGGCTTTGGTTTCAGGACGCAGGTTTCAAATTTTATGCCCCTATGCATCAAAGGACGGTAACAAAATTTGTGCAAGTCTCATTTCCGGCAAGCTCTGTATTTTCGAAAATTGCAAAATTTTAACATTTCAAAACTACAAAATCGAAGGTAGAGATTTTTTCCTTAAACAAAATCTGTTCTGAAAAAGGTCATCTACATGTTTTTGAAAGACAGAGTAGTTTTTGCGTAATTAGTCCCTAAATTTTGTGCAATTTATTTAAAAACTTTTTCACAAGAAGCGCCCCAATTTTTTCCTCAGTTAGAACAAGGAACGCTTATAAGAATGATGCAGGACTAATTATCATTGAACTCTGAATTTTTGAAAATTGCAAAAGTTAGAAATAATGCGAAAAAGTATGTACTGTTGTAGCACCACTAGTTTAGTATGTAGTGTAAATACTTTCAGAATTGCCAATTTAATGAAATGTTTACCTTACAATCCTGAAGATGTGAGATGGATACTCAAAACGTTTTACAACAAAATAAAAATCCAAACTATGTCAATATCTGTTTCATTAAATTAGTAAGGTGTCGAATTGCTCGTTCAGTTTTATTTTGTTTGTGATTTTAAGTGTTTAATTGCTTTTTTTTAGGTTATGGACAATTTGGAAAGTGCAGACCATTTGCAGGCAGCAAAGAGTATGCCACAGCAAAAAGTTGCAAGAGCTTTAGAGGACAACGTTTTAAAAGACCAGTAAGTTCAATGGATTTGGTAAAGTACAATTAAAGATAATTGATTAATTAATAAATAATTAAATTGATTAATTAATAATAAGATTAATTAAATATTTTTGGTGCATATTAATGTTTTCATGACTGCCATTATGGTGTTGGTTTCTGAATAGTTGGTTAAAATTTGAAATTTTAGTAACTTTACAAGTTTGGTTGGTCATTCCCTACATCCGAGTATGGCTAATTTCTTTATGGTAGGGGTAGCGACGTTCTGAGTTTTGTTGTGGCTGGTTTTGTTGCTTTCATATTCCAGTTTTCCTGTGTTTTTACTTTCTTGTATACCTACGTATACACGTAGTAATATTTAGTGAGATAACCTTTGAGATATATTGAGATAACCTTTTTACTTTCTCGCCCCTAAGAAGGAACTTCTTATGAAGAGAAAGTTATGTAATCGTGCGCCGGAAAACGGCGAATTTTGGACACACAAATTCTTATTGCCGGGCCCTGGTAACGAAAAACAGGATATATCCAGTTGCTAAATTTAGAAAAAAAATCCTCCAACAAGTGGTGTAGTCAGAATCCATGTTATGTTCATTCTTGATATACCAAAATCGATTGACGACAAAATGTCTGTCCGTCTGAGGTCAACGCTAGCGCCAAAACCGTTCGACCGATTTTCTCCGAAAGTGGTATTCCCCTTTCGTTCTGGCTGATGTCGGGGCTCCTGGGATTTGGGGTCGATATTTTAATTTTGGGGGTACTTTACATGAAGCCTCTCGGACATTTTCAAAATAAGGCTCCAATTTTTTAAATTAAATTTTATTATTGAATAGGGCAAAGGATGTTTAAGAGAATGGTGCAGGTCTCAATTTGGTTGAAATTCCCTATTTTTCGAAAAAAAAAAATGTAAAACTACAAAATTGAAGATAGAGATTTTTGCCTCAGACAAAGTCTGTTGTACAAAATTAGCTCTTTAAATAAGGTCATGAATTTTTTTTTAAAAAAACGAGTAGTTTTGCATAAACTGTGCTTGAAATTTAGGAAAATTTTGTTTCTAAAAACCTCAACATTTGTTCTTTAAATTTTTTGCATGTATGTAATAAGGGTCGATAAAAAATATGGCGATTTTCGGGTATTGCTTGGTTTTTCGAAAATTGCGAAACAAATTCAAAACTACAAAATTGAGATTTTTGCCTCAGAGAAAGTCTGTTGTACAAAATTAGCACTTTGAAAAAGGTTATGTACAATTTTTTTTAAAAGTTAGTAGTTTTCGCGTAATTTCTGTTTGAAATTAATGAAATAAACATACATTGGCGTCCCGTTGTACATAACGATAACATTGTAATATTGCGAGAAAGTATGTGTTGTTTGTAGCACCACTGGTTTTCAAGGGGATCTATACATATTTTCTGAGGTTATTGATATAGTACAAAGTAGATTCATGCTGGTTTTAAGAACACGCCGTGCCCACTACCCAAACGTCGCGACTGTCTTTTCGAACTTTAGGTTCCCGGGAGGACACTTCAAGTTCCCGACTCCATCACGCTCTACCCCAGTTCTCGGGAGGGCACTTGGGTAGGGCGAGGTGGTGCTGGTGCTGTTCCGCGCGTTCCCCAGACTTGTCACCTAGATTTTTTCTTTGAGTATCCTAAAACTCGCATGTACCAAGAAGCGCCAATTGTAGCACAAGATATGCATAGACGCTTTATGTTCTGAAGTTAAAAAGTTAACGCTGCTTACAGTTAATAAATATTTTCACAAATCCTTGCAGTTGTAGATGGCCTTCTCTCAACCTCCGCCGCACGCTTGGTGCAATTTAATGGGGGATTCATTTAATATCAGATTCGTCTTCGGCGGCTGTGTAGAACACTCGTTCGCTCAGTATTGCACTATGGCAGTATAGTGTATGGGTCTACTTTCGTATTAACCCTTTGCTTTTTGAATATAATGCACAACATTGGCCATCACTGTCTAAACCACCAGATACCCGTTTCCAGAAATTGCTAAAGATCTAAGTGTTCACCTTCCCTCGCCTATGAGAACCTTCGGCAACTCTATTCTTTCCTGGTAACTGCTTTTTCCCACTACAGACCGAAAAATCTCCCCAATTGGCCTTCTTCTCCCTTAGTGCACCATCCATGAGTTGAGAGCAGCTTATGCTGGCTACACTTTACTTTACACTGACTTACATATTCTAACATATTACATGTAACATTCTCTGCCGAGAAGTTCGCTGTGCTGCGCACTCTCAAATATATCGAATCAAGTTCATCACGAAAAGTCGTAATATGCAGTGGTTCCCGAAGTGCAGTTCAGTCTCTCTTAACCATTTCTCCCTCGGACCATTTGACAATACATCACTTGATTCGCGGTCTGTTGACTCTCCACTATGACATAGTACTTTGTTGGGTCCCGTGTTATGTGAAAACACAGGCCAATGATCGAGCTGGCCAGGCTCAAAAGTCGCTTATTGACGTTTTCTATGTCCATTCAGCATATTTAAAGCATTTCTAAAACGCTCTGTATTCAGTGCATGGCAGAGAGAATGCCACAGTACAAGTTTTAAATAAAGGGCGATTAAAGATTCTTTCAATCTCTGGTGTTTCTCATTCCATGCCGCAAGGCATGAGGTAATTTTAATTCGTCTCCGCATCGGACATTGTCACTTTTCATCGGACATTGTCATGGTTTCTTCCTGCGAGCCCATGAACGTAGACGGACCTCACCGTGAAACACGTTCTCCTATATCGCAGAAAGTTTTTTACAGTCTATGGAGACACCGCCTGTGCAACTAGAGTATAGGCAGCGTATGAGCGATTCTGACAGTTCAGTGTGCTGTTGTCACACATTACTACGCACATGGCATCACCTACATCACAGATAAATTAAATCTCAAAACATTAACACTTACTGACAAGCATGACACGTCTTGATATAATGTTCTTAACTTTCGCCAAAGCTGAACCTTATCGCCTCCGCGACTTCATGCGAGTCAGATGAACGGCAACGCTGAACCCTGTGTGTAAGAAAGTAAACAAATCATCGCAAGCTGATTGCTTCAGAGCAGGTCACGTGACATACCGCAGCACGTTGCGAGAGCTGTCAGAGTCGCTTATACGCTGCCGGTACTGTAGGGGAGGTGCTCGGCAACGAGTCCGCTGTCTCAAACGTGCCGGCATGAAAGAATAAATCTTTCCTGCCTCTTCCTGCGGGAAAGAGTATCCTATAATATGATCTGAGAGGCAAAGTCAATGCTGTTTTCTACTATTATCATTTTTTCTTCCTTATGTTATTTGAGCTCTCTACAGCCAGTTTTAAGGTTTTTCTTTATTACTGTTTTTATTAATCTAATGCGGCTTTCATTTTAAAATATATGTTCTTTTATTGAGCGTTTTAATTGCTTAAGCAGTTTTTTTTTCAAATCTATTTGAGTTTTTAAAATTACGTTTACAGGGACCATGGCAATTGAATCTCCCTGTAGACCCCAGTCAATCGGAAAACACGACGTGAGCGTGCTCCTAATTTCAAAATTGTTAATTGTTCTTGAAGTTAACGTATGTAGGGCATGACATTTATTTTCTTTCGAATACCTCTACGGGGAATAACAAGGAATCACAACGACAACCAACGAAGCGACAACTGCGGGGATCCTAACCACAGGAGCCAGCCCATTCAATATAACTGTAGTTATATCAAAATGGTGCAAAATACAATGTATCCAAAGACCAATGAATTATAATCAACGGAGCTATCTTCAGGCTTAGATGATTTCACGATCATAAAGGCAGTAGTGTCAGATTCAAAGAATAAATTACGATTGTAGATGTTATTAGTAGACATGGAGTTATCAGGAGGCATGCCATCACAATAAAGCAACCGTCTGTGGGTTTAAACAGGTCTCTGTTTAATGTTAGTGAAATCATCTAAGCCAATGGATGAGATCAAACAAACCTCGAAACTTAGCAGTTGTCAAGAGGGTTTTAACACTCAGAATTATAAAAATGCAACAATTGTGCAGTGATGTTTTAATAGCGCAAACGTTTCGAATAATTTCCACTTTTTTGTGTACATTAAGAAATTTTATATTATCTCTTTCCATGTCCGCCTAAAGTTCGGCCAAATATAGAAGAAATTATATTCAAGTAAGTTGCGGAGGACTAAACCTTTACATTTATTGGACTGTACACAATATTTTCTTTTTCGCCCGAGCGCTGGCGCTGATTCGCCCGCATGACCGGCGCGACAGTTTAGCCAACATTAATGAAAACGTGAAGTTTCTTATTTAGGCCTTTTCCTTCTTTTCAGGGGAGTGAAGTTGCAGCCTGGAAGCGCGGCATGCCCACGAGCCGCCATTGGGCACTCGGAGAAGGCCGATGAACTTCAGAGCAGTTCCTATGGAAGCCCAAAGGAGGTAGACATTGGACACTCCGCTTTGCGCTTTTCATTCTTGTCTCACAGGGTGGCCCCTTTCTGGGAAACATGGAAAACCGGGGGAAAATGGGAATTTCATTGCTCTTGAAAAATCAGGGAATTTGTAGAAGAACTGTTAGAAGTCGCGGGAAATTTTGAGAGGGTCATATAACTAGTTGTTATTCCTTAATCGAATTGGTTCAACAAAAATAGTGACTCAGTTTTTATTTTTTTTAATTTGTACTTTATCATGGTGAAATCAGAGAGCTGAAAAATTAGTATCAAGCTTGCTTCAGTTTTTTTCTTTCAAAAATTGTCTGAAATACTTTACAAATTGCATCAGTGAAAAAATGCATTGAAAACCGCAAAGTGCCAAGGAAATTTGTTCCAGGAAATGAGAGGCCACCCTGTCTCAGATTGTCACACTTGAGTGAATAGGCAATTAAGGAAATAAGTCATTGTGCTCGTATTGGCTCTTTATAATCACAAAACTAGCGCTCTTTTCTTCTAAAAGCGAGGGACAACTATGTATGTAGGTTCTCGGAGACCTGGGGCAGAAAGTCGAAATGGAGCCTCTATCTGCGATTACTAAACATGAAATTAAGACGTTTAAATGTAATTGGCAGGAGAATGCGGCTGGAGTACATGTTTTTATTCTCTGCCGTTTCCCGTCGGGGGGGGGGGCTTCTTAGGGGCCCCTGTGTTGTTGCACCAGCCCAACTACCTACGCCCGTGGCGATAGGGTTGTGAATTGGAAGACTAATTCATCTTCCCATTCTTTTCACGCGGACTCTAGTGAAGATGTTTTAGTAATGGGAAAACGCCGAAAAAAAAGTTGCGCCTTTGCAATTTTCGAAAAATCAGGGATTTGCTTCACTGCTTCACATACTTTACCTGGAACCATTGCCTCAATTACGTTTTTTTTCTTTACTACAACGACCGCATTTCTGACTGCTCCCGACCGGAGCAAACATCGGGACGGGCAGAGAATACGGAAGGATACGAGTTGAAAAATATTGATTTGCAGGCCCGTTTGTGAAGATGTACATTTCTCTGTACATCTGTAGCAATTCCATTACCATGCAACCCTCGAACTATCGGTTATTCACAGCGCTGACCGTGACAGTCAAATGTGGAGGTCAGAGAAGTATGGAGAGCGATCATTCCAGTTTTTGTTATGCATGCTTTGTTGATGAATTGTCGAATTCGAATTTTTAAATTAGAAAATTTGCAAAATGACGCTAAACTACGCATTAAAAACAATGTGCATGATCGTTTTTAAAGAACTGATTTTTTAGAATAGATTTTATTTACCAAAATATCTCTATATTCAATATTGCATTTTTGCAATTTACGAAATTAGAGTTCGCCGAAAAATGGATAAGCATCATTTTCTTTACTGTTCTTTGTTACGTACAAGAGAAAAAATTGAAGAAACTAGCGGTGCTACAACGGCAAATGCTTATTGAATTATTGGAAACATTTATGTAATATTGAAATATTTCTATTTCTGCTGTTCTACTAGCTTCTCAGCTATAACTGAAGTCCAATTCAACAAATTTAAACGAAGCGCCTGTGGTCCATGTCTGCTTAGCCCCATAACCACATCTACATTTCCATGTAGTGTGTATGTAGTCACACAGTATGTTACTTTCAGTTGTAATTTTTGTACTCTTCCTTTTGTGTGATGTAATCGCCCAAGTTCAGCTGTTAGAAAATTAGATTGCTAGTGTAGTAATTTAATAATGCAATTAAAGCTCTATAATTTATGTGCATACATATGTAGATATCCCTTGGAACAGAAATATTAGATGTGGACACTTCTAAAAGACCTATTGTTCATACAAACAACCAAAAGCTTGAAGCAACATGATTGAAACAGAATAACTGGCTCAAGCACAGAGGTTTGCAAAGTAGTTGTTTAGAATAGTGAAAACAGTTCCTATTATAATGTGTTTCCAACATTTTATTGACTTCAATTGACTTAGGAAATGGAAACATCCACGTTAAGCAGAAAAGCAGAACACACTGCTGCTCAACTTCGAAAATTGAAAGAAGAAAATCAACGATTATTACAGGAAAATAAATTTCTATCGATCAACCTGAAGAATAAAAGTGATAAAATAGCTCTTCTGGCACAACATCTGACTGAAGTTGATGAGGTATGATTACTGGGAACTTTGGTTTTACAGATTCTTAGAATGTCTTTGAACAATTCTTAAAATTAAATGAATTATTGGCGAATTAGGATGGGGAAGTCTTACAATTTGAGTGTAAATCTTAATTTGCTTTGACAATTACTTTGACAAATCGAGATCGTTGTAGCCAAGAGTCGTTATAAGCAGTTTCGGGATTTGGTGGGTGCGACAATAACTGCATCACCATAAATCACATCAACATAATTTTTTTATAGCTTATATTTCCACAAGGAGAGATGAAAGTTGCACAATCGAAATAAATATGCACGATTTTTTCAATTTAAAAACACTGCAATGGGAAATACAATTCCCAAAATGGAAAATTACATTATATATGGAAGGAAATATTACTTTAAAAAAACAGTAATATCAGCTTGCTTCAACGTATGTTTTTGGTAGTAAAGTGTCTCTATCTCATTTTTCTCCATATTAAGATCGCATCTTAATTCAAGCTTCAGTGTATCATTGAATGAAAAGAACGATCTGGCTGTTGTAATTGCAGCAAGAGCATCGCTGATATCAGAGAGTGATTCCAGGGTGAGGTTTGCAACAAAGCTTCAGATTCCTCTTATTATCGTCCTCGAATTCTTCGTTGACTCCAGTGACAGCACTCAGTGCATGGCAGTGTGGCGCAATACCACGTTTAAATTAAGAGCGATAATGGATTTTACGTATAAAGTCCTGGTCTTCCTCGTCCCTTGCTGCTAAGCATGACGAAGTGCGAGAGTAATCCCCAAAGTAAGGTCTCCAAAGTACTGATGTCTCCCGGAAACTATTCGTGCAGCTGTAGGGAACATTATCGTATCTATTGCTTCCCCCACACCCAAACGAGCCTAGGCTCACGTCACTGGGATACAGAGACTTCACTTGGCAGCCGTTTGTAATGGCTACTGCAAAGCGCGAAGTACTTGCTGTTATTCGGTTTTTCAGGGCAAAAGGAGAGAAACCTATTGAAATGAATCGTCCATTGAAAGAAGGGAATGGCGAGTCGTGCATGGATGTCAAAAACGTCCGCAAGTGATGTAGAGAGTTTGCAGCTGCTTGTAATAAAGTTTATGACGAAGAAAGAACCGGTAGACTGCCATTTTCCGACGGTACACTTACGAAGGTGAAGATCGGCGAATTACTGTGAACGATCGCGGCATTTTGATTCCCGAGGTTTCCCAAAGCGCCACCAAGATTTTGACGGAAAGTTAGCAATATCGGTTCGCAAGATGGGTTCCGCGAATGATCACGGAAGACTACCACGACAAAGAGTTGAAGCTTCCTGCAAATTTCTTCGCTGCTTTGCGGACGAAAAGGACCACTTTGTGGATTCGGCTGTCACAGGCGACGAAACCTCACACCTGCCACCATACAACATCCTTGTTATTAGTGGCATTCCTCTTCTCCCTAGCCGCGAAAATTCAAATAATCACAGTCTGCCGGCAAAGTCATGGCAACTATGTTTTTGGACCGAAACGGGGTATTGTTGGTGGATTTCAAGCCTTCTGGGACCCGAAAAATGCTGACAGGTATTGTGGGACTGAAGGAACTAAGAAGCGTGATTCAGAACTGGAGAAGACGAACGTTGAGCGAGGGCACAAATCATTCTCCACGACAATGCTCGTCCCCACGTCGCCCGTCAAACCGTCGCTCTCTTGGAAGCTCGGATGAAACATCGTCACCCACCCACCCTGGACCTGGAACCTAGCAACTACCACTTTTTTCTAAGACGAAAGAACATTTGGCCGGAATGCGCTTCAGCAGAGATGCCAAGGTGAAAAATGGGGTTAACGCTTCCTTAACGACATGGCGGCGAACTGAAATGAAATGGGCATACGAAAACTGCTGGACCACTTACGAAAATACTTCGACAGAAATGACGCTTAGGTAGAAAAATAGATAAATGTTCAAGCTTTAAATTGATGTACACATGATTGGAAATAAACATTTCTCCGTATGTCCAAAAAATAGTATATCTTACTTTGGGGATTGCCTTCGTAATTTTAACGCTACGATCATTGCCTCTTTTCGCATGGCTTCCTCCTGCGATGTGAATCTCCCTCTTCTGGTACACATGTAGGCCGACCTCTCTGTGGAACATAACCTTTTACACTGTATAAAGTTTACTGGCAAGTGACGCAAACACTGTCTGAGCAGCTTGATGTGCTCGGGAACGACGCCCCGCGCTCACAAACCTCTGTTCCTTTAGGAAAATGGACTTTACCATTGGATTTGAGCGCTAAGGACGAAGCTCTTTTCGCATGTTACTTGGGCTCTATACAGCCAGGTTTTAATGATTGTATTTTTGAGATTGTTACTAATTTTAATGTTTCTTTCTCTTATTTTATAGCGGCCTTTAGGTTTAAATTTTAAATTACATATGTACTTCTAATCGGCGAAGATCAACGTTTTTCTTGTAACTTTTTTTAGGGTTTTAATTTATTTGACGTAGACATCAATGACTACAGCTGCCGGAACGCCCTGTAATCATAAACCAGTAGATCAATCCTGTGCTCTAACGCCAAAATAGACATTTCATGACGCCTTTGTTCATGTCATTTGAAGATATCTCTGAATTATTATGAGACGTGCCCCGCACTTTCTCTAAAGTTAATTCAATTCTGCCTTATTTTATGTGACGAGACGCAGGCCATCAAGCCCCCTCACCCGTCTGACCGCGCAAATTTCGCTTGGCTCCTTTCTCCAACTAGCGGAGAAAGGAGGACTCGGGCGACGAAACAACCAATTTATATTTACCTCATAGACTTCTTTTACGTTTGAGGATCATTTACATGCAGTAAATCTACACGTGACAGCCGGCTTTACTTCCCCTCCACAGGAAGGCATAGAAAGGATTTTTTTTCGTCCTAAAATCCATGGCTTCGATTGAGTTTGAACCTGCAAACTTTGGTATTACAGTCTGATGCGCTAACCGTTACACAAAATAGTCTTTGATGGCGGGGAGACCTCATATCCCTGCCCAGGCCTCACATATGTTTTGTAAATTTTCTTCTTTGCTGGCAGTCGTAAGTTGGAAAATGCTTTTCAAATTAAGTGTGCCATAGTATAGTTTGCGAATGTTTCATGCACCCATGATTTTCCACGATATTCTGGAATTTGAATCTATCCTTTATGCCAGTTCTTCAGTTACAGTTCAGCAAATGTCAACAATGTTAGTTCTGTTTTTGTACGATTTCTCTGAGAAATGTCAAATCTCTCTTTTGAGAAAACCCACTAGACTGTGAATTAACATCGTTGTGGATTATGCAAGTTTTGCGCTGCCTCGTGTTGACGTGATGTCTGTTCACTGTTACGCAAAGGCAAATTCTTCAAAACAAGACGGGAATATGTTCAACATTTATTTATTAAATACTATATTTACTAAAGGCCTGCACCCGTATATTGTCCCTTAATTTTTTATTAAGGGACTTAACCTATAATTTTCTTTAAAGGTCTAGGGTTCTTCATCCGATAATGATTGTTTTCATATAAAAAGTAGGTCTTGTTAGTCAGTGTCCATAAGGATGCGTGATAAAGACAGCCTCATACAGTGAAATCTCGTTTATTAATTATGATTATCATTATTGTCAAGGGCGGTTCCCGTTAATACTCGTAAATAAACATTGCTTCCCGCGGAAACGCTTGACTTTGCTGCCATTAGCTGCTTTCATAGGTTCCTTCGTGGTTCTTTCATTCGCCGCGTGATATCGCTGAAGCGCAAGAAGTCTAGTTATGTTTTATTTTTCAAGTAGCTGCCGACGTTTCCGGTGCATACCCCCACCACCGGAGTTGAGTCTCCTTCCTGTATAGACTTAGACTTCGTAGACCTGGTTGTGCGCGTCATGGACAGCTTCCGAGTTCACCGCCTTGCTCGCTCGAGCGCGCTCTCGCCGCAGTGGGTGGCCTCCCTCACTAACCCAACTGTTGATTGTGGAATCACTTCTGAACTTGTTTCATCTTACCTTCGAAGCTAAAACTCGAGAGTAGCAGTAGATAACCCTGAAGGTCTTTAGCATTTTTCTGAGACCCCTCTCTCTTGTTATAACCATTTCTCTAATATCCAGCATTGTTTCTCTCTCATGCATTTTACATACGAAATACCTCAGTGGCTTGTCCACCAATTGCTAGGTGTCGTCTAAGACTTAGAAGATACCAATTACTAGGTGTCTTCTAAGAATATTTAATAAATTGTTGTTGACTACCGTTTACAATCTCTGTAATGCAACTAATACACTGCAAACGTTAAACAACTTCAGTAATTTAAGTAACAAAATGATTTGCGATGATAAATATTTCAATTTCAATGTATTCTGCGTTTCATGGCGTGATAGTACAGAATACGTACAATTTTGGAAACTGTTGAACTTCTTGTAGGCATTAAGGAATACTTTGTGCAGAACTTGAAGCGGACGAAAGAGAGTATGGTTGCTGAAGTTACTGAGAAGAACGAACAATTGCTTACTGTGAAACAAAGCATGCTTCGATTGGAAAAATATATTATTCAAGCCGACATGCAAACTCATTTCAAAAATGCTATTATAAAGGAGATGCGAAAGGATATAAAAGAAGCTAAAAGCAAGGTAATTTCCATTTCGTGTGGTTAATACGGTTTGATTAAAATATATTTATTTTTTATATTAATTTATGATTATGTTTTATATTAAAGACCAATACGAGATGTTACCTAAAATATCCGAGAATTTCATTGTACCGGTCAAACGAGTAGCATTACGATGTTGCGCCGCTTAGGTATCTCTAGGTTCACGTCTTAGCTACTGCTGTACAAAGTTGCGTCATTTTTGTCGCATGCAGTTGTGAATTTTAGTAATGATGTCAGGACGTGATTAGTACTGCAAATTGCCAAACGGAGGAGCAACAGATTTGCGTCAAATTCTGTTTCAAGTTTGAACTGCAGCTGTAACCCACCCCAAGCTGACATCTCCAAGGCCGAAATAAGGTCGACAAGTTAGCAGCAATATCAAGTCAGTGCTGATAATTTTTTCGACTTTCGGGAATTTGTGCATAAGGCGTCTGTACATAACATCTGGTGAGACTGTCAGCGAACGTTTTAGGGAGATTTTGAGGCGACTGAAGGAAAATATTCGGCGCAAACGGCGTCAAGTGAATCAACAGTATACATTCTGTTGATTCACATGAATTCCTGTTATCAGCTTTTGGATATGATTTGTATTAATTCTTACAATATTTTTTTGTGACAACTAAAACTTAATAGTGATTAGTAACAATCAAAATTACTTGTGAAAGCTCCACCTACAGGTCCTGAACTGACCTTGAGTTGCGAGTAGGCGCTCCAGTCAGCTATATGGCCCCCACAAGCCCATACAGCTAGTGGAAGAATACATTTCGCAGAACAATGGGGTTTTCAGCGATGCTCAAATGTTTTATAAACTTTCAAAAATATTTCTGCTGGACTGAACAGGCCATGTACATTATAGTGTTACCTTTAGCTACAGGTTTCCGAAATTTAGAGTTTTGTTGCCTCCGCCCCAGTTGTCTGATTTTAATCGCTCTGCTCCCACAGAGGGGAAGAAGAGGTAAGCGAGCTTAATGAGAAAGCTCTGGTGTTGTTATTTCATAAAAACATGTATTAAAATCGTCTGTTTCTGCCTTAAACAGACATTAATCTACGTTTCAAAAGAGTAATTGTAGATGCCACTATTCCAAGTAAACTGCCAATCCGTCATCTCTCAAGATGACACTACATCAACAGTATATCCACCACACTTCCTTTTCGTATTCTATTACAGTTCAAAATCTCTAGAGGGAACCTTTTGGTAGAGAAATCGTTGTTTAAGTTGTAAAAAAGGACAAACATTTTTATATTCGAAGTTGCATTTGGAAAACATTTGTATAGTTTTTGGAAATTTGTGTAAGAATACATTTAAGAGACGAGGTCATTAAACTTTCTCAGTTGCGAAAAAAATCATATTTTGCTTGCTTGTACTTCAAAATACTTGGAGTGTCATGATTCAATTTAAAATTAAGAGACGTTTGTAGCATTTATACCAATAATGTACTTCTTTGCACACTAGTGTATTAACTTTCAAAAATATTTTTGAGGAAGAAAAATTGTTACTGTTTTTGTATTTTTTAGCTTGCATCGCAGAAAAGGAGTCAGGCAGCATGCAGGCATGTGGACGCGAACAAATTATCTAATCTAACTTCAAACTTGCTTGTGCCATGCCTTTGTTTACCAAACAGACTGCATTTCCAACAATTAGATCAGACATGTAATGAGCCAGTAATTTGTTGTTCTGACCATATTGGGGGTTACTTAAAACCATCATTCATGGTAGAGAAAGATGTGAAAAGAAACGACTGTATAACACACAACAAAAAATCACAAACGCATTTTTCAGAGAGAAAATTTAGTTCCCTCCCTAATACCTCATGTAGGCAATGCCAAAATCTCAACAGAGTGAGAGGGCACATCTCTCTGAAAAATCCTGATAGTTCAAATGCACCAAAACAGCAAGAGAAGAAAATTTCATTGTGCAATAGCTGTAATAGGAAGTTTTTCGAATGCACGCATGTTGTGCATCATGGAAATGTGAAGACTGCAGTTGATGGCTGATTGAGAAATTTAAAATTAAACAAGGAAGACAAAATAGACTATTAAAACTTTTGTAAACATTGCATTTTGTATCATATATGACAACTCGTAATATCTTTGTATTAAAAGTATAAAAACAATAGCATCTGTAAGAACAGTTTGTGAATTTTTGAAATATTTTGATACACTTTTATTTTAGTAAGAAAGATTTGTGAAATATTGCAAAAAATATATCAGATTCACTTTTAAATGTTTTCATTTATTATACTAATTATTTTGTATTGTAGTATTATTAGAAATACTATAAAATGGGATTTGCTTCCAGTTTATTTTCTCATAATTTAATTTCATTTGATTATAAATTGATTCAAAAATATTAGTGTTGGTAATTGATGTGAAAGGAATTTCCCCGTTCCTCGCAAGCCGACGTGTGGATCAGGACTGGATCTTCTATTACAGCAGGGAAGTACAAAAACAGCTCTCGGAATATACTAAAAACTACACTTACAGACTGATTACCATAACAATATGCACAAAGAAATCAACCAATGTTCGTAGTTCTGTTTTAGGCCTGTTGAGCGGTATCAAAAGAAGGTCTATCAAACGTCCTAATGATTAGAAAGTAAGAATGAGGCAGAAACTACAAACAATAACAAAAAACATTTGATTTTGTATGTTTTTTGAAAATATATTAAACACCTCCAACCCTATAAAAACCGATGTAAAAGAACATTAAAATTTATTTAAATAGAACATTATTTTTTTATACCTGTAGTTTCGGAGACAACATGACTTGAGTAAAAATATTTTTCAGGTCTCAGTTTCTTCAATAAAAAACGGACTTAAAGGTTGTGAACCTACCCTCGCAGGATAAACCAGTGGTGCTACAACAGCGACTTTTTCGCATTCTTCGGGCATTCTCGAAAATTCTGAGAGTTCATCAAAAATTTTTAACTTTTGCAGTTTTCGAAAATTTAAAGTAAACAGTGAATATCGGGTCTATTATGTGAAATTTACAATTACAAGTGTACTTCATTCTAATATTACAAGAAATTCAACGAAATTTTGGAGCCGTTTTTCAGAAAAATTTGGAAGTGTCTGAGGGATTTTTATCCAAAGTACCCCAAGTTTAATGATAGTTTCTCAAAATCAAAGGGCTTCCAATCAGAACAGAGCGATCGGAAAATTTTCATTTTAGAAAATATCGTACGAATAGTTTCGGCACTAGGATTGTTCACGGACGTACGGACGTTTTGAAAAACGTTTCCGGTATTAGTGGATCCCAAAAGTCTATTGAAATCTCGAAATGGATTGTATCGAAAGTATGTGCTTCGCAGCACATACGTTTTCGTTTTATCTGTAACGAATAGGTACTACTCGTATTAAAATATTGCTTATTGTTTTCTATCTTCTCAACGACTGCGCGAGCGTTTGCATCATCGCACAATGCGAAAGTCTTGAAGTTATTTCAATGTTTTGTCTGCGACGGTCACATGAAACTCTTTTGAAGCCGTCGCCAGACCCGCCCGTTTGTCTTCAGTTCATCGCCAGCCTAATCTCGTTCGTACGTGACCACTTCAATACTCCGCATTCTTGTGTCACATTACTTCAGTTGACGTATCATATTTATTAATCAATGATGATTGTAATATTTCTCGAGTTCCTACTTTTGGTTTTTCGGTGGGAAAACCCCGCGCTTCCCGCGTGCGCATTAGGTTGCCCGCACAATCCACGACGTCTGGCAACGTGTTTGGGGACGTGTGTGAACTAGGGACAGAATTCGTGGTGCGATGGAAAAGAAGAAACGAGAAAGTAGATAACACCGTCAGGCAACAGAGGAGGGAAAATCCGTATCACCTTTGGAAAACAGTCTTCAGGAGTCTTTAGAGAAGAGCGTGTTGAGTCAGCTGCCTGAGCTGACAGTCAACATCGAAAAAGCAACAAAGACTATTCCGAAAATTGGGAGAATGGAATTACATCAGTTCATTTTTTCGTGTTTTTACTTTATCGCTTCTCCTTACGCAGTATAGAGAAAGTTTTGTAATGCTTCGGAAAACTAGTGGTGTACAACAGCGTGTACTTTCTCGCATTATTGGAAATAATTTTGAAATATTGCCATTTCTGCGCTACGGACACCTCAGCTAATACTTGATTCTCAGCTATTACGTCCACTTCAACCAATTCAAACAGAGCGCCTTGTATGCATATCTGCCTTCATTTCGATGGTCAGGAGGTAAGGAGTTTTTTTCGAAAATTGCGAAAATTCAAATTTTTTTCGACTTTTTCTTACAACCACGATTATGAAGACTATTTTCTTAATGAAATGTATTCATCAGAAACATCTTCAAATAAGATTATGTTGAATTCTTGGAAAATGAGTACTTTTGATGTAATTTTGTATTAAACATCGGCAATTTTTAAATTTTAAACAGTTATTTTCTCAAAAACGGCTTCAAATTTTTTCTTTAATTTTTTCATGTATGTAACAAAGAACGGTAAAGAAAGTGGTGCTGGTCCCATTTTCTCTCTGGTCTTTTTTTCTGTCTTTCTTTTCGAATACTGAAAAAAATTCAAAATTTTAAATTTGAATTTCCGGCGCTTCGTTTGAAGCTGTGTCAATTTGTAATAAGGCGCTAATAAATTAACTTAATATTACAGATCGTAGGATAGTTAGTAATTTAATTAGTTTATTAGTATTAGAGTTATTTATTTATCAGCAATGTTTTAAGATAATCTTTCACGCTGCGTTGCCATACAAACTGGGGCATAGCAGTTCTAACATGAAATAAGTACATACAGGATTTCCATGAAAATTTTTGTTTTTATTTTAGGTTCGTAGAGCTTCTAAACTTTATTACATTTTTGGCAAGCTCATTTTAAAAATGCATACTTTTTTTGAGACATTCAGGACCCACAGAACGTAATTCTGACTGCATTGAGTATTCGAGGAAGTAATTTCCTATATACAGAGGCAAGCATTGCCCACTTTTTCGGTGTCAGGGACCCACAATACGAGTCCTGTCGAAAAATCGCGTCTTTTCATTGCAACAACAGTACATTTTCTATACCACGTAAGTAGAAAGCGAAAAAAGTAAAAGTACGAAATTCATGAAATTATTGCTGTCATTTTTGAGACTATTACCGGAGCAGTACCGGCCCTGGACCGCGCATGATATTTCCTTCCTCTTCCTTGTAACTTCTCCCCTTCTACACACAAACGTACGTATAATACACTGCACATGAGTCAGGAGCTTATAGTGCGATTTTTATAACTTTGCCTCTCAAGCCCCTATGGCCACGATGGAATATCGCACGGCATTTCGCGTCTTTCTCGATCTTACCGCTAGATGTCGCTGATCGCAAGCACTGCGATCGCGCGATGTCTAGCAGCATAACTGAAAAAGAGGCGAAATACCGTGACATATTTCATCGTGAAGACGGGCCTTGAGAGGGAAAGTTAGAAAATTCGCTCTTACAGCTGGTCCCTACTGGAGCCGTGCCTGTTGGGTAAGATCCTGGAGGGAAAATCCTCCACAAGCCGAGTAGGAGGGCGCAGGTCCTGACCGTCCAGCGGGGAGAGACAACAGACACCTGGGATAAAACATTCACTGTTCTCACAGATTAATAGCAGTTGACGTGACCAGAAATGTCAATTAGTTTTTCAGAAACCAACATGAAAATAACAGAATACATACCAGAAAGATTTGTTCTTCCGCTGCACTACAAATCAGTGGGTAGCTACAACCAAAAAAAAAAGTATTACTGGAGATGTTTTCATTGAAACAAATTACCGTTTACCTTCCGCTTGCATGAAAGTTCATTGTATGATTTGCTTCAATTATCGCCATTGTCATTTACGAAATGTGATTTATAAATTAACCCATTAGTGGCCAGCGTTGCCATTTGGCAACGAAAATTCCGACAACTTAGGTAAAATTTTGGGGGAGGAGGCCCTCGTTCGCTATACGCAACGTTAACAACGTCAGCAACGTCAGAACTTCCACTCCGCGTCCCACTTGTCATTATGGAGACGAGCTCCCAAGAACAGTTCCTGGCGCCTTCGAAATGTGCAATCGCAATGAAAGTCGTCTTCCGAACAGATAGCGCTACTTTATGATGGTAACTTTTTACTCTTTCTCCCCCATTCTATTGTATAACTATTATGTAGCTGTTATGAACTATTATGAACTGCGAAGAAGTTGAAATAACAAGAAAATGTTCGTTTTCCATTGTTGCAAAGGTAAGTCAGAATATTGTTACCATTCCTAGATCAGTCGGTAAGTACATTTAACCTAGAAAAAGGTCATACAAACTTTTACATTGTGTTGTATGTACCCAGGTACTAGTTGAAACCCCATACTTTCGACCTTCCAGACCCTGTGCTAAACCCAAGAACCTGAAAAACCTGTATTTTTCGAATTTGTTTCGTTTTTTTCTGTAACTGTACCTGAATTCATGTAGAAAAATAATTGGTATCAATTTTAAAAATGATCGAATTTCCTACAACTTTTATATAAAACATTTGTTTTCTAAACCAATTACCAAGCGAGCTACAGCTTTTTTAAAAAAAGTTATTTTTTTCATTTCTTCAAAATATGTGCAAAAATACATGTTTGTTATATTACAATCTAATATATAAAAATCAATGTTCGTATTTTATGCGTTGCCGTACCATTCATCCCATTGATATATAACTTTGACAACATATTGTTTGCACTTGCGCGAAGGTTAGGCACAGTACATTGGGAATGCCCATAATATGTCTGTAGCACGTGTGGGTAAAATGGAGGCCTGGAAGATGAACAATGCGTTTATGACTGAAGCCAATACCACCTATATCCAGGTGGTATTGCTCAAGCGCCCCTGAACAGAAACTACGCAATCCGCAAGATTTTTTAGGGCACAAATATCCTCTCCCTACTGATGAAGTTGGTCACTTTGGCGCAAATGTGTGGGCCTTGGAGAAGACCTTACCGCTATCATGTCTCAATACATAACTGTAGAATACCTGGCTTCCTGCCGTGCTGAGATTAAACATCAACGCGCAGTACAGTTTTATTTTCAAAGGCGACATTTACACCTCCCGCGCGATCGCTCAAAGGTTAAGATTTAAAACGTGTTTAAAATTATTGTTCCAGTATATTTGCATGCGAATATCGTTTCATTGGGCCTTGACTAAAGCATTTCAGCTGTTTATTATTTATTGAAGATTTACGTAAAATATAATTTGTTGTGGGGATTTAGATGTTTCTTTTTTAAATAGGTGAAGTGATAAGTACGTCATTTGAATGTGCCAGTATTTGATGGGTGCAAGTGTACTGCGAAGGTGAATGGCTTAATAATTGTTATGGATTTTTTTCTCTGACAGCTCGAGCTTTCCAATGATCAAAGCATGAAAGGTATGTGAGTCGAAGGAGAGGATTACGCATGTAACATTTCAAGTGGCTTGTGGTTGTGGCTTTAGCAATTAAGAAAACTGTTTATTTCATCTACTCGTCATTTTAAGCCATTTTCTCCGAATTCCTTTACCGCTTATGCACGTACTGATAGGCGCTTTCCCAGCAATAAATTTTAACTAGACAATAGCCGTATGTTTACATAGTAATGATATTTAAATTTAACTTTTTTATGTATATTTTTATGGGTGTAAAATATACTTATACCTTTTTTGCAACGTGTAGAAATTTGAATGCTGTTTCTACTTTTTTTTAACAAAACGAAGTTCTTGCCGTATTATGTGGCAGAACGAGGTACCATTTTGGGGAATGGGAACTAAGATGCAACTTTAAAAATGTCTGTTCTTTCCATGATTTTACATTATTTTTTTTCTATTATATTTATTTTACATTTTCTTTAGTGCTTGATGATTGTTGTTGCTGAGTTTACTGCAAGCTACTGTAGTTAAGCTAGACTTACACAGCGGAGAAACTCTGAGCGGGCAGAAAAGCAACTGTATCAAGACCAGTGATCTCAACATACTCTAGAGCTCACTGATCAAGACAAGGGCGTTCGGATTCGTAAGTTGACTGTTCTGACCTGAAATAGGTTCAGAGGCCATGTTGCCAATTCAGTCCCCGTTCTTACGGGCCCCGAGCCGTGGGGGAGGCGAGGGCTAAGCGCTTGGTTCGAAGGGGACCTCGACATGAGGTTTTGGGAGCACAGAGGAACTCTTGGCTATTGTGAGAATTGACCCAAGGTAGTTGCGGGAGGCCGCGGTCCCAAGGCGCCGATAGACGAGAACCAAGGGGGGAGTGGCGGAAAACAGAAAAGGTAGCCCCGACTCAAAAAAGTACGAATTCAGTGCCATTTTGTAATCGCTTTAGTTCTAGAAGACAATTTTAGTTGATATGATTCTATTCTACTGCTTTTTCACATTTGTTAATTTCTAAAATTCTTAACCCGTAACTGGTGATGTGGTGGCTGTTTGTATCCCAGCCTTTGAAAGATACCGAACCTATGCAAAGCGGATGCGCGAAGGAACCTAAGGCTTCTGGGTACCTCTCAGGAAGTTGGTTGTTTTACGAACCCGGCGGTGGTCACATTGTAGGAGGAGGAGCAGACACTTTTATTTTTTTTCTGGCGCCTGGGGTATAATCAATCCCCACCTCACCGATTACGTACTTATTTATTCCATGTTGATTTTTGTTATATTTCAAAAAACTATGGATTCTTCGAAGTATATTATTAGTCAATTTAGAAGCGGAAGAGAGCGAATTTAGTGATGAAGAGGGGGAGAGCATATATACGGAAATTGCAGTGAATGAGGAACTGTGGAAAGTGACTTAAAATTGAGGTTGTGTTGTGATAAGATGTGATTAATTGGTCCTCCTTTGTCAGTTTCTGATTCTCAAAAGACAATTTTATTGTTAGTGGTGTATTGATACAAAATGTAGTTGGAAGAGTACCTTTTTAGAGATTCGTGTTGACATTAAAATATTTTTTAATTTTGATAAGTAACTGTACCTCTTGTTCCATAATTTTTGTATTAATCCTAATGATAATGCACAAAATGTCTTGTTCACATCACCAAAACAGCCCTTTTTTATTATTTCAACACTTTATGACAAGTTTTTGTGTTGGGGTATGTGTAGTTCCTGCATCACCACTTACGTGACAAAAAATGACCTCACTAGTGACGGTGACTAAGATGTAAATCTATGGATCTTGTCAGGGAGCAATATTTAGAAATATATCACTAGATACATAGATGTAGAAAATTGTTGCTGTTTCATCTGTCATTCATTCAGTCACACTGCATTTTATTAATTATCCACATTCCTAATTTTCAGAAGAAGGGAGTCAGTTTTGCATCCCCTACTAAAGAAGATTATAGACTACAAACACAGGACCTTCAAACGCCATTAAAACAAGCACAAAATGGAGTGGAATTAGCAAGAAAACAGGACGCACATGTAAGATGTATTGTTTATAAATTATGTTATGCATGTTGGTGAATCATTTATTTTTCAAAAGTGATGGGGAAGTGAAGGTATTGGTTAATGGTTGCTTTACTTTACAACGCATTGCCAGATGACATAAAACAATTAAAGTCGGTATACAAATTTAAGTTAAAAGTAAAATCTTTTCTGCTGCAAAACTGTTTCTATACAATTAGAGACTATACTGATCGTGAAAAAGAAAAATAATGTAACAAAACAAAGATATATAATGAATTAGTTTATGTTTGCATTGTATACATTTCAAAAAATATTTAATACGCCTGTAACAAGTAATGTACTTCAGCTTCCGGGTCAATGACCCCCATCTCGATCAGGTTTTTGTCCAGTTTCCCTGATCCATAGAGCAAATGCTGAGATGGCCCCTTGTTTTGCTTCTGGACGTAAATGTAGCTTCACTGTGCGCACGTTTTGTTGAGCACTCCTTTTGCTTGTAGTTCATTCATAGTTGAAATTGATTTTCTATAACTCGGGAAAAAACATTTTTCAAATATGTTTATTTTTCTAAAATAATTATTTTCTAAATTAATTTTTTCGTTTTCGTTTTTTTTTTTTTTTTTTTTTTTTAAATAAAATTCTGGCCCTCAAGAAAATGTGCGCAGATAAATTTCTTTCCCCACACGTCATATACAGTTTTTACTGTTTTTTGACTAAATAAATAAATAAATACATTCGCTGAAGATGAACAAACGCAAGTGCAGATGATTTATTTTTAATTTCTCCCTCTTACAAAGGTTCTTCGTAAGAAAGAAAGAATCGTGCGCCCGAAAACTGCCAATGTTCGGTAGAAAAACTCTCATTGCCGGGCCCTGGTTTCAAAAGAAATTGATAAATCCAGTTGCTAAATATAGAAAAAATTCTCTTACACATGGCTTAGTCAGAATCCATGTTTTGTGGTTCCTTGATACGGAAAAATCAAATGACAAAACGTCTGTCTGACCATTTACACGGGATAAATTGGACGCTGGGAGCTGTTCCGAGTGGAACCTGAATGTGTTAATTGGGAGGGCTGATCGGTAGTTTTCCGTGGTTTCTCCTATCAGTACAAGACGAATGCCGGAGCAGAACCCTGCCGAACGGGCCACGGACCGCCCGCGATTTCCTTCCTCTTCCTTTTCCTATTTTCATCCCTTACATTCACATGCATTACATTACAACACTTGTCAGGAGCTTCGAGCCGGCTGGGGCGGTCACGCTGATGGGAGATTCCGGGTTGGGGAAATTCCAGCAAGCCGACATGTAGGAACGCCGGGTCTCACCATCCAACAGTGGAAGTTTATGGCCACCTCTCGAGAAAGAAACATGCATCACACATGACTAATGACCTTAGGAATTGACACGCCCGAAAATCAAAATCATATATTTCAAGGAGAATCCATACTTTATTTGTTGCATGTAAACAATGATATTACAAGTAAACAAAAAAAAACCAGTCACAAAATTGAATTGTCTGTGCTGGCTTGTTGCAGTGCGGGTGCCAGGGCGAGCGCGTGGCTCTCGCGAGGCAAGTGGAAGAGAGCCGAGTGAACGTGGTGCTGGCGCAAGCCGCCATCGAGGAGACGGTGGAGGAACTGGACGCAGTGGCGGACATTTTGCGCG
Organism: Acheta domesticus; assembly: GCA_031308135.1. NCBI lineage: Eukaryota > Metazoa > Arthropoda > Insecta > Orthoptera > Gryllidae > Acheta > Acheta domesticus. The sequence goes on along the minus strand of JAHLJT010009436.1, from coordinate 69,311,942 downwards.
AGAGAGAAGAAAAGGTGCTTCTGCTCTCGTGCCTTGAAAGTAGTTTCTCACCACAAGCCGTGCGATTCTTTTCTTTTCTCGAAAGGGAGGTAGAGTCGACTCTAGAGGGAGTGAACCGAAGTCCACACTCATTACAAATAAACCCTAAATGGTTTATGCTTTATTGTTTTTTGTACTATTAAAATTTTTAGTTTTTAGATATATAAACATGTATTATTAGATGTTCTGAACCTTACATAGAAAAACAATTAATAACTTCATTTATATTGTTTGTAATCAATAGGATCTTGACTACACAGATCATGTTGATGCATATTCAGCCAACGACCCCCAATCGATTTCTTGATCGTTATTGATCGCCTTTAAAATTTCATCAACCCCCAGGGATTGATAGGGATCCCGTTTGGGAAACACTGCTCTAGAGGTTCATTATAACTGGAGTCAACCATATTTCAATTCATTTTTGGAAAATAGAACTTGTAAACTCTTTATCAGGCAATTTCAAGTGCCAAGGAAGTTGCAGGGGAAGTTACCCATGCTCTCAGGAGGGCAAATAGCTTGTGCTGGCGTAGTTGGACATGCTGTCCTAGAAGGTACTGGCTAAAAATTGTGTCAATTGATTTCTATTGTGGAGTGAAATCAAATGAATTATTGGTCATCTAGGTAGGTAAATCACCCGAAACTTTTTTATTGCTTAAACAATTTAAAAACGCATTTTAGAGTTATTTCTTAGAATTTACTGGATGATGTGCCAAATGACCACTCATTTGTCTTGATTAGTGGGCCGGAAGAAATCTGGTCATGAGTGATGGATAGATGTAAGTTCCTCAATTACTGTATGATGAAACGATGCCCTCTGCATCCCAGCATTGTCACAGAAGCAAAACTTTGCTTTTAATTTAAGAAAAGCATGCATTTCAAAGCGTATGATGGCTTTCATTCAATTAAAATTCAGTATATCTGTTAACAAGCTTTGAAAGTATCTATGATTTCCTTTAAAACAAAAAAAAGGAAAATACCAACATAAACTTTTTCAATAAAAATACTTTTCTTCTAATTACTATTATTTTTATTTCAAACAACTTTTTTCTATGTATTGAATTTTTGGTAGCTTCATAGCCTGTTTTTCCGTTGGTTGATGATAACTGCTCCAATGAGAGGTCTGTTGGTGTTGGTCTTGAGAGATGGCCTTCGGTGTACATTGCCGTGTAGAACAAATCACACCAATTACTGTCTAATGCCAAATGCAATGGCACCGGTCACTGGAACATAAGTGATATGTCCCCAAATAACCAAAATCCTTTTCTGTTAGATTGGTGAACTGGAGGCTGAGATTCAGTGCTTGCAGCATACTCTGTTTCACTCACAACAGGACATAGATGTTTTTCTCCAGCCGGTGAAATGTGAAGTAAGTATAAAGTCTATATACCAGTGATTAGTAAAGATTTTCTTTATATTTATGTACATATCATATAGAATCCTAATTATATTGATTTTAACAAGTTTTTAAAATAACCAACTTTTTAAACTGTCATTTACAAAACACCTCACATTGTCATTCTACAGCGTTTAGGCCATTGTGATTGTGGCCTTTTTTTTCAACTCTCTTTTTTTAGTTGTAGTTTATTCATTGTCAAAACTGTAAAATATAAATAAATATCTATATGGAGTAAGTCAGTAATTGGTTAATGTTTCCAAAAGCACAGTCTGGGTCTGCCAGTGGTCTGTTCAATAGCAGTCTAAAGTCAAAGCAGTTCAAAGTCTAGTCTAAAATGTAGCTGTTTTAGTTTCTTGGAGTATTGATAAAATTATGTAATGCTCGAAATAATTGATGCCAATATTTTGACAGAAATACATGTTTTGAGAGGGGCTCAGATGAAAGAGGAATTCCTTCTTCTTCTCCTTTTCTCTTCTCTTCCTTCTTTTCATTTTCTTTTCAAAACATCAGTCCTTTTGTCTGTTAACAACACTAGCATCCTAAACCATCCATAAGATTTTCACCAAAAGGGACACTTGTTGATTGATCTGGTGGCCCTGCTCATTTGAAATGGATCTTTTAATTTTTAGGGGCAATCCACATAAAGCTCCTTGGGTGGACATTGGGATGAAATCCTAGAAATAAAAGCTGGTTAACATGTGACCGTGACAGCACTCACTTCTGGAACGTATGAATTATTTCCTTGAGAAACGAAATCAGGAGTGAAATTCAGCAGTTGTATTTCTTCACTGGGTCAAATGAAAATTCAATAGCTATGCAGTCTCAAAATCCAATTGTGCACAAATAATAATTAAATAATGAGCCTCTGGCTGCTGTATGGTGCTTTCAGATATCTGTGTTTGTTAAAATTATTATTATTATTATTATTATTGTTATTTTTTTATTTCAGGCATCTCAGAGAGGTCTCCAAATAAATAATTTTGAGGACAAACTACAAAGGTTGAGTTCAGCTATGAAGGATTCTCAAAAGAACATTGAAGACTATGTAAGCACCAAATATTTATGTATATTTTGAATATAATCCAAGTATAAAAAATGTTACTTAGATATTGCTCTGGAATACAAGAAATGCTGTGTAGATAATGCTCTCTGATGCTATGATGAATGTTTATGTGCAAGAAGCCTACATTCAGTTTTCAGCAGCAGCAGCAGCACCATCCTCTCAATATATTCTAGTCCAACACATAATCAATAACTCTTTCCAAATTCATGCATTAGTGAAGGCCTAAATAATTTGTAGAGTTGCCTACATTGCTTCTTAATTTCATTTGGGAGTAGGCACTGGCTTGGAGATTGCATTCAGAATTGTTAATGCCATAAGAGTATGTCATCCTTTTGTTAAGATTGTAATGTGTTAATGTCCCAAGATACACGATTTTAGAATAAATCAGTTAATTAGGTTTGAACATGAGATAGATTCGGACGTACAATTACGAAATAATACTCAAATTTCAACATTCCCTTTTAGAGTTCAAAATACACAATTGAATAAATTGTTGAAAACAAACATTTCTTCTAACTTTCGTGTGGTACATCTAAAGTTTGGAGCACCTATTATTGCCAGCAACTGTTCTGTCGGTGTGCTTGAGCAGAATAAGTAGTTCCACGAGTTGGGTGAAATTAAAAAGTTCCTTATGGATGGGTTTGTTTATACGAAGGTGACACTTTATCATATCTACTTGATAACTTTTGCAGTAAGACCACTAATTTTTGAGGTACCTTGTGTGTTGTGTTTGTGTGCTTGAATGTGCATGTATTAGTCGACCAGGAAAATAATTGACCAGGCACATTGTGGAACAAAGGATGTTTGTTTATGTCTGGGCACCCTAGTTTGGAGTACAGTCTGCTTTACATCAGTTGTGATCCCAAAGAGTATTACTCCTTTGGCAGCAAGGGCTGAATCTGAGAATGAATGTAGCTTACAAAATATCAATTGTTCAGCAGCTGTTTAATAACACTCCTCCAATTCTGTTTTTCAATTTCTTAAGTCTATAGTGTTTTAAAGAAAAAAAATGTAAAAGCTCTCGCAGTTCTCTCCATTTGTCCATTAGAAAAATGAACAATAAATATGCTGGTGTATTGTTTGTTGTACAACAATGATATTTTACTTAAAAATTTGGAAAAAATTCAAAATTCCCAATTTTAGAAGAGTGTAATTTTGAAGTGATACTTTTCATTTCATTAATATTTTATATAAAGTAATTACACTGTTTTGAGTATATCAAAATTTGTTCATTTGTGTTTGTTAGTTTTGGTTTCAAATATTACCCTTAGGAGATTGTTTTAGATTGGTAAATAACACTTAAATTTGCGGACCAGAGTTTACTGAATTCAATTCATTTTAATTTGAAAAGCTACAACAATCAAACACTATGTAATTTATAAAATTGCAAAAATTTACAAACACGAAAAATGGAACATACCTTTAGCTCCTCGTTCAAAAATAAAAAAAATAATTTTGTGCAAACAAAACATACAGTCTTTTTTGCGCATGTACAGGCACATTCTTGGTCCTTGCGGGCATGTACCATTACCCATATGCCATGCTTCATAGACGTAGTTGAAAGAGACGTGTGTAGATAGCAGAGGAGAATATTCTCTCTTAATATAGTTCCATTAAAAAATGTTTTAATTTATTTATAAGTAGTGGTTTAATGCACATTATCTGAAGGAGTTCTTTTCCAGAACATCAATGTCGAGGGTCACAAATGCACTCACCTACAAATTGTACCACGAACCGCCACTGATCAATCATCAGTGCTACCAACATTTCTATCTGTAGGAAATGTTACCTAAATGCAATTCATATTAATAACAATCACTAGGTACACATTAAATAACAACCAGTATGAATGAAACAGACTTTTTTTTTACTGTTTAGCGACAGTGTTGCTACTCCAGCAAGATAAATAATTTTTTTGGTCGACTTTTACATGTGGCTAATGCAGCTAATTTGTCTTCTTCTAGTTATATATGCACATATTTTTCTTAAATGTTTTGTTTAAGTAGAGGTGACAATTATTCTTTAAGAGGCGTGAGCTTGGATGATTTATCTGAATTTTTTCTTTAATAGATACGTGATAAGGAAACCTCTTATAATAGTCAAAAGCAAAGTGAACAAAAAATAAAAAAATTACAGTTGGAACTGGAATCTATTCAAGAAGATTTGGAACAATGTTTGAAAACATTTGAATCTAGTGAAGTGTAATATTAGTACAATATATTGTATCTTTTCATAAACTTTATGAGTTGCTCAGTGTTAATATGAAAAGTCATTGTACATAGTTACTTGATTCTGTAAAATAATTGTAGATAATATTAAAAAACAATACACTCATTTAGAAAAATAATATAATGTTTTGTGTATGATTTCATGCATATTTTTCAAACAACCCAGCCCCTTGTCTACCCTCCATTGTTTCCCCATTTGGTTTAGGCCTCTTACGCAGTACAATTTCCGCCTACTTTGGACTCACGAGAAAACATACAGTTTAAACAGGCTTAGGTGGCTCAGGGCATGATTGATGTCACTGCAGTGACTGACTGGAAGATCCTGGCGTTCATCTCCCGATGGGGGCAGAATTTTTGACACTACGTGTTTACATAGTTAGGCACAAATTCAGCTGTCCAAATTCCGAGACACAAGTTCCTCCTACCACTTTGAATGTCATTGGCGCCACGTGTGGCTCTCGAACGTTATTCCTTACGTCCATGCGTAGTTCTCAGATGTCATCAATTTCAAGCCGCGTGAGTCGTCTGGATTCTCACATGACCACATCAAACTTCAATCTAGAGGCATCGTGACCACTTGTACATTATAACCAATGCGTTTGTATACGTTATGTGATGGAGGTGGTTGCATCTCTGCCATAGAATTTAGGAAAGTGGTTTTGGCGACTTCAAAGGATATTTATTAAGAGATATTCACTAGTAGGGACCATGGCCGCTGAGAAACAATATTTAAGAGAAATGTAGCCCATGAAATGTTTGAGAATCAACTCCAACTAGAGGTCGGTGGCAATTTCAACTGAATATCGAGGCTCAAGGCGTGCTCCAGGAGTTGTCACGTGACGTGCCTCCGCCCCTCTGGATGCAGGAACGGTCTGCTTCCCCATGGAAGGCGACATCTCAAATTCTAGTGGGCGAATGACGATGTGGAGCGGGGTGGTAGGATGAGAACCGCCCGTGGTCGGACGTCAAGGAGCAGCGGGGACCGCGACCATGCATCATGGTAAAATAGTTGTTTCCAGGACTCGTGCGACCGTAGGCTTTAGTCGGCATTGAGGTTTTCGGGACGTTTATTAATTTCCGTAGCCTCTTTTACTCTCCTCGGTCCCCAGCGGTCTTCCCTGGCCAGAAGGCAGGTGTTATAAAAAGAATCGGCATGGCCAGTGTTTTATGCGAAGAGGGCTACGGGGGATTTGTTACTTTCCTGTATATGTACGTATATACGAAACAGTATACGTTGTATAGAGAAAGTTATGTAATTCTGCGGAAAAGTGATTCCGCAAAAGTGGTTCTTTTTAAAACGTCCGTCCGCCTGTGAACACCACTCGCGTCTAAACCATGCATTGGAATTTTTCCAAATCGAAGAAACCCTGCCCATCTGGCTTGAGTCAAAGCTTTAAGATTTTAAAAAAACGTTAATTAAATTTTGGGGTACTTTACATGAAGCCCATTAGACATTTTCAAAATTTTCCCAATTTTTTTCTTTACAGTTCTTGTAAGAATAGAGTAAAATACACATATCAATTTGGCGTACGTCCGATTTTCACGGTTAACTATGAATTCTCGAAATTTCAAGAGTTTGAATTTTTCCGGTGTCTTCCTAAAGCCACAAAATTGAAGATACACATTTTTCCTTAGTGTGATAGTGTCTAATGCACTCTATGAGATGACATAAACGCCTTTCTGTTCTGTTCTGTTGTTTTTTCAAAATTTACAAAAATGTAATTTTTTCACTTGTCTACCACGTCGTTAGCGGCGCATTGTTATTATTGCGTTTGTGAATGCACATGCTGTAAATAATGTCATATAAAGTTTTTTTTAACTCAAAAGTTTTCTTTGAAAACGAGCTCAAAATTTTCAGAAACGCTCAAACGTCATTTTCTCAAAAACGCACCAATTTTTTCTTCAAACCTTTCGTGTACATAGTGCTAATGGCACTCTTTGAAATGACATAAGATTAATTTTACTGTATAATTTTGTTTTTTCAAAAATTACACAAATTTATTTTTTAAATACGTCTCATGCCGTTAATCTGCACATTCCAAGCGATTTGTAATCACTATTGCATTTGTGAGTGGAAATGCAATAGTGTTCCAATCATTTTCTTTGAAAAACAGCTTCAAATTTCGCATTTACAGAAACAGTTTTTATAAAAACGGCTCCAAATTTTACTCTCTTAAAGAGATTAAACTCTTCTTTAATATTCTTAAAGTAATATTTCAGTTCCACTATTTGTAAACTTAAAATTGAGAGAATTTCAAAAATATGTACTTTGGGCGGCGAAAGATGACCGCTGGCAAGAGTACCAGAAAAACGAGGCCAGACCAAAGAAATGAGAAAACTAGCTGGCATGAGAAAATCTAAGTGCCATTCTGTAGCACCACTAGTTTGTTTTATTGTACTGTAGTGGCGAATTACTTCCGGGAGGTGTTCCTCAATTGTTAGACACGTTTCGCCGACGTAACTGTTACCGCAGCTGCATGAGATCTCATAACTCCTGATGACAGAAGAGGTGGGACGCGTACTAGCTTTCGCCCGAGTTTTTTTTTTCCATGAATTTTGTGGGTCGTCTTTATATCGAAGCGGCTCCGAAGTTTGCCAAGTTTGTTAGTGACCGCTTGTGTATATGGTAGAATGTCCATCTTGCGGTTAGCATCATCGCAACGTGTTTAGATGTCAACAGTGCGTAGTGGTTGCTTGCTACCTGCCGTACGGCTTGGTTGGGGGCATTGAAACCGTATCCATTAGCCTTTGAGGAGCTCCATTTCACAGTCTAAGGATTTCGCATTACACACTGTAGCTGCTCTGATGTCCAGAGTTTTAACCCCCCCCCCCCCGTTTAGTTGCTGGGGGATGGTGAGAGCCGACGTGCAGGTAGCGGTTGGTACGAGTCGGTTTCCTGTAGACGTTATGCCCTAGACTACCGTTAGCTTTCCGACTCACTAGCACGTCGAGGAAAGGCAATTTATCGTCGTTTTCCACCATAGTGAACTGAATTTCTTTTTTTTGGGGGGGGGTGTTATTGAGGTTCTGGATAAACGTATCTAAGGTGTGATGGCAGTGGGTCATGTCAACCTACTAATGTGTCGTCTACATACCAGAGACACAGTGTTAGTTTGTACAATGAACTCTCCAGGGCTTCAGTTTCTAAAGCGTCCAAGGCTTTCAGATGAGAGAGAGAAGGAAACTATGGCCGCCTCTTTTACTTGGGCGTAGTTTCTCACGGTACTAGAAACATAATTTACTGAGTAAAAGAATTTGAAAATGTAAGGAAGGAATGAAAGCTGTAGTTGTGTGATCTTTGAATAAACATGTACGAGTACGTGCAGGTCAACCTAGTACTTGTACCCTTTGAATTGCGAAGGATCTGTTGAATTTCCTGGAAGCTAATTTCGAAAATTTTAGAACAAAATGGTAAAACAATGGAAGGGACTGATCTCTGTCTCATTACACGCATGTTATGTACTACGAGTACCACTCGTAGATGAAACTGATTTACAATTTTCATATTTCAGAGCGTAGGTTCAGTTTCAGCCAATGGCAGCTTTCTTTTGCAGGTCGGGGCGATTCGTGTAATAACATTCTCTAAAATGGATTATGTGACTCATTGCGACGTCCGGAACTGCATACACACTGTTATTCCATTAAATAGTACTGAAACTTATAATTTTCAATTCATTTTCAGAAGTGTGCATTTTGTAACTCACCGAATGACAACTGCAATATTCCTACTTTTATACAAAAGTTGCGAGAGGAAATCGAAAAATTGAAATCAACAATTTCAGCTAATGAAAATGTGGTGGGTAAGACTATAATACATTTATACTATATATAAATGAAATTGTTCTAAAAGTAATTACATTGAGAGCTGAATAAGAAAATATCTGCATGCAATAACTTGTAGATTTTACATCAAAGAGAAATGCTGAACATTCAACAGGAAGCTTTATTGAATTCTCAAGATGAGGTGAAGGAGTTGCAGAGTCAGTTGAAGAAAATGGTGAGTACGGTGAGAGATTTGGGTAAAAGTGAAATAATTAACTAGTAGTGTAACAAAATTACAGAGAGGTAGTGCTTGTTAGTTTCCTCTTGAGTCGAGAGAAGCCTTTTGGTTTTACACCCGGGCCCCCTCGCAGCTGCCATCCATCGGCGTCTAAAAGACCCACCAGGGCTTTTCGCCGCTGCGAGGACATAGCCTTGTTGGCGCTTGTTCCATTGCTCTGATTGTTTAAATCCAGTCTCCTAATTCCACAGTCGAGCAGATTTACAGACATCTCACATGTGTTTACTGGTCAGACCAAGAGATTATGAAGGATTAGGGCATTGATGTGATACATGAGGGACACGGAATGTGCCTTATGTATTACGGAATAGCCAAGAGATGGTGAGAGGATTAGGGTATTGATGTGATACGTGAGAGGCCAATCCCAAGAGATTGAGGGAAGATTATGGGATAGATCAGGGGCACGAAATGCCGCCACACCACTTAACAAAATATTCGTAAACAAAATAAATGAAATGTGCCTTATGTATTTTAATATATCTTATTATGATTAGAATTCCTGAAATGCAAATATTTTAAAATTTAAGTTTAGTCACCATGTAAAAGTATTTATTAATTTTTAAGAATATATGTTCAATAATGTCATGTATATAAGATGGTGCGATTTTAATCGCTCATTAATAACTTCATTGAAAATGTGTGAATGCCATACATTTTGTTTAAAAACATTTAATAAATCTTAGAAAACAATGTAAAAATGCCCCAAAACTCCTCCAGTCTGCTATAACGCCAATTTCATATCAAGCCAACCTTCCACCAAAACTCTTCTTTGTCCTTTTCAGCAATGTGGTCTCAGCCGCCGCCACTTCTCCATCTTCCTCCTCCTCCGCCTCCTCATCATAATCTTCCTCTTCCTCTGCCCCTCCATCACCGGCTTCGTATCGTATTTCATCCCCTTCGACCACCTCCACTGTTGCTTAATGCTAGGCCGCCAAACGATTCTTTCAGCGTGTTTTCTTGTGCTCGTGCTTTCTCGTGCCCGAAAACAGGTGCCCAAGCGAATAATAGAAGATTCAGACCAGTTGCGACGCTCTACTTGTTCTTCCATTGGACCGAAGTGTCAGCGAGGAAAATGCTCTTAATGCTGTACTGTTTCGCCGTGGCAGACGTACTACATGAAAACGCGAAGGGAGTGTCAGGGAGACAATGAACTCCCACACGCAGAAACAACTGTGGAAGGGATAGAGGTGAGGCGGAGCCTTTTCACGAGGTATAAACTGGACACTAAGGCCCGCAACAGACTACACCGAGGAATGCGTTGCGAGAAATGTGCGATGAGAAATGAGGAAAGAGGCCGGCGAGGCAGCATCCACACACTACAAAGAGGTTATTCGATGTCTCGAAATGCCTCTATGTGCCACAAGCCGAGAGTGATGGCAGCAGTTTTAGCTATGAGATCATATGAGAGTCCCATATCTTGTTTTAGTAAATGCTATGTAATTTTAACTCGTTATATCCTTGTTTTGTTACAATAATCGTAAACCATTTGTTTAACGAGTTCGAATTACCTAGAGAGAAACACACTACTACATTGCATACAAATCATTATTTAATGTATAACAAACAGGAAGTTAAGTGACGTATAAGGGAGAAGTTGTACTTCAGCAAATTTTCTTGAACTCCGTAATCTCTACCACGCTCTGGTTTACTATATTTGTTAGTTGAATAATGAATAGATAATGAATGATCAAATAATTCATAATAAAATTCACAATTAATAATCATTCATTCATAAATACCAATTAAGAAAAGTAATAAATTAATTCAATTCTTTCACAATACCCTTTCAAGTTTCTTGCTTCAAATTTTTATTTTTATATTACTCATTATGAGCGGGTTTCACAAAAATAAGAATATCTTCCATACAGTTTTTACTTGTTCATTTCCGTTTTAAAGAAAAAATTCAAGAAAACAATTAAAAACTGGTAGTTTATCGCATCTTTAACTGCCAAATGTTATAACCTCACTCAGTTCTATGCACTGTTTGGTGTTTTCCTGCGGCACAGAACGCCTAAATGTCGTATAACAAGTGAAGGAGTAGAAATGTGTCCGAGAAAACTCGCTCGCCGACCGACTCGAGCGAGGAACTCTTTCGCCTCCGCAGAGGCGAACGAGGAAACTCTTTCAAGTGTGTGGGGGGTCCATAAGAGTCCCTTGTTTCGATTTTCCACATTTCTCGCCGCACATTTATGGAAACACATTCCTCGGTGTAGTCTGTTGCGGGCCTAAGATAGGTGATGGGATTATCGTTGAAAAAGATGTAAGATAGGCCGCAGGAAATTTCATGGTGACCATTTGGTAGAAGACATGTGGACACGGCATAATTGACAAAAAGGCTTTGAAGTCTTTCCTAGTAAAAGAGGGATACAGCCCAATTGTTGCAGTTGATTGTTGGTCGTGTAAATGTGGGCACTGCGATTTATTCGGATTTCAGGAGGGACTGCAGGTAGATGCAGTAGGGCAATTTTATACACAAGGCTGTTAACACACTCATTACATTTTGTGGACCCCGCGACGGGGGTTCACGCCAATAATATTGAGTAGAGTTGGCGGCCTTTACGAAGGACATTGTCTCGGAGAGGCGTGCGTCACGAGGATATGGCGATGCATCTCACAGAATATCCGCGGAGGTAGGACTGTAAAATTCAATGGAGATTTTTTTGGCGGGCATGGGGGCGATAATTGTCAAAGATGTAAGGGAGTTGTATCTTGGACATGTGTAAAATAAATTGTATATTTGTAATAACTATGTGTCGAGAATACTTATTCCATCACTATACACTCTTATGTTCCAAATTTCTTTCGTTAAGGTTGGCACTAAGAGTGCAAGCAGAGCTCAGGCTGACGTCAGCGGACAAATGAACATTGCACTCCGCTCTTAACCAGATTTGCACTAGTACCTCCGAGAATAAAAATGTTTACGTGCAGAAATGCAATATGAATCTTTATCCTGCACGTTTCACTCAATTTCACTGTGCCTGACAGAACAAATGGGATTTGTATTTTTTCTTGGTCCTTGTCACGGGACTGGGTTATCTATACACTATAACATCGTCTGGCCCATTTGAAAGCTGCGACATTTTTGCCATTTGCGCCCTCACATCAACGTGTTTATTGAAAGCCGGGAGACGCCTGTTCTTGTGCTGCTACTGCTAAAACTACCGATTTTTCAATATGCAATAATTCACAGTTCCAGAGGGTGATCACATTAATGGGATCCTGAATAACCCCCTTTTGCAGCGCTGACCGCTGCGAGACGTGCAGGAAGAGAGTCAATTTGATTCTGGGATGTTACCAACAGGGATGTGGAGCCTTGCCGACTTCAGTGCCGTGGCCAGCTGCACTAGGTTCCTCGGTTGCAGATCCATGGCGTGAACAGCCCGATCGAGATGGTCCCACAGACGTTCTGTTAAATCGTGGGAGTTTGGTGTTCAAGAGACATCCCGGTGCTCTTCGAACCACGCACGTACACCGCGAGCTGTATGACACGTTGCATGGTTCCGCTGGTAGTTGCCATCTTGCTGAAGAAAAACGATCAGAATATAGAGGTGGACATGACCCCCAAGGATGGCATGGATCCTGCATACTTCTGTTGATCCATTGTGTCTTCCATAAAGACGAAATTATCCAGGGAATGCCACGAAAACATTCCCCACACCATCACGCTCCCTCCTCCGGCCTGGGCCCGCCCTGCGATTGTAGCAGCGTGTTTACGTTCAGACCTTTCACGCCGTATAAACCAACGACCATCTGTCCGATGGAGCAGAAAACGTGATTCATTTGCAATGATCACCAGTCGCTACGTGGACGTCCAGTTGCTGTATTGGCTAACAAATTTCAGCGTTCGTCGTCGATGAATAGCAGTCAGCATGGGGGCTTGAACCAGGCACCTGCTTCGGAGGCCCATGCGCAGCAACGTTCGCTGGACGGTTATGGAAGAGACTATTGGTAGCCCCTTGGTTTATCTGGGCGGTCAGTGGATTCCCTCCGTGGGCTTCTACTCCACACATGTCTCATATTCTACCAAAGGTCATGAGACCCGGGAGTGGGCACTTCGGCTCTCGCCTTTATCCGCACCCCTCTCCGACGCACAAGTACGCCGACAGGCTGGTATCCGGATCCCATCGGAACGCAGTTTGCCCTTACGGCAACTCCTCATTCGATGCCAGTGTGAGACCGCCCTGCCAGAGCAGAGCTCCTAGCTATCCAGGCTAGTACTACAGTCAAATCAATGCGCCACTCACCTGCTCCGGGACAAGTCCCTCTTTGAGAGCGTAGGCTTCCGCGGCCGGAGTCAATATTAAGTTGGCTGTCCGGGTGACGCCGCGTCCATGGCAAAGGTGCCGACGTTTCGGTCGCCATTCTGCGACCTTCCTCAGGGCGTAATGCGCATTACGCCCTGAGGAAGGTCGCAGAATGGCGACCGAAACGTCGGCACCTTTGCCATGGACGCGGCGTCACCCGGACAGCCAACTTAATATTAAGTCCCTCTTTGCCCAGAGTATCGGGCCACTGCCACGACGAAGCCAACTGCCCAACAGGGAATCACCCGAACAAAGGTTCGGGCGGCTAGGGGACCCTTCCCGTCTCCACTTTAGGCTATTGACATGAGTATTGCCAGAACCTGGGCAACATGACAGGGTGATATCTTTGTCCCCGTCGGACCTCTCTCTGTGGGATTCGGACCATTCCGAAGAATGTCCTTAGTCCAATCCTGCCCAAAGACTTAGACCAATCCTGCGTCAGAGGCCCAACTGGTGGGTTACCGGATGAGGTCCGGGAACACGGAGCTCAGTATCGCCTACTCACTACCTCCACCTTGAAGGTAATGGCGTGGGTGTCACTCAGGGTCCGAGAGGTGGTCTACATCTCTCCACCACAGATCGCGGCAACTTACGTGACTGGGATCCCCCCTCCTGCGGGGACTGGGCGGTCAGTAGTTCTATAGTTGCATTACTATCTGCTGCTCGTTCACATCTCCGCGATCGTCGGTCTCCCCTGCCATCTATGGCCCATGGTGAGCCACAGTTGCCTAGGCGCCGGTTTTGTATATCGCTATTTTGCCATGCACAATACACTTTAACCGCGGCGACACGCAAACACGTTATGAACTTAGCCGTTTTGAAAATGCTTCTGCCCTTGGCCCGAAAGCTACTGATCGTCCTTTTTTGGACGTCCGATAAATCGCTCCGTTTCTGCATTGCGACAACTACAGCATTGTTTTGCCATTCCCATTCGTCACGCTTTGTATCCAATACTCTCCACTTTTAGTTGTGCCACCTGCCGTTTGTGAGGTGTTATTGGAAGTTTATGTCGAACATAGGCGGTGGTCACATTAACGTGACTAGAGACTAGGGCCTAAACTAGGCGTCGAAACTGATTTTGTCCAAACTGATCGATTTTGTCCGAACTAAATTCTTCCCGATCGATTTGGCCTTACTCGAACCTCTGTGATTTTGAATAACATTCTTTAATTTTGGGGAGTACTTTACGCGGAAGCCCTTGGGTCATTTTCAAAGTCTTCTCAAAAATTGCTCCAAACTTTTTCTTTCAATTTTTGTGAGAAGAGTGACATACACTTATGAAGGCGACATAGGTCCAGTTTTCACAGTTAACGTTTATGTTAATGTTTTCTTTACACTTTTGGTAGGGATAGTGCTAAATGTACTGCATAAGATGGCATAAATGCTAGTTTGCTATATTCTTTTGTATTTTCTAAAATTACAATGGTGTATTTTTTTACATGTCTCTCATATCGTTAATATTTACATTAGCGGCTATTTTTTCACATTATTGTGAGTGCATATGCTTTAAATAGTCATATAAAGTTTCTCCAAAACGCAACCGTTTTCTTGTCCGCATTTTCAGAAACGTTCAAAAGCTATTTTTCTCAAAAACAGCTCCATATTTTTCTTCAAACTTTTTGTACAGATAGTCCTAAATGCTCTGTTTAAAATAACATGAGTCATTTTACTGTATTCTTTTGTTTTTCAAAAATTATATAATTAAAACAAATATCTCTCACGTTAATGAGCCATTCCACGTCAAATCGCACAAGAGTTGACACATTTTTTAAAATGTACAATATTTTTTTCTTAAGTCTGGACATCAAAAAAAGAGACACGTATTTTTTTATTTGCCTGAAAATTGATTATTTGTGTAGTTATGGCTATATTAAATTTGGGAATTTACAGGTACTTCACAAAATAAGATCAATTATCTCTTCGAATGTACTAAATATAAAAACTTGTAATTTGTGTCATTTAATACTTTCAAATGTGTATTTTATTCCTCTGTAAATACATTTTTCAAAAAATATTTTTTTCATTTTAAAAAAAGTATTTTTTTCAAAAAAAGTAAAATTTCCATATAAACTCGATGAGATAAAAATTTGAAAAAAATATAGGCGTATTCCTTGTTCAATTTTTTATAAAATACAACAAGAAAAAAAGTGTGCACTCCACGCATACAGTTCTAAGAAAATCAATTGTAAGTATGAGGGCGCGCTCTGCCTCCCGATGCACTAACGAATTGTGTTCGGCCAGTCTTTGATGCAAGAGCTGAAGAACTCAAAAAAGAATGACCGTCTGCTTGATAAGGGTTTCAAGAGTTATTAGTATTTCAGATGTTCACTCTGCACCCAGAATGTATGACATTGTGTCATACATATTTTTGTGGGTAACATCATGGGTGACTTGTGGGTCACCTATGTTCTTATGGGTGAGAGCGAAACGAATTGAAATACAAGCCATTCCACGTCAAATCTCACTCGAATTGACACGACTATTAAAAAAAAAATAAATGACACGAATATATGGCATTCATTCTGGACATCAAAAAAAGAGGCACGTGTTTCTTTATTTACCTGAAAATTGTTTATTTGTATAGTTTTGCCTATATTAAATTTTGAAATTTACGCGTACTTTGCAAAATATGATGAATTGACGCTCTGAATGTACTTAACGTAAAAATTACTGGTTTGTTTCGTTTCATTTTTTGATATGTGTATTTTATTCATCTGTAAATTACTTTCTCAAAAAATAAATATTTCATTAAAAAATTGCAATTATTTTTAAAAAACGAAAATTTCTTTATGGACTCTCTCAGATTAAAATTTGAAAAAATAGGCATATTTCTTGTTCAGTTTTCTACAAAACACAACAAGAAAAAAGTGAGCACTCAACACGTATGGATAAAAAAATCAATTTTAATTATGGTATTCGGGCACGTGGTTCCTGCCCCTGCACTAGCGAATTTTGTTCGATCAGTCTTGGATACTAATGCCGACGAACAATAAAAAGAATGGCCTTCTGCCTGATTTGGGTTTCAAGAAACTTTAGTAAATCTATGTTTACTCTTTCCCCAGAAGGGATGGGTGACAGCAAAACAAATGCTTTTCCTCGTGTCAGCGAAACGAATTTTACTGCGAGTCCCTTTGCGTCCTAGGGACGGGGTGCCCTCCTGACCTTGCTCGTGAAGTACAATCGACCACTTGTCAAGGGACATGGTAAAATTTTCTCAACATTAGTCGCAATACGCAATACTTATGAAGAAAAGAGTGCTAGTATTTGTTCTGTGAATCGTGTGTACACTGTGGAACATGAGTGGCGATCAGCGTATGAGATAGATGTTTCAATCCATTTAAACTTTCTGATCACGATTTTTAAAAAAGAAAATCTCCAAGATGCGTAAACCACGATTTGCTGGTGAATTTACAGGAGTCATTAGATTGGCTAATTTGTGATTCATTTCGGAAGAAAGGGAATCGGTTTCCAAAACGGCCTTTTCTTATTGAAGATAGCATCGAGATCAGTGGCTCCCGTGGCATTAACGAAAGTAGCGGAACGTCCAGTGAAAAAGGTGGAAATGAAGGAAGTGACAATTTAAGCTCTTCAGATAGTTCGTCAAGTGTCTGCGAAATGAATAAAGAGAAGATAAACATGAGTTTAATTGCAATAGGAGAAACCCCCGCCACGAAAAGAAAATTGGACCAAAATGGCATCCCCATGAGAAATTTTAGAAAGTACAAAGTGCCAACACAGATAAATTTTTTCACATTGAAGATTCTTCGACGTCCATCGAAAAATCAGACAAAGATACTATTTAGTGACTTATCGATTACTTTCACTCAACAGATGACATGACGTTGCAAATTTAAATTTTGACAATTTTTGAAAGTTGGACATACAATAAAATTAAACGACTCTTTGCAGCAACCGAACACATGATAAAAGTGTCTAAAACGTTGGCTGAAGAAAATGGAATTTCGTCCAGAACTGAAGTAAATTCCGTAGGGCATTAAAACTGTGCATTGTGACGAACGTTCAGGAATTCTATGGTACGCGAGTACTTGTATTTAAAGTGAGTTGTGAGGGACCAGAAAATTTCAAAATGTCAGTCAAAACCTGAATCAAGAACCCGTCATTTAATTATTTACAAATTTATAAATTATTTACAAAAATATATTAATATTATTTATATGTATATTAATACACATATATATTATTATTTATAAATTCAATCTTGAAGTTTCACCATCTCAAGAAGTACTTAAATTACTGCTTCATCCAAAGAAACCGACGACCAGAAACGCAAAGAACGTGTCTATTGCAGCAATCTATTACAAACTGGTTCGTAAAATATTAATATCTTTTAAAGTTACTGAGATCCCACTTTGATTTTTTCTGGATTTATTATCAATACTCTAGTGCGTTTATAAATATTTTTTTAAAATTTTTAGCTCATCGAGTTTACAAAAATATTCAATTTTCAAAATTTCAGTTTTTTAAAAAAATTGAAAATTCAAAAACTTATATATTTTGCAAAATTGTAAAAATTAGAAATGTTTTTAAGTTTCGAATGGAATTTGAACGGAATTTTTATAATTGGTGTATTCAAATGTATGATATTTTTAAGTTAGTGATGCGCATCATTTTTAGCAAATGTCATTATACAATATTTCCGAAAATAATAAAGTTATAAAAAAATAAAAATATACGTGTTCACTTATTTGATCCATATAATAAATAGAAAAAATTAGAAAATAAATGAAAATATGAAGGTCAAATTTTGGTCTTTTTTGTGCGATTTGACGTGGAATGGCTCTAATATGTATACATTTCCAGCGATTTGTATACATTATGGCATTTGTGAGTGAAAGTGCTTTAAAAGATTTCCAATGGAGGTTTTCGAAAACTCAAAAGTTTTCTTTGAAAAAGATGTTCATATTTCGCATTTACATTAACGCTTAAATATTTTCTTAAAAACGGGTCGATATGTTTCAACGAAAATTTACATACAAGACGAGATTTTATTCTTCTTTAATATTTTTAAAGTAATATTTCGTTTCTACCATTAGGAAACCGAAAAATGAAACTTTAAAAAAAAATGTATTTTGGGCTGCGATAGATGGCAGCTGGCAGAGGATTGAGGAAGACTGAAAAGCTAGCACAGACTAGAGAAATCAGAAAACTAGTTAGTACGAGAAAGTCTGTACCACTCTGTAGCAACACTAGTTGTGTCTTGTTAGATCAGTATTTCGGGAAAGCGACGACACATAGCAATTTTGCCTTCGGGAGGAGAGAATTAGAAGCATCAACAAAAAAATTATTTTCCTGACATTGTAGCAAAACTCTGTACGAGGAAACAAAGTCAACGCACCTTCCATGATGAATCAAATTGAACGGAGCGTCATTTCTACCACAAAAGTGTCGGTGAAATGTAACGAGGCGTCAAATATTTGACGTTCGTCAAAATGACGATTGTCGCGACCGATTGGCTGAAGGTTGGGGAAATCGTTATTTCTTCATCCCCACCGTATATTCAAAATTCGACAAAATCGGCGAAAAATACCTCAGAATGTTTCCTTGACAGAAAGAAAGATAGAAATTAAATAAAGTATTGGAAATAGCGAATTATTATGCATGTCAGACTCATTTGACTTTATAGTCGCGCTCGTGCCACAGAGCGAAGACCCTCGCCGTTCACCAAGGAGGTCCGGACTCGATTCCCGGACAGGCTCCTGTGAAATATGTTACAACAAAACGAGTTTGCCTGCATCACAGGGGCTGGTCCAACCTCTGTAAAACGTCCTAAACCCTATCCCTATGCTAATCCCTTCCCAGTTCTGACCTGTGGATAGTGACGCAGGAGAGCATGGTAGGAGGCACGTAGAATCCCTAGATACAGACCGTGTCTGGGGACTCTAGAGGCGCGTACGCGGAGATGTTACCTGGCGATTGTCTTGACAACTGACTGCGACGAGACTCAACAGTAGACAAATATAAAGAATGTTATCGGAGGATTACTCCTTAGTACGCTCAATGCTCTTCTAGGGGCTTGGAGACGCGTTGTGTCTATGTTGTCGCAACAAATAAAAAACAAAGTTTTAAAAGCAGACAACAAAACATCACCCAATTGAAAATGTGGGCACCCAAACAGAAAGTATTTGTCTATGTCTATTATTCGTACCTAGATTTATTCTCGATGGTTAAGGTACCTATTTTGAATAGTTTGATTTTGTCTAGACATCTGATTAATGCTTTATCAATGCATCTAAAAGGCAAGAAATGCTATGAATAGTAGTTCCTAAATAACAATGATATTCTATTTAATTTATTCACATCATTCATCTTTATTACTATGAGTAAACACAATTCTTCATCTTAAAATACGGAAAGTTGATTTAGGTGAATTTTCTTATCAAGCATGCGTGTAAAAATACTTGTTAAAGGGATTTCTTTTACAGAGTGAAGATTTTGGATGCAAATTCGACGAAGAAAAGTAAGTATACCTACATTTTCAGAGTTCTTTACACTTGAAGTAAAACAGTGTGTGCATTAAATGAAACGTGTTAAGGTTTTTACAGTAAACGTTTATAATGAGTTGTAAATTTACAATAATTTGATAATATCATTTCTTTCTGCACTATATTATAGTTCAAGGAATAGTGGGTTCGTTTGTAAGAGATTATTATATGATGCGAGTAATTCACCTGAGTGATGTTCTTCTATCCAGGGCTTCAATATAGAACTGTAAAACTTTTAGGATTGATTTTAAAAATATTTAGTGCATGAAATATCTAACTTTTTGTCTTAAGAATATTATAACAATACTTCTTTCATTGGGACAAAAGTACAGATGCTTGACACTCAAATGTCGGAAGTCTCTGTACATGTACAAATAAAGAATTGAACATGAACGATGTGCAACTAAAGTAAGTGATGAAGGATGTTAAGGTAACGACATTTTTGGGACTCTCAATCCAGTCAAACCTCAAATGAAACTCCATTTAAATGAACTAAACCACAGGCGCGCTCACGTGGAGGGGGCATGGGGCCATGACATCCCTGAAAAATTCGAGAGGGGCTCCGACGTCCTACGTAAAACATTTTATTTCCGTTAATACGATCAATTATGGACTTTTTATTTAAACTGACCATTTGAGGAATTGGTACTTGACTTTTGGTGAAAAGGTTCTGGAAACCATCTGAAAACCTGTAAATGGTTCAACATAAAACAATTGTATTTACAGGATATTCACTTTCTGGAAAACTCGTGGAATTTTATTAATTGAGACAAGTTGGGGAAAAATCAGAGAATTTTGTTAGAAGTCACGGATTTTTTAATTTTTTTATTTCTCATTATAGAAGGTAATTATGCGTCAAAAATTAAAGATATATCCAGAGCTTCGCTGCTATTTTACTTTTGAATTTGATGACAAAGCCAGTCTCAAACTTTACCTCCATCAACCTCGGAACCATTCTATCGAAATTGCTAGCTCGCAGGGCTCCGCAGCTGAACTATTGACAGCTCAGATGCCTCCAGCGAGGTGGACAACGGCACTCTAGGCGATGAATGTCAAAAGTCGCTGGAGAATGTACTTTCCAGACGCCGCACAGTGTGTAATTTTGGCCAACTAGCTGGAAAAAATTCATTTTTTGACTGAATTGAAATACTAAAATTATTTGGTTTCTGTGTAGTAGTATGTCTGAACTATGTGAAAACATTGTTAGTTTTCTCATGAAGGTCCCACGAACCCGATGGTGCATGTTCAAACACGCCCATCGCCGCTCCGGCAGTGCTCAGCTCCGAATGACCCTTTTCAGTCCGCGAAGTTCTCTTGGCCGTGATACACCACTTGACAAATTCTGTGAGTTGTGTGCCAACTAGAAGTGATTTTCACAATTTTCACATTCTTTTTATGTGAATATTATTTAAGTATTGATTTTTGTTGTACCTAAAAACGGCAATCAAAAAGGTGAGTGATTTACATTAATTATATTGCACGTTCTCTAAATTCAATTAGAGTTTTAGTGTATTGTACACCATTATACACCATTGGGGCCATATACATTTTAAAACTAGTACTTTTGACTTATTAATCGTGAAAAGACTAGCTGCTTATATCTGCTTATCTGAATGATATAATTTTTTTTACAGAATGGCTCTTCAAATTACCCGTAGGTTGTTATTTGAGGCATGGGTAAAAAAATCAATTGTTCAGAGATTTGACGGGGTATTAACTGTTTTCTTGCATGAATTAGGAATTGTGGAACCTGAAAAAGCATTGTTAGAAAAAATTAAGTTATACGTTAGATGTATTTGTAAAAAATTTGAAAGTAGATGGCAAAAATCCGTGAGAAGTAATGAACAGTTCCTGAAATACAATTCGTCCTGGTTGCAAGAAACACTTACCCTTCCTGACTATATTTTAGAAGCAGTCCCAGGTCCATCACAAATAAATTAAAAAATTAATAGAGCTGGAAGACCTAATAAGTCCTTCAAAAACTGTGGAAATAAAGCTAAAGCCCTAAAATTGAAATCTCTTTTAGACAGCACTAGTTCAGAAGAATTATCCATGGCTACTGAAATGAAACTAAGGAAGAATGGCAAAAGAGATTCGGCAGCTATAGTTAAGGAACTCTCAGAAGCCTCTCCAAATAGGGGAACAACTATTAAAAAAGCCCGAAGATCCTTTCTTCAAAAGCCGCCTTCATTGTTAGTTGATCAGGCACTTGCTTTGATGGTGGATACCAATCTTTCGACCCGCCAGTATGTTCGCATACGTCAACAAGCGAAAGACTCAAATTGTAATTTCTATCCCCCTTATCACAAAGTGAAGGCAACTAAACAGTTATGTTATCCAGCGGGAATTACAGTTACAGAAAGATCAGCTGAAATTCCCCTCCAAACATTGATTGATCACACCGTGGCTCGGACATTTGAAATTCAAAAAGTAAGAGAGATTTTACATTCGCTTCAAACTACATCATTTGAAATAATCATTAAATGGGGATGTGATGGGTCTGAACAAAACAGATATAAACAAAAATTTTCTGAAGAACAGTACACTGATGAAAGTTTGTTTAGTCTTTCAATGGTACCTATACAAATTTTCAATGATGCTAATGAGACTAAAACTATTGTTTGGGAAAATCCAGCTCCTTCCTCCACAAGATTTTGCCGACCAATTAAATTCATTTTTGCCAAAGAATCTGTAGATTTAATAACTTCAGAAGTTGTGAAAATAGAGCAGCAAGTGAGAGCCCTTGAACCTTCCAAAGTGTCCATAAACGATAAGGAATACACTGTGCGGGCTGTATTGGTACTTTGCATGATTGATGGTAAAGTGTGCAATGCTATTTCTTCTTGTCCGTCAACAATGACATGCTATTTATGTGGAGCTAAACCAAGCGAAATGAATGACATTCACATTGTTTCAAACAAAGAAATAAAGAATGAATGTCTTGCCTTCGGCTTGTCACCTCTTCATTCGCTAATAAAATTTTTTGAGTGCATTTTGCACATTTCCTATCGTTTAGAAATTCGAATATGGCAAGTGAGAGGAGAAGAAAATAAAGCGAAGGTGTCGAAAAAGAAGAAGCAAGTGCAAGATGGATTTAGAAGTAAGTTGGGCCTTCTGATTGACATTCCCAAGAAGCAAAGTGGAAATACAAATGACGGCAACACAGCAAGAAAATTTTTCAAACATGCTGAAATATCTTCTGAAATAACAGGAGTTAATTTAGATCTAATAAGAAGATTTGGTATTATTTTACAATGCATAAATGGTAATTTCGAAATTAATTTACAAAAGTTTGAAGAGTACACCACAGACACGAGGGAACTGTACGTGAAAGAATATTCGTGGTATCCAATGCCTGTTAGTGTGCACAAGGTACTTTTTCATGGAAAAGATATTATGTCATCATGTATTTTGCCGATTGGACAGTTCTCTGAAGAAGCCCAGGAGTCCAGAAACAAGCACAACCGACAATACAGAGAATTATTCACAAGAAAAACGTCAAGAGCAGACACAAATACGGATTTGCTCCATAGGCTGCTTATTAGCTCAGATCCGTTCATTTCGAGCTTACGCACCAAACCTGCAACTTCATCCAAGAAGGTGAAACCTGAACTTTTGATGTTATTAAAACCAAGGGACGAGGCACAAGAAACAGTGTACACAGAAGAATCATCATCAGAAGAATACGCGAGTAGTGATTCAAACTAATTTGTAAGTAATTTTTGTATATTCCTCTCTTTTCTCTTGTTTTAATTTTTTCATTTTCTGCTTTTTATTTTTGTATACTCTCTTTTTGTTTTTCTTGAATAGTATATTTTGTAATATTCAAATATGACGTGCAATAACGTGAAAGAAATCTAACGTTTGAAAAGCGTACACTGTCATGAGAGCTAATACGTGTTTTACAATTTCCGAAATATTTTATAAAATATTTCGTAAAATTTTAAGTTCTACAACCAAAGATGTCTGTTTGCACATTATTTACACAGTAGTACTCGAAAAACTACGAAAAATTCATTCAGAAGAAAGTTATTAATTTTTTCCTCCTAGATCGTCAAAATTACACACTGTGCGCCGCGGCTCACTGTGCGATAGGGCTCTCTAGGAGAAGGCTACGACAGAGATGCCTGCGCGCAGCCTTGTAAGATAAACATTGTCCGAACAGCGACTTGTTCAGAGTTTGTAACTGTTTTGTTGTACACTTTATTTTCCGTTCTACTAAAATAAAATAAAAGGCGAATGTTATGAAAAATTTGTTTCAAGAATTGTTTCTGTGGAAAGCTAATGCGATTCGGGTTCAAATTTTATGCTTATGGAGAGTCTATTTTCATTATTTAAATTTATAATATCATATCAATTCTTAAAATTTAAGTATTGAAATATATTGATATTTAAATATTCAAAGCTTATTGAGGCTGGATTTTAACACATGCAATTCATCATGTACATTATTTTTTTAAATCATTTTCATCTCATGAAAATTTTTAAACGAGTTTTGTTGACTGCTCCCGTGTCTTTATTCATATTGTTATTTTTTGTCGTAATGGAATTGTATTTTCGGCTGAAAATACTTCTGTTCTGTATATGATTTATGAATTTTCCTGAAGCAATATTCAAAATATGTAAAACAAAAGTATATCAATGCATTGTTATACAATATGTTGCAATTTTATTTCATTTTCAAACTAATAAGTAGAGCAAAAATTAACGGGGACGGATCTCAATGAAAATATAAAAATTATAGAAATAAAACGTATAAGAATAAATATATAGAGATATAAGCGTGCATGTATGAACTAAATTTTTGCATTATACTTCTTTACATTTATTAAATATGCTGAATGGCGCCTTGAGTCTCTTTGACATTACACACGTTGAGGGGGGTCAAAATACAAATGTATTTTCCCGTAATATCGGTTTAAGCTATGGATATTTTTTAATTGATTTATTGACCCAAGATGCATGCGGTAGATTAAAAAATGCCAAGTTATTTTGCAGTTATTCATGAATCTATAACTTCATTTCTTACGACCTTGCGATTGAAGCGTTAAATATAACAACTTGGGGCAAGATAAAAGCAGTAGTGCTACAACAGCACGCACTTTCTCGCATCCGTAACGATTACGTTTTGACGTAATCGTAATACCGTATAATACCGTAATTTCTGTCCATAATAAGGCAATTCAGCTATCACGTGTAAAACTCATTAACATTCCCACTTTCCCATTGGGTGCGAAAATTTAATTCATTTAAAGGAAATACATCAATATAAATTAGACAATTCAAAACTATTCCAGAAACAGTCTAACAATGAAACTTTATTCTGAGAATTTCAAACTGTCGTGTCGGAGCGTTTTCATTATTGCATTCCAACTTCTGAAATTTACAAAACAACGCTAAACCCTTGGTATTCCTTGTTTTATTTCCGGACATAAAACAAACTTCACTATCTATTCATATTTTCTTTAGTTCAGTGAGAAATATAGTTCTTCAAATTACCATTCTCCATGTAATGGTGGCACACCGGCTTAGGTGTCTCAAGGCATCAACTGACGTCACTGCAGTTGCCTCTGACTGCGAGTCACGACGGTGGCAGGGTTTTCAACACCTACGAAATAGCTAGGTCGAGTTCTGCCGCTGTTTGGAGGAAAACACTAGCGATCGGTTACTCTGATCGGTAGTTTTCTTTAGTTTATCCTAACCAGGCGAATGCCAGAGCAGTACCCTAACAAATGGGTCACGGACAACGCGCGATCTTACCTTCCTCTTCGTTGTCATATCCTCACCTCTTACTTACACACACTACACTTACATGCAGTACTAGAGCTTGCCCGTCTTGACCGTTCCCCGCTGGTGCGAGATACCCGGTTGAGGAAAACCCATCTAGCCGGGGTCGGCGCCGGAGCTCGCCATCCAGCGGAGGAAGATTACTGCTACTTCCCGCGATAAAAAATATGCACCACACTTGCGGGACAAATGACCTCAGCAGTATACGCGCTACGTTGAAACACGAATCAATCAATCAATCCTGGCGGCAGCAAGTCGATTCCGTCGCGAAGGGACGAAAGAGATCATAAGCAAAATCTGTAGTTGATTTGCCTTTGAAAATAGTTTTATGACACAGGAACATATATTTTTATATCAGTTATTTCCAAAATGCTCGTTGCTATCTGTATTCGTAATTCAGTTTAGTGTGTATATAAATTACCGAAGAAATTCCAGAGGTTAAGAAACCATTGATTGTTGATTGCATTGCATGCATTGATTGTTCTTCTCAATAGTGTGTCACACAGTCAAAAGACGGGCCACAGGATGCTAGGTTAAATTAGTAAAAAAAATGGCTTGAATTGAACATTTGGAACTGATTTTTTTTCAATATCTCCCAAGTGTGGAAGAAAAGATTACTATTAATATATGCTCAGAAAAGCAACAGACCCGCAACAGAATGAGAGAAATTAAAAATTGCATATCTGGGGCAACCACACATTTTAAGAAAACTAAAGAAACTGGAGAAATGAGCATAATTAACGAAAATTTGAGAGAAATAGAAAGTGTGAACAAACACAATTTTAATCACGAAAATAATGAAACATCATTATTTGTAAACATGCATTTGAATGAATTAAGGACATTACTTGATTTGCAGGTGAGTCAGTTCAGGAAAAAAATATATTTGATGTAATTAACTAAACAGAATTTCTTTATGTATTTTGTTATATTTTTTAAGGAAAGAAAGCATGGGCAACTTAGTAGTGAACTTCCAATTAGCTACGGTGAAGCAATGAATTATTGTGATTATATAGAATATGAAATAAATAAGTTGCAAGATCTTCTCATAGATTTTCAGGTAAGACAAATACATTTTTCTATTCCAAAACCCAAGAAAAAAATAGAGAATGTCTGAAGCTTTATACAAATGAGTGCGATTGCGCGGAATATCTAAATTTTTCCTCCTTTTAGTGTTACTACTAAACTATTCATATTTGTTGAAAGAATGCAGGATTTTATTTGAGTATCGACAATTGAGGGATAAATTGTATTGAGAAAAAAATCAGTATCATCGATATTGGAAGAGTAGGAAAGATTTGAAAATAAATGTGAACTTTCGCAATTTTCAAAATTTCAGAATCTTTAAAGATCGGAACCAAACCTTATTTATAAATTCGTCCTTTCCAACAAAAAAAATAAGAGAAAATTTGCCGCTATTTTCCAGAAAAAAATGAAAATGCCACACTAGCTTTTTGTAAAGTATCACCCAAAATCACTGAATCGGTGCTACTAGATCTTGCTCTTGGCGTATTTACCAATTTCCAGTTCAAAATGCTTCTAATCTGACAGTCATGCATGACACACTTCCATCCAACCATCCATAGAGATACCTATTTTCGGGTACAAAATTGCGTACATCTCCTCGTCAAGTGCACAAACTTAACCATGTTTGGAACAGCACCAACAGACCTTAATTCTTAATTGTGTGCAGAGTTACACCTTAAAACAAACGTAAACACTGATTTCACTACAGAAATATCGAGTTCATATATTTGAAGTGACTTCAGAACTTCCCTATACTTAAGTATAGGGAGAAAAAAATATTGAAACTACAGTAAATACTTCAGTACACTAAAAGTGCATTATATGAGGTATGTCATGGTAACTTAATCGCAATATTCATCTGATAATATTTATTTAACACATAAATTTCTTCAAATTTCATTATGCTTTTGCAGATCAATTTTCTCGAAATTTGGATTTCATAAACAAATATGTTCAGACGTACTTTACTCGAATTTATTTTGCGTTAGATGCAGTGTCAAAAGTTATATAAAGTCCAAGTGCGGTCAACTTTCGTTTATCTAAAAACACAACCTACAGGCACTAATGTCGGTGACGAAGCTAGATAGCTCCAGTCTTAAAATAAAGTGATAATTTAATTATCAATACTTGTAATTTCATCAAATCATTTAAAAGGCGCGGGCTCAGGGCATTAGTTG
Organism: Acheta domesticus; assembly: GCA_031308135.1. NCBI lineage: Eukaryota > Metazoa > Arthropoda > Insecta > Orthoptera > Gryllidae > Acheta > Acheta domesticus. Next base: position 69,284,355 of record JAHLJT010009436.1, on the reverse strand, counting down.
ATATCCCTGAAGTGCCTCTGATCGGGAGGTCCTAGGGTTCGAGTCGTGACAGTGGCAGGATTTTGGACACTAGCACTAGCTACATAGCTACTGGGTCGAATTCAGCCTCTGTCTGGAGAAGAATTCTCGCGTCCGGCTGCTCTGATCGATAGCTGTATGTGGTTTCTCCGATCAATACCAGGCGAATGCCAAACCCTAACATACGGGCCACGGACCGCACGCAATCTTTCCTTGGTTTTTCCTCATTCTTTACTTATACACATACTTAAAAGCACTACAGTGCCACACATGTCGGGACCTTAGAGCTTGTCCCCACTGGAGCGGTGAAATCCCCAAAAAGCACGAATAAGTCGTCGCCGATCTCACCATCCAGCAGGGGAGGAACACAGCTACCCTCCTGATAAAACCGTCACTACATGTCAACGTGCCCGGAAACATCAATCAATCAAATCATTTATAAAACTTCGCAAAATAAATAAGAACAGTAAATGTTATTATTGGATTTACAATTTTTAAAACATGATGAACATGGAAACATTAACTATAAGGAAACAAGTAAAGTTATTTCTGATGCAAATTATATTTGAATTCACATACTGATATTCAGTGAACAATGTTTCAAAGTTCATGTACCCAAGTACTCATTAATATCCTATGATAATTCTAATTATTTTCTCTCTGTTCTTCAGACAAGTATTTTTAAATCGGAAGAAAGAAGACCTTTTGAAAATTCTGTCTCCCTAATGAAGGTAGGTAAAATCAAATTTAATAATTGGTGTTGTTAGTACGGTCACCTTTTTTCAGGAAACTACTGGTGGTAAACAGCACATACTTTCTCATAATATTGGTACCGGTGTTATACAATATTATATTATTGAAGCTTCTAATAAACTATCTCTTCAGTTCTCTCTTCAAAAATTCCTAACCAAAATAGAGTTTTAAAAAATCCATTTTAAATTTTTTTTTATTTCAAAAAATTAAATCAATCTGCCCTTGAATTGAGCGTATTGCACTCTATTCTTACGAAACATTTTAAAGAATAAACACACAAACAATAATATAACCCAGGCTGGGATTTTATCCCGGGGACTACAAGTGAGAATTGCATTCGCAAGTGTCTAAGCTACCTTGATGCTACAGGGATTTTTATTGTTTACTGAGTGTAATATATTTGTCATGTTCTTGTGATACTCCACACTTTAATTTCAAATTACATGAAAATTATTTATTCACGACTAAAGATTTTATGAGTCGATTGAATATAAAATCTATTCCGGGTTGGGACGAGCTTCCTAAGGAGGAGATCTATGGACTGTCGGTTTCTTTACAATACTTTGAGCAAAATGTGGGCTATTCCAAATAAAGAAATGTCTTACACTTCCCAGTATTTTAATGACCTGAGAGTTTTATTATTATTATTATTATTATTATTATTATTATTATTATTATTATTATTATTATTATTACTCCACATCAGGACTAAAGATGTTATGCATCGGCACAAAATAAAATCTACTCCAGGTTGCAACCAGCTACCTAAGTAGCACATCTAGGGACTGTCGGTGCCTCTACAATACTTTGCGCAAAATGTGGGCTGTTCCAAATAAAGCAATTTCTTGCACTTGCCAGTCTTTTGAATCACCTAGGAGTTTAGACTTGTTCTTACACAAATTTTGCGGAACAAATTCCAGAGCTCCGATAATTATCGGGACGACCTGTGAATTTACGCCCCACATCCGGCTGATCTCGATTTCCAAACTTTCCAAACTCCGTATTTAAGACGTTTCTCTGCCTCCTTGGTTACGACGTTTTGATCGCACGGCATAGCAACATCAGACATGTTTTTTTCTTCAAATCCCGGATAAAAATATCCGGTTTGTTTGCCACAGTCGTGCGATCAATTTGAATTTATTGGTCGTACAATATGGTACATACTACAGTAGTCCAACAGACGTCACCGGTTTAGGTGCGTGTTCCTACCACTAGCAGTAAGTATTTGGAATTCGAAGGCGGTACAGATCTCCCAGTGGAGATAACTACACACCCTGTCGTGTCTTTTCAAGGATTCGGTCTTTGCTAGAACTGGACAAGCTGAGACAATATGATCAATGGTTTCTACTTGATCCGGCATTTTTCATCTTGGAAAATTTTGGGAAGCGCTTTATCATGTGTTTTATAACCCTGATCTTGGGTAGCTATTAGAATTGCTTCCGACTCTTGCTTTATTCTTCCCCTTTTAAGCCACATAAATGATTGATCTTTACTGATCTGCACTTTTTGCTTTCTTTTTAGGTACTGTCTTTGGAGTGGTCTATCCACGATTTCTGTAACAAGGGGCCTGGTGTGCCAACTCAATTTCTCTCCTGTACCCTCCATGGGTCGATAACAGGAAGTGCAAAGGTTCATGACCCTTTCTTCTCTACTTGTTTCCAGTTGTGGATGCAGCCGCTCCTAACATGGAAACAGGCGCTTCAGCCGCCGCTGCGAATCAGATGCCGCGTTGCTGTTGGAGGTGCCTCTCGCCATCTTCATCAATTCTCCTTTCTTCTTCGAAGATCCCGCTGAGGCTCCACTGCGGAGTACTTCTTTGTCTGACCTCTCACCTTCAACCTGTTCAGCAAGGGAGGCCCTAACAGTAGCTATACTGCGATTTTTTAAACTTTGCTTCTCAAGGCCACTCAAACCCCATCTTTGCGATGGAATATGTCACGATATTTCGCATCTTTCTCAGTCGTTCCGCTAGATTTCGCATGATCGCGAGCGTATCAAGCAGTGCTTGCGATCATGCGACTTCTACCGGCAAGACCGAGAAGGACGCGAAATGCCATGACATATTCCATCGCGAAGATGGGATTTGAGTGGCCTTGAGGGGCAAAGCTAGAGAATTCGCAGTATAGGCTACCGCTGACATAGCTCTCGGGCTCTTGGGGGTACTCAGTTTCTACCACTAAATACAAGGTCGTGTACTCCCTAGGTGGAGTTGTTCTTATTATTAATTTTTGTCTTTTTAGCCTCATTTCTTTTTGAAATTAATGCCTAAAAAGTTCTCAACAACTGCTTCATTTTTTTCTTTAAGTGTTTTACACGGATAAAACACAGGACGGCTAAAAGACTGGCGCAGGTCTTGTTTTCGTGGAACTCTCCGAATTTTCAAAAACTATGTGTTTCAAATAATAGTAGATAAAATTAGTTTTTTAATCGTCGGTCCAAGAGATAAAATTAATTATTTAAGCGTCGGTCCATGTGAATATGTCAGAGTGACTATGTGGTGTAGCGGTAAATCGCTAGGCGAGTTAACTTGATGACCCCGCCGAATGTCGGCTCGGAAAACATTTTTTACTGGATGAAAACACTTTTGCAGATTCATGTAGTAGTATAATATTGGGAAGCCGTTACAAATAATGGGAGACAGTTTGTGCTGTTGTAGCACCTCTAGTTAAAACATTGCAGGGCCCCTCCCCGCAAATCGAACTATTTTGTGAATGGCCCCAGGGTTTCATAGTCGGCAGAATGGATAATTTTGTATTCTCTTGCATATCATCATGTCACATGTGCATAACCATGTTCGTTGCACTTCTCTTTTTGCAGATAGCAAATCTGGAAATGATATTGAGTGAAACTTCCGAAAATTACGAAACGGCCAAAAGAGACTGTTCCAAATATCAACAGCAATTGTTGAATGCAGCGGAGCGCGAAGTAATGCAACAAGAGAACTTCACCGCAGAGGTGCGACATCTAAAATTAGATTATTTTTTCTGAGATTAGGATGTATTTGACCGATTTGGGTGGCTCAGGACATCAACTGAAATCACTGCAGTGCCTATGACCCGGAAATCTAGGGTTTGAGTCCCCACAGTGGAAGGAGTTTCGAACAAAGCTAACTACCTAGGTCGAATTCAGCAACTGTCTGGAGAAGAATTCTAGCGGTCGGTTGCTCTCATCGGTTGTTTTCCGTCGTTTCTCCAAACATTAAGAACGAAAAGTAACGATAGAAACGGGCTGTGGATATTTCCTTCCCCTAACGTGTGATCTTTCTTTCCCCTAACCTCACCCCTTACTGACACACACATCCACTACACTACCACACCAGATCAGTCGGGAGCTCAGAGTTTGTCCTTGTTGGGGCCCGCTGGTGGGAGATACCTGGTTGAGGAAAATCTTCACTAGCCATGTTGGTTGGTGCCGGATCATATAGCGGGGGAAGATCACCTCCACCTCCCGCAATAAAAACATACACTACTCTTACGGAACTGATGACCTTAGCAGCTGACGCGCTCGGAGTCGGTAATCAATCAATCCAAATTTATTTGAAGCGTTCAGGTGTACATAATGGTATTCGATATTTCACGTTTTGCAGGAAAATGTAAAGTAATACGATTGTGCTACATATGCGATAAATAGAAACGAGTTATCATTGCCAGGAGGAGAAGGAGTTGTTGCTCCCTCTCCGTAAGGGTCACAACATCATTACAATTATTTGCATCCGAACGACTCACTTAAAGAATTGCTGGGCGCAGGAAACATACTGGTTGGAGAAGGTTTGTCAAGTACAAGCTGAAAATTTAAAATATCTTGACATTGTGAATATCCTCAACGAAGAAATCGAGCAGCTGCATGTGGAACTTCATGAAAGAGATTGTCAGCTGCAAAAGACTGCCACATCTCTACGAGTCATTTCGTCTCAGTCCTCTATACTCCAGAAAGAGGTTTGTTGTAAATTAATTAATCTCTTTTATGATTTAAAACTTACATATTATAAAAATTAAGTGACTTGGCGAAAAAATAATGACATAATTTTCAGTCATAATTTTTATTTGTCAGCTAATAGATTTAACGTGCGTTTGTATAGTGTCAGCGTCCAGTTAGCTTCTTCGTATGCGATGTATGTATATATATCACGATGTATGTATATCACGTAAGTATATACCACCAAGTAGTCCCACCAAGTAGTGGCCACCCCCATAACTTCTAAACGGTATCTTCCCGGTATCGAAATGCAGTTTTCTCTCAACAATGCGGAATCATGGGGCAAGTAATGTGTCGTAGAGATATTGTTCAAAATCATTTTAGTTTTCGAGAAATTTAATAATCTTTTATCTTTTAAATAGAACCATGTATCTCTTTCACTAGCAATAGATAAGTCATAAATAGACGAATGCAATGATGTAACGTATATTAATGTTTTAATAGTATTTTCAGTGCAAAAATATACTTTATGACATGCGATTTTAAATTAAATGTACGAGATTTTCTGTAGCAACCCTTGCAACTGGCGCCTTTGGGGAAGGTCGCTTTCGCTGCGTTGGCACTTTTGTGGGAAGAGTGGAGAGGCCACGATGGCTACTTTCCCCAAAAGCGACAGTTGCGACCGCTGTTACAAAAAAATCTTGTCAGAAAGTATAATTTTCTACACTAAGTACTATCAAAATATTAACATATGTTACATCATTGCATTCCTCTTTTTATGATCTGTCTATTGCTGCTGAGAAACTAGAGGTACTACAACAGCACATACTTTTACGCGTTATTGGAAACAGCTACGTAGTATTGAAATGTTACACTTTCTGTGCTACTAACATCTTAGCTATTATTTGAAAATGTCCAATTCAACCAAGAAGCGAACAACTGACTGTTTCCATCGCAGTGTTGTCAGAACTATGTGAATTATACAACTGCGTAAAAATATATCACAAAACGTTTGTAAACGTTTATTGGAAAAAGAAGCCTGATACCCCGGACAACATAGAAATGCACTTGATAGGCCCATGATTAGCGAAGAGTATTCTAAAACCGTGCAAAAATACTCTACTCACTACAAATGGAACAGCATTTGGTGCGAAAACTAAATATTTTCATGCAAATATCAACATAAACGTGACAATTATAACTTTTTTGTACAGCTACATTAAGTCACAACAATTACAAGTAATTTGCAGAAATTCGCGAGCGCGAAAGGGAATTCCGTTGTTGCATTACCTGCTTTGTCGCTATTTTCTAAAAGCTAGTAAATTTTCAAAAAAATCACCATGACTTTTTTGAAGATCTGTTTTTGATGAGCATATTTCATTAAGAACGATTGTATCTTCACAATTTTATTTGTAGAAAGACGCCGAAATCTTTTAAATTTTTAACAATTTTTGCAAAATCAGGCATTTTAGCGAACATGACACTTGCACCATTTTATTAAGCTTCTTTATGCTATCTAAAGTCTCAATTTAATCGAAAAACGTTGTGCGGTTTTCGAGAAAAAACTGTTTTAAGAAAGTAAAAATTGCCTATGTTTGACACAAAATTTCGCAAAACGTTCTCATGTTTTGGAAAAATTGAACATGACCTTATTTGAAGACTTGTTTTCTATGAACACATTTCATTAAGAAAAAGTATTCGTAAGGCGAGAAAGTAAAACACTGTATCTTCATAATTGTAGTTGTAAGAAGTTGCCGAAAAAATTTTGAATTTTTTCAATTTTCAAAAAATCAGCGTTTTCAAGCAACATGACACCTCCACCATTCTCTTAAAGGATCCTCAGACAATCCAACATCAAAATTTAGTCAAAATTGTTGGCGCCTTTTTTTTAATTTTGAAAATGTCTCAAGGGCTGCATGTAAAGTACCTCCGAAAATTAAAATATCGGTTTCAAATTCAAGAGGCCACGAGATCATCGATCGGGGAGTATCGATTAGTCGCTAGCGTTGTTTACAGACAGACGGACAGGCGTTTTGCTTTCAATTGGTTTTTCGTAATCAAGGACTCACAAAACAGGGATTCTGGCTGCACCACGTGTTAGATTTTTTTCTTAGCAACTGCACTTATCCACTTTTTCGTTACCGGGGCCCTGTAATACGAGTTTTCTGCTGAAAATCCGCCGTTTTTCGTGCAGCATTACGTAACTTCCCCTATACTATACGTATAGTATAGGGAAAGTAAAAATATATGGTTTCATTCAAAAACATCAAAGATGATTAAATTTCTCGAGAACTAAAAATATTTCAAACAATATCTTTACACCATATCACTTGTCCCATGATTCCGCATTGTTGAACGAAAACTCTATATTGACATTGGGAACCCTTTAGAAATTAAGTGGGTGGTCCATAGTTGGGGCTCCCTCTACACGGAATAATATACGTAGTATAAAGAAAGTTATGTGACGCGGCAAAAAACGGCTGTTTTTCAACAGAAAACTCGTATTGTGGGACCCTGATACAGAAAAAGTGGATAAATCTTGTTCCAATAAGTTGTAATATTTAGTAACATGAGAATTGATTTGGTTCTTAGTTGCAGAAGCAGGAAAAGTATATTGAGGAGTTAGAGCATCTATTACTGAGTAATAATATAAAACTCCAAAAAGCACTCAGCTATCTTGATTTGAAATTTAAATTAATAAAAAATCCTCATAATGAAGACTGTAGTATAAAAGGCAACTCCAGGAGGCTGACGCAAAAGGTAATGCAACAAATTATGTTATTACTCATAATTAAAAATAAATATAAATATAAATTTAAAATAATTTTATCAATTGATACAACCTTTGGTTTGGGTTTCAATCAGGTGTAGTTTATGTAATGACAAACATTAATTAAAAATAACTGTTACAAAGTAATGACAGTTTAAAAGAAATATCATAAACTATTTGTTATCATATTTTAATAATATATGTAAAAAAATTGGAATAACATTATAACTATAGAATACCTTCTGAAAATCTCCTGTATAATATTTTAGTATAATACAATAGTACAGTAATATACAACAGTAATATAATGTGTACTATATTTATTTCAGTAGTGTAACTTCCCTTTGCGGTTCTCACATGCAACCAATCTGTATAAAAGAGGTCTCGAAAGAAAGAGAATTTCACGGAGACGTGACGAATTGCACTTTGACTTTAAAAATATTAAGGATTTGTTAAAAAAATGCATCTAAATATTCATGTATAAAGCAATCGGCAACGCACGTCAGGATTTTTTTATTGATATCGTTAGATAACTCCTAAACGAAACGTTCTAGAGCCTTAAAAACTAAACTTTTGAGGCCAAAAGGCCTCAAAGCAACGTTCCTCAAATCGTAATTTACAGGACGAGATCCTCTTGACCATTGTTACATTTTTGCTGGTTCGCCGCTTCTCGATTTTACTCACCTGTTCAGAACCTGTAGAATCTGCAACTGTATGTGAAATTACAAATTACGTGATATTCTAGGCGATTGAATAATCAGGTGTACGTCTTTGCACGATAGTAAAGTTAAATAAGAATAGTTTGTGTTGACAAGGGTGTATTATATTGTTCTCAATTATTAGGTGACATATATAACAAGTGACGGAGGTTAAGAGGGTCTTGCAGAAAAATAGATATTACAGGCTTAAAATGTAAAAGGAAAAATGAGGAATAGGGTAGGGTTTACCATGCGAGAGTTCTCGTATGGGCATGCTAGTAATGTTTATATAACAGTACAGTAATATTAGGAAAGTTTCATGGTTTTTGGTCAATAAAAGAATTCCTTTTATTTCGCCGTTTCGAAACTTTATTGTTCCCTCATCAGGGCTGTGGGACACATATTTACGTTACTATTCAGCTTGATCCAAAGCATATAAATTAAAACACAGTGCACTAGATCCGAAATATTGGCGATCCAAAAGGAAAATTTTTTATATTGGCCAAAAACCATGAAACTTTCCTAATATTAATATTGTGGTCGTGATTTCAAGATCCAATTAGTACAGTAATATGTAATACAGTAATATATATATACATATATATATATATATATATATATATATATATATATATATATATATATATATATACAGGGTGAGTCACGTAACTTTAGCACCTCCTGCAACTTTTGAACGGCTGAAGATATTGCAATGCAGTTTTCACAGAAGTGCATGAGGAAATGGGGCTAATTAATACGTGAATTCATTTCTGTTTTATCACTTGTATTTTACGAGATATTCGTGGTAACTTTGTTTTTTCAAATGGGACTATAGATATTTTTTCAGTCTATTATGACAAGCGTAAAAAGACGAATCCAAAAATATAAATATTGTCATATGTTAGATAAGCATTTTTTTGAGAAATTGTGATTTTTTTGCGACTAGTGTTTAACGAATATTTTCATTGTAACTGTCAGCCCCACAAGGTCACGCAGCGCTCCACAAAGCAAACGCGGGATCGGGGAAGGGAAGGGATTTTAGTACTTGAGGATACGAAAAATATTCACAAAACTGTTGCATTTTCCCCTGAACTCTCCTTTCCATCCTGATCCATTTTCAGACATTTTGTGTTTCTTAGGGATTGAAAATACGGATTTGTCTTAAGTAGTATTTATTGAAATAAGATTATTTCTATTCCTAAGTTATTATTATATTCTTATTAACATTGAAATTGTTGGCTCAAAATATGCAATTTTTTTGTACACTTTTAATTATTTATTCTTATAGTGCTTTGTTTCAAGATCCCATTAATACGTATCTTATGAAACCCTATTAAGTGGAGTTGAAGTTATAAACAATTTTATTACGATACAAACTTATGACAAATCCTTATTTTCCATCCTTTGATTCCTTCAATCAAAGAAAGACGAAAATCTGAAAATGCGGAAGGATGGAAAGCACAGTTCAGGAAAAAACTGCAATGGTTTTGTGAATATTTGGAATACTATGTTTCGTGTTTTCAAATAAGATCCCTCCCCTTCCCTTCCCTTCCGTTCCGTTCCCTTCCCAGGGCGCACGTGTGGTGGTGGAGCGCTGCGTGACCTTGTGTGGTGGACTATTCAAAATGTCCGTTAAACCCCAGTCGCAAAAATCAAAATTAATCAAAAAAATGCTTATCTAACATATGACAATATGTACATCATTGGATTTGTCTTTTTACGGTCGTCATGATGGACTGAAAAAATATGTATAGTTCCATTTGAAAAAACAACGTTACCTAAAAAATCTCGTAAAATACAAGTGATAAAATAGAAATTAATGCACGTATCAATTAGCCCCTTTCTCTCATGCACTTTCGTGAAAACTGCATTGCAATAACTTCAACCGTTCAAAAGTTACAGGAGGTGCTAAAGTTACGTGACTCACTCTGTATATATATTGAAACGTTCACACTATTTGCGTGTGTGGAATCTTCCACTACGTTTCATCTATCTTTTAAATTAATCTGAAATTCAGATTCAAAAGATATTACTCGTAACCAGTTTCCGAATTTATAAATAATTTGGCTCCAGGAAATGGTTACAGTTAATTCCCTAATTATTTATTATTAATTATCAGGTATATTATTCATAAATTAAATCCTGCTAGCTCGGTCGACTGTGTTCTTATGAAATAATTTTTGCCACTTACTCCGCAACCAATTACTCAACCTGCCATCCATACGGAGTGGCGAGGAATCTGAAAAATAATCCTGAAATATCTACTCTAGGATTGCACGTAATGGCAAATGAGAATCAGCTTTCCTTCAAACTATGATACATAGTTTATTATGCATGCAAGATAAAGTTATTTAAAATATCATGGATTATTACAGATTAGCATTAGGTCATGACCATTTTTTGTTATTGCAATAACAGCGTTATAGAAGCTTTATCCATTCTTGCTTCTTCTCGCGCACGTCGCTTCACGTTCGACGTCGCCACCTAGAATCTTGTTGTCACTGTAGTCCTATCTTCTTGGTTCTTGAAGTCTACGACGATCAGCAATCAGGTCGAAACTTTTTCTAATCACTTCGCAAACACTGCCTTTACTCTTTGTCTTGCCCCTCAGGATGGCACACGCACTTGTGTTCAGTTATTACGCGCGAGTAAAAATTCTCCCAATCTTTACATTACATATATTTTGGTTTTTCTTTCTTGGCGCGTGGGGGGTGTCATCAAAATGGAATATCTCATGGTATTTCGCGTCGTCCTCGATTGTGCCACTAGGAGTTGCATGATCTCTACTGTACCGAACAGTGCTGACGATCATGCGACTCCTAGCGGCACAACCGAGTACGACGCGAAATACCGTGGGATATTCCAATTTGATGACACCTCCCATGCGCCAAGAAAGAAAAACCGAAGTATAATTTCTATGAAACGCGTATTTCTGCCTTTTTGGGTCACTGGATGTTCCGCGGTTTCTGGCTACTAAATCCCCATCGCTGTTCTCAAATTGGGTTTGGAAATTTTTACTGGTTATTACTCGTTCACTTTACATTTGCAGATGGAACGCTGCGATCTGTTTACATGAGGTAACCGCCGACTGCATGAGAAACGCGCGTTTGCAGTATATACTGACCGTTTAATATGATATAGATGGCGGTGAGCAGCACACACAACCCCGGCGGGGCAAGAACATAACCATTAAGCAGTAGATAAGTGCAAAGAAGAAATAAAATATTGTACGTGAATGTTGTGAATAGCGTGTGGTGTGATCTATTTTATTGTATATTATCTTAATCATTTAAGAGCGCGACTCCAGCTCACTGTCAGAAAGGCATTATTCATCTGCTGTGTCCGTAGCACTTGTGCTGCCTTCGGAGACAGCTGATTGGTCAGATGCTGATTGACATCGGGACCATTCGTGTATTCTCGGTTGTGTGTTCGGGCCTTCACTTTCAAAACAACATTAGTTCCTAATTCTGCCGTCTGCAAATGTAAAGTGAACGAGTATACTGCGATTTTTCTACGAGCGACTCTCAAGGAAACTCAAATCCCATCTTCGCGATGGAATATGTCACGGCATTTCGCGTCTTTCTCAGTCGTTCCGCTAGATTTCGCACGATCGCGACCGTATGAAGCAGTGCTTGCGATCATGCGACTTCTACCGGCAAGACCGAGAAAAGACGCGTAATGCCGTGACACATTCCATCGCGAAGATGGGATTTGAGTTTTCTTGAGAGTCGCTCTTAGAAAAATCGCAGTATAATACCTTGTACGACGGTTCGGCTACCTCAACGTGTGGCGTGAGCCGCCGCCCAAGCTTGACGGCATTCTCCTCTCCGCGGCGTCGCATGCCCTCCAGGCAGCGCAAGGCTGGCCCTCAAGGCATCCGACTCGGCGCTGTCGGTCGTGTGGCGTCCACGCCGGTTTGCTCTCACACGTTTCTTCTTCCGTGTCTCACGAACAAAACACGCTTGCACAATTCCCTTTCGTTCGCGTCCGTCGCAAGCTCTTCGTTTCCACTGGATTCTGCAGAAACTCGTCTAAAATGGATTGCTTGATTTATAAACACCAGAATGGGTACTATAATTTCTCACACCGCATTCCATGCTAAACATAATACTCTTCGCCTCTATCCCTCGTAATGTTATAATGTCCACCACACACGGGTTATATTTTATCTGCAAATCACGTGTAATGTTCACCTCTAATGGCTTCCTCGTACTACCCCGACATTTCTAACAAGAGCTCTGTTCACCTGCACGTTTCAAGTGAGAAGGGGATCACCTCAACGTTTCAAAGTATTTATGTGGTCGACTTTTCACAGCCTCACCGATCGTCGCAAACTGCTCCATGCGACGGAACCTCTGACCACTCCTGCTGCACGTCCGATGCGAATATTTCGGCCACCAGCTTGTAGGGCGCTCTCCACTGACTTCGTGCGCGCCGTCGGGCTCTGCGCTCCACTGACGTCTGCCGTACTCGGTCGAGTTTGGCTAAATGGATATAGCCAAACGTCATTATATACATACGACGGGTGACCTAGCCGCTCGCCGGTGCTTGGCACCTACTGCTCATCGTCCTGGCTTGCGGCGTGGTGCCACGTCGAAATAAAGGTATTTGATTTATGGGACCCGAAGATCTGGGATTCTCGTAGGGGGAAGCCTATGGTTTGGATCAGCACGTAAAACTGAAGTGCTCATTTGAAAACATTGGATTTATTAATCTATTTGATACCACGATAACAAAAAGCCAATTTGGCATATGCTCAACTCAAAACCCTTGTAACCCTTGCATGTTGCAAGGTGTACAATAAAAAACTTGTTGCAAAATTAAAAAACACTTGGCTACTAAAAACTACATTCAGTCATATAATTTCCACACACAGTCAGTTAATACATCTCATAAGTAAATATCCTCATCCAAAAATCCATAATTACACATTTATTCTTTCTTTTTTTTTACAACATCCATATCATCTCTTTTGTCAACTCATATTTTAATTGTCTGCACGTCAAAAATGGAGGTTAAATGAATTTACTTCTACTCCGATAGCAGTATTCTACCTTACTGTTTCACTTCCTTCTCTTATTCTACTTCGGTTAAACAATCAAGACGATATCTATTAAAAAGTCAGAGTACTTACGTGCTGGATGCAGCGTTGTCCCTTCGCTCGCCGACTCTCCTGCCGGCGGAGGTCAGCGCTGCATGTCGCCATTCGGGTCCCCCGCGAGCAGAGCCGACGTCCCCCGACTCATGAAACACGGCCAGCCGCTACTCGAGACCTCTGAGATGCATGGCGGAAGGAGATGGGTGGGACACTCGGCGCACTTTTGATGTTCTGCCTAGCACAAGTTTGCGTCACGAACCACGTGATCACAACACGGGCACTTCGTTTAAAAAGCCAACCCGGTCGCAGGCCACCGTGTTGCATGGAGAGCAAGAAGTGTTGAGAAAACATTTTGAAAATGGCATAAAGTGACAATGTTCAACGAAAAGTAAGACGACGACGATGGAATTGAAATAAAAGTTGCAATACTAAAAAATGCTTCATATATCTGTTTTAATGACTTGTAACAAGGTGATGATTGTTTTGGTATCTGGCTGCATTTAAAATTTCCGCTAAAATTGTGACGCAAACTGGTGCCTGAAGCACATTGGCTGAAGTCGGATACGATCATGGCCATCCTATAGTAAGTGATGGCCGTGATACGATGCGTAAGAGCACCCCGTCCCCCACTGCTGGGATGTCGCACGTTCCCCTCCGTTTCTCTACGCCACCAAAATCTTCGCTCTTCTTGTTCGACTTATTTCAAATTCATCGCAGGCCACTACTTTTCCCGTGCCTCCTCGTGTCCATGTGGCCCCTCACGAATTAGACTTGCGTGGTACAAAATCCACATAGATATACTTTATGCAGTTCTGGCACCGTAAACTTTGCTCTGAAGTATTTGCTCGTCTTACATTTCATTTTTTTAAACTGCAACTCCGCAAACAATAGTTCATGAACGCCGGGTTCTGTTGCCCCGCCACGTGCCGCATTCTCCGCACAGTATTCTGTGATACAACTACGACCTTTCCCCTAAAATTTCATAATGATTTTACTTATAACGCTCCTTCGTCACTTTCATCACGCTTTTAAATACCTGTCTATTTCTGGTATCGAACCGTTTCGAAGGTAATAACCGATTCTGATTCTGGCTGCATACTGTAATACACAGCCTTACTACTATCGAACGCACGTCCCTAGCACTACATTTCACTTGCGCTACCGCTCCAAGGAGAGCTTCCGATCTTGCTCCGCGATCTGCCTAGCACATTCCCCTCCGCGCCCCTCTCTGCCGGATAGAACCTCCCCTCGCGCAGTGGGGGGAGGAGGGACAGGCAGATTCCGTCGTGGGCTGGCGACAGAACACGCCCTTCCACTCTTTTAATTTCAAATTCCTGCCCGTCAGACTGTCCCCTACGGGATTCACACACATACGATGCGTCTCAATACAATGGTTTAGAACATTTAGTCCCAAGGAGAGTGCGAAAGAGCTCTAGTTAACCCTATAGGTACATAGGGGAAATGAACATTGTATTATCTGACAAAAACTATTCATTACAATTGCAAGGGAAACAGGCGCGGATCCAAGGGGGGTCAAGGGGATCATGACCCCCCCCAAATGATGTACCGTCAAAATTGTGTGAGAAACTTCAACATATCTAAAAAATGATAACCTTTTCAGTGTCCCTACAGAATCGGAACTGGCCGAGGCATTTTCAGATATTTTCAAACAATTCTAGAAATTTCTAAAAATTTAGCAGTGCTATAACTAATGAATGTATATAGAAATTGGAATTTAATTTGTATAAAAACATACTTCATCAAGATCATACAAGATCACTTTAAAAATATTTTTAATACAAAGAAATATATCTAAACAAGTAACATATCTAAAGTCGGAATCAAATACACTGCGCGTTACTAGTGTCGCTAACTTAATGTGAATATTTGGCACTAATTGATCCAGAGAATTGTGCGAAAAATGGATGTCAACACATGGACTCATCTTAAAAGTCACAATTGTTATTCAAAGGTAATAGAACTAACCAAACTACGTAATAATAATGGTATGAATATAAAATTGGCAACAATCTTGCTTTCAGGTGTTTGATAGAATTCAGTTTCGATGATACAATCCAATTCAGTATCGGAACTCCTATCAAACTCAATGTTTATTTAAACTTAAAATGCTTAAATTAATCTGTAACGGCGAACCTAATTTGATCATTGAAGTCTGATGTCGGTTCTGGTTTTGTAAGAACGTAAGTTAAGGCTATCAACATAGTCAAAAAGATTTAGTGTTAGAGAATTGTAGTTTGGCTGATGAGCGAGGATAGTGTCTGACGCCTAAAATACAGTGGCGAAGCTAGAGTCATGCAGTTGGGTATTCTGAAAATCGTATCTTACATTTTTTTGTAAATTAGCTCCATTCATCATTTTTTTATTCAACAAAACCATCGATAATGTGTTCTTTAAAGCTTTCGTTTCTGCACAGTTAATTTCCCACGGAATTTCTCAAGAATGTCTTAAGTCTTTAATGTAATCGTATTCCTTTCACATAATGCTTTAAATAAAGGGAAAGTTTGTTTGAGTTGTACAAACCGAACCGTCTCTTGATATTTTTTCTGTACAAACTTGTCTAACAAATACTTCAGAAAAATACTGCAGGCATGTATTCTGCATTATTAATGTAAACATTTGTCAGTTCATTTCGAAGCTGCTCACTGTCAAGGAATCGATATTGTATTATTAGGAAAGAAAACTTTTCTGAATGAAAGGACGCTTGTAGGTGGAAAACTGCTTTTCGCCCAGAAATTCAATAAAATGAAAGTTGTCAAAATCTTGAAACATGTAGTCTATCTGAGTCACTACTGTATCAATAATTTTAAAAGATACAATTTTGTATCTTTCAAATAATTCTCATCCCTGAAAGTTCATTCATAGTCATGTCTACTTTCACGAGGATTTCAATAGTCTCTTCATATCTAACACGGTATATTGCTACGTATCGCTACTATTTCTGTCTCTATGGCGTAGTACTTAACTCGTGATTCTGCATTGTTGAGCGAAAACTACATTTCGATATCGTGAATCGTTTAGAAGTTATGAGACTGGCGTATAGTCAGTGGGACATTGTGTGAAACACTATATCTTTAGCTTCATTAATTGTTTCGTAAAGAAAACACTAACAAAAATCACACAAACGGCACATAAACAACTCTATTTTCCCACAACGTCAGGTGATGAGGTGAATTTGCCTCTGTGTGCATTGCTGTACATGTCCGTGCCTACCGAAAGCCTAGGCTGCAACTGGGTCTCTACCCAGTGAATGCAATTGAAAGGGAGATAGAGTACGCTCTCTTTTGCGCGTGCGTGGCAGAGCCAGCCGGAGTCTATCCACTGGCAGACTCCTCGCTCAGCTACCGGCCCCAAAGTGTATATTTCCTGCTTATTCCCTCGCGCGTAGGCGGAGAAAAGAAGTCGAACACATTTAATTTTTTTCAACGATTCAGTAACAAAAATATTGAAAAATGGTACATAACGACGGAATAAATTGAAAAAAAATGGGTATTATAAGGCTCCCAGATTACCCTTCAGCTTCGCCACTGCTAAAAAACTTTATTTGAATATTTTGCTGTCGCTGAGTCCGAATCCCGCTAGAGAATTTTAGTTTTGCTATTGAGCGAGAATAGAGTCTGACACCTAAAATATCTTATTTGAAAGTTTAGCTGTCGCTGAGATCCGAATCCAGTATCAAAAGTATCTTTTGACAGCACTCATTCTTGATGAACAGTATTGCAATGATGTTACTTTATTTGGGTTTTAATTAAACAGAGCACCAAGGCAATGCAAAAGGAATCAGATCAGTTAATTGAAAAATATTAACTGTTGCATTAAATTAAATTTATTAGATTATTATTTATTATTTTGCATGTCTCGATGTAGTTTTCGCCAAACTTATAATGAAGTTTACAACATTGTTATAGAAGAATCGCCATTCAAGGAGATTCAATTATGGTGCAAATTTATTAATGTACGAAAGAGCAATATAAACGAAAAAAATGTAAAAAAGGAAAATTTAAAATGAGAAAAATAATTGTGAGAAAAAATAAAAGTATAATTTAGTTTATTTATTTATTATATGCATGCATTTATTATTTATAATAATTTATTAAAATATACTTTTTTCATTACACACATTTACATGTCTCTCTCATATACGTTTCTTCACAATTTTTTTATATTGCATCAAATGAAAGTTATTGTTGATAAATTTTTTTAAATTTTCATTTTTTTAAAACAAATGTACCGAATAAAATTGACAAATTTTTGTAGGCAGAATTCGAATCTGCAACAAAAATTGGAGGTTACCAGTTAAAATTCCAAAGTTACCCCTGCCTTACTCCCAGCGGATATGGTGAGGATTGTAACAATTGTAACCTGCTTGATATCTGATATGTGATTACTGGTATATTGAATTTCTAATATATTTATAGTATAATAAAGTCAATCTGATATACGAATAACATACGTCAAATTTGTTAATACATTTGGTACCCTCCCCCCTTTCCGAGATAAATGCATTTAAGTCTTAACCTGACCCCTCCCAAAAGAGAAGTCTGGATCCGCGCCTGAAGGGAAATATTTGTTATGTATTATTATCAATTTATTTGTCTGACGCGTAAGTTAAAAAGATTAGCTCAGCGAGATTTTCGATTTTATAACATTAATTTACAAGCATTTATATGATAGACAGAAAAATTGGAAATGTGAAAATTAAAAAAATACTGAAAATGGTTTACCGGACATGATGCGTTTTGGTTCGGTTGTTTTCCGTAACGATTCTTCTATCGTTTTTGAAAATGACCATGGAACTTCATTAAAGTACCAATTACAAATTAATTTCCTTACTGTCGTCCAAATTCGTTACTAACCTCCAAACTGGTCTTTGTACCGGTCACTTTAATCTAGGTAAAATTAGCGTTGCTCCCACAAGAATCAAATCCCGTCTCCCCAAAGATCTGTTTGTATCCGATAAGCTAAAGAAATAGTTGCCTCACCTGTCACTCCTTATCTTTAAATCCTCTTACCTTCAATTTTATAACATTAAGAACAGTCGTCATATAGGTTCTCAGTGGTGATCTCCTCGTCCAGAATTACGGGTGTGGTGCGCTCAGTTGCAGTTGCTCATGCCTTTGCTTACAGTAGTGCATCCATCCATTGAGTGAATTATTTAAAGTAACACTCACCTGTAAAGAAGCAATCTCACTAACCTGAATAAATAATTCCTTTTTAAAAAACGTCGATGTAATCAAGGCAAGCTTGCGTGAAATTATTCTTGCATTTCTACATAAATTGCCGCAATGCTTTACTTTATTTGTTTGTTTCATATGTAAAAGTAAGATATGGCAACTGTTCTAGCTAAGTTGTTAGTAGGACAGAAAATGCAATATAACATGATGATGTAACCGTTTCCTATAATGCGAGAAATAATGTGCTGTTGTAGCACCTGCAGTTGAAAACTAAAATACCCACTTAATTGTCGAATTTCTGTTGATGTACCAGCTTTAAAATAAACTGGCAAGAGGATAGGCAAAGACAGAAAAGCTAGCCCAGACCAAAGAAATTAGAAAACTAACAAGTACGAGAAAGTTTGTGCCATTCTGTAGCACCACTAGTTATTTGAATGAATTTATTGATTTTATTTTTGAAAGTCTCTGTAATAGTTGAAATATTAAATCATATTAATTTATAAGATCACTTTAGAGTAATATTAAGATATTTAGAATAAAATCAAGATCTTAAGAATCTTTATACAATCTTCTATTCATTTTGTCTAAAATCAATGTCCTCTGATTATTCTAATTTAATTTTTTGTAATATTTTCATCCCTAGCAGTAAGCAGCCACCGAAGAATTGATTAAAAATACGAGTAACTAATCCAATGCGAATTTAAAAGACGCAGAAGACGGAAGAGATTAGAAGAGAGCAATAGCAAGCCAACCTACGAAGCCAACGAAAGAACATAAAGTGATGTCTGATTTTAATTGTAAGATGTTTTCCAAAATTGTGCCTATTGTTCATTATACTTCTTTTTATACTAATGTTTTATAAAGTAGCAAATAAATTAGGATACATTTACTCTGTGTTGATTGTACTACTAATTATCAGTGGTCCGATGATTGATACAGCGAAGATCAATTAAACTATTACATTTTAACTAAATACTAAAATAAACAAATAACAAAATTTCCTGCGTCCTCTGATTGTATCATGAAGCAAGATATAAACGTGTTTGTTTGGATAATTATTACTTCCGGTTTAAGGACATGCTACCAGAAAGATATCTTAACTAAAACCTCACATTAACAATAAAAAATTAAAAACGACCAGGTCACTAGTAAGATGGCAAGGAAACCTTTTTTTGCAAGTATGACGATGAAGCCGCTTCCTGTCAGAATTAAAGTTCATATCTCGAGTATTTGATGATGGTGCTGCTGCCCAGGGCGAGTTACAACGCCCCCTCGTGTGGTGCATCGTGCACATGGTGCGACTGCGACCTGTTTTCAAAAGAGGTGCATTCAAGAAACGATTATACTGCGAATTTTCTAAGAGCGACCCTCAAGGCCACTCAAATCTCCTCTTCGCGATGGAATATGTCACGGCATTTCGCGTCTTTTCTCGGTCTTGCCGGTAGAAGTCGCATGATCGCAAGCACTGCTTCATATGGTCGCGATCGTGCGAAATCTAGCGGAACGACTGAGAAAGACGCGAAATGCCATGACATATTCCATCGCGAAGATGGGATTTGAGTGGCCTTGAGGGTCGCTCTTAGAAAAATCGCAGTGTAGTGACGGGTCCTTTTATAATACATTCTCTTTGATGATGGTAAGCAACATTTTTGAATCGTCTATCCCATTTTCGGTAACTTATCTTTAATGAAATTTTTTATCTTTTTCTCAACATTTTTCCCCTTTTCTTAAAAGTCTCCATGTTTTTCAAACACGTTTCGTCCACGTATTTCCCTAATTCTACGAATTTTCATATCTTTACTCCAATTATTTTTTCCTTTTCTTCCATCATGTTGTGAGTATGTATGTATGTAAACAACAGCATGAATACGAAAAATAACTTGCAAAAACCTTCGAGCATGGAGATATATTCTATGCTCGAAGTCAAAAACTGAATCAAATCTACAAAAACTTACTAACAAGTCAAAAGAATCTCTAACTCTTTGTGTGCTAGGCATTGTTTACTCCATGAATTCTCCCCCTCCCACTCAACTCAACTGCTGTTTCATTGCTCAGCTTACCCAATCAACCGGTGCATTACAGCCGGGGAGTTCACACTTCCTATATAATGGATTTATCCAACACGTTGGTTGTAAATAATATTGTCCTGTAAATAATGTACATACAAAATTGGAAACATCTTATTAATGTAAGTAATATAATACATATGTAAAGATTCTAAAAAATATAAGTTTATACTGTATTGTTGAGTTGATATTTACTGTCTTTATTAGATGATACCTTTATCAACAAGAATGAGGTTAGGAGTCAAAATACTTAATTGGAATTAATAATTTTAATGCATGTAAGTTTTTGTAGATGCTTTCACTACTGGATATTTACCAGTGGTAAAATTAACATATTTTTAACTGTATCTCTTATTGCTCGTGTCTTGTTCTTTAAAGTTTGGTGCTCTTGAGAAGGTGCAAACAATATGCACGAAACGTTGAGTACAAGAAATGAAATTATATTAACATATTCCTGAAGTTGAATGACTGATCCTCCTCGGTCAACTTTATAGCTCCACCAAGTGAAGAATGAAGGAGGCGATTGCGGAGCGTCGTGGAACAGTGTAAACACGGATCTATACAGTCAGTTCCGCTAACAAAATGCGCGAGGAGCGTGAAGCGAGTTGTTTATCGGTGTAGATTTGGGAAATATGAGTTCTCGTCGAGGTGTGACACTTCGCCGGCAGGCAAGACGCCTTGCATACAATGTGATTAAATTTTGTGATAGTGAAAAACAAGGACCCAGAATACCTGTAGGAAGTGCAATCAAACGTGCAGCAGCCAGCTTAAAGTTAAGTAAAAATACTGTTCGCAAAATTCAAAAAGAAGGACTTGAAGCTGAAAGGAATGGGATTTTGATCACTTCGCCGAAATGACCAAATGTCAAACAAAAAAGAATACTTATGGATGAAATGGACAAGTGCATTATTAGACATAAGTTCTTAGAGTACCAACAAAAAAAAGAAATTCCAACTTTAAGAAAATTGTATAATTTTTCTAAGGAAGAATTGCAATTTTCTGGAGGTAAAGAAACCTTCAGAAAAATTGTAAAATCTTTAGGATTTGTATTTAAAAAGTGCAAAAACGCAAGAAGACTGCTTTGTGAACGTGAAGACGTTGTGGCTCGACGAGCTCTTTACCTTCGCACTTTAAGGAATAACGAGATGCATGAAAAGAGGCCTGTTGTTTATCTAGATGAGACCTGGATTCACACGCACTACACAGTTAAAAATTGCTGGCAAAGTGACAGTGTTCCAGGAGTATTTGCTAACTCTAGCCCCGGTCAGCGTCTCATCGTGGTACATGCTGGAGGAGAAATGGGTTTTATTCCTGGTGCATTTTTGTGTTATGATTCCAAATCAAAGACATCAGATTACCACCAAGAAATGGACAGCGAAAATTTTGTTAAATGGGTCGCTGAGATGCTGATTCCCGGTATACCAGAAGGAAGTATTGTAGTTATGGATAATGCTTCTTACCACAATAAACATGTAGATAAGGCACCATCAGGAAATGCACGAAAATCAGAAATTCAGACTTGGCTCTCTAATCATAACGTTGATTTTCATCACGATATGTGTAAGTCAGAATTACTTCTTTTAGTGAAAAGATATCTCCCAGAGTCTGTGTTTCAAATTGACCAATTACTCAAAGAAAAAGTTTTTTCCTCTTCGGTTACCCCCATATCATCCAGATCTGAACCCTATAGAGTTAATATGGAACATTGTGAAAATGAAGGTGAGTTTGGGACCTGGGAGTTTAGACAAGTTCTTACACAAATTATGCGGAACAAATCCCAGAGCTCCGATAACTATCGGGACGACCTGTGCTTTTACGCCCCACATTCGGCTGATCTCGATTTCCAAACTCTTGTATTTAAGACGTTTCTCTGCCTCCTTGGTAACGACGTTTTGATCGCAAGGTACAGCAACATCGATAAGTAAACACGATTTTTTCGCCAAATCCCGGATAACTATATCCGGTTTGTTTGCCGCTATCGTGCGATCAGTTTGAATTTGTTGGTCGTACAATATCGTACACAATCCAACAGACGTCACCGGTTATGGTGAGTGTTCGTACCACTTGGGGCATGTGTTTGGAACTTCGAGGGCGGTACAGATCTGCCAGTGGAGGTAGCTACACACCCTGTCATGTCTTTTCAGGTATTCCGTCTTTGCTAGGATTGGACAAGCTGAGACAATATGATCAATGGTTTCTACTTGCTCCAGGCAAATGCGGCATTTATCATCTTGGGAAATTTTGAGAACCGCTTTATCATAATGTCGTGTTCTCAAGGCCTGATCTTGGGCAGCTATTACAAGTGCTTCCGATTCTGGCTTCATTCTTCCCCTTTTAAGCCACATAAATGATTGATTTTTATTGATCTGCACCTTGTCCATTCTTTTTAGGTATTGTCCGTGGAGTGGTTTGTCTCTCCACGATTTCTTTAACATTTTTTGTGTTTCACACTTCATGTTTGGCAGCATCAGAAGTTCAGTGTCTGTGTTATTCGACGTGTCTTGCCTAGTTTTCTTCGCAATGCTTCTAGCTACACTAACAATGCCTCTGTTTCCCATTCTTCGGTCAAATTTCATGACCTGCATCATTAGAGGGTCATCTTAATGGCTGACTACGTACTTTCCCATCCCGACTATTGCGTTGTGCCAGGAGGCCTCAATTTGTCTGAGGCCTCTTCCTCCTTCCTTACGTGACACATAAAGTCTATGTATATCAGCTCGAGGGTGGGCAACATGATGCATTGTTAGCAGTTTTCTGGTTTTTCGATCCATGGTGCGAATTTCCTGCTCAGTCCAGTCCACTAGTCCAAAACTGTATTCGGCTACAGGTACCGCCAAACTACCTATTGCTGATATTTTATTCCTTGAGTTCAGAGCGGACTGCAGGACCAGTCTCACTCTCCTATAATACTCCCTACGAATTCTCTCTTTCATTCTGTCATTCGAGATGGTTTCACATTCTTCAATGCCCAGATATTTGTAAGTTTTACCTGGCTCAAGATCTTGAATCACAGTGTGCGTATCAATTTCAATGTTCTCAGACGTTGTGAGTTTCCCTCTTTTTAAATTGATTTTTGCACACTTGTCAAGACCAAACTTCATGCAGATGTCATTGCTAAAGTCATTCACGACTGACAGCATTTGGGAGAGAATCGCTTCATTCTTAGCAAACACTTTCAGATCATCCATGTAAAACAAATGTGATACTGGCCTTTCATCACCATGGAGCTTAAAACCAAAGTCAGCTTGCGACAACTCTCTCGATAGTGGGATCAAACTAATGCAAAACAGCAGAGGGGATAGTGAATCTCCTTGAAAAATACCCCTGTTAATCTGAATACTACATTATTACACTATACTTATTATTATTATCATTATTTTTATTATTATTATTATTTATAAAAATGATTTGGAAGCAGAAGTCTTCTTGAATAAAGGAAGAACAAACTAAATTTGACTGGTTATAAAAAATGTATTCAGACTTTTTCAAATACAATTTCTAATACATAAATGAGTGAAAAGTTAAATAGTTAATGACAATGTTTTAAAAAGTTTAAAAAAGTTAAAGGTTCAAGAAAGAAAAAAGTTTAAAGCTAAAGAAAAGTTTAAATGTTAAGAAAGAAAAAAAGAGAAGCATTTAATTGGGATCTGCACTGTTCTGCTGCGTGAGGGACGAGTGTGGCGCCTGTGACGCGAGTGCTGCTCCGGTACTGCTGCTGCTGCCGTTGGTGCAGTGAGGGCAGGGGGCACAGATCTTGTCCACGATCTCTCTGTACTCGCGCGGGGCGAGGTAGGGCCGGGCCGTGTGGGCGAAGTAGCACGCCGCGCTCCCGGTGATGGCTTCAGGACGATGCGCTGTCTTAGTGTTTTCAGCTGATAGCCATTCGAGACCTTTAGGAGCGCAGCGTCGCTTCCGTGGTACCATTTGCCCAGGGCACCCACCACCAGCGGTATCATTTCGGCGGAGGCGTAGCCGGCGCTGAGAAGAGCTGCACGGGAGGCAATGCATTTACTCTTCTTTTCCTCGTATCTCTCCTACAGCTTACCGGCCCGAGCCGCCACTACCGTTGCATCCACGATGATGGAGTGTACCTGTAGGCCCTGCGTGAGAACGAGATCCGGGCGCTCGCTATCCAACACTGCCTGGTATCTTTAAGGACTTTCTATCCACTCGCCACTGCGGCCTCCTTGTAATAATCGCAAATGTTGTGGCGAGCGTGCCACAGCGCCGAGAGAATCGGCACTTATTGGTGACATGTGTAATAGTCTCTAACGCGGCTGTGCCGTCCGGGCGGGTGCAGCCCTTCCGGCAGGTCTTGTTCTTGTTACCAGGGCTGTGGCTTAAGGCGGGAGCGGAGTTGAGGCGGGCCGGGAAAAGAAACTTGTACACAGGTATTCTCATGTGCTCCCTGGTCCGCGTGAAGAAACCTGACTCCTTGCCCATCCGGAGCTCCCGTGTAGATACCTTGGGCCTTTTGGGATTGCCATCGCCGCGACTGCGCCTTCTGGAATAATTCTCGAAGGCCTCACTAGTGACGACCTCCCCGAGGGCCCGATGGTGACCACCTCCGCACTGTCCATGCGTGTCTGGCTGTTGTCAGGGTGACGGGCGTCCGGCGGCTACTCCTGCTGGGCGTCCGGGCCCGGTCGTGGAGGGCCCGGTCTCTGCTCCGGGGTGCCCCTTCTAGCCGCTGGCACAGCGGTGGGCGGAGGCGCCAGGGTGACGCCGGGGCCGCGTGACTCGTCGCTGCGCACGGATGCTGGCGGCGCGGACGAAGCTCCCAGGTCGTTGGTTGGGCTGATTGCGGCCAGGACTGGGATGTCATCGGCGTCGACTCGTTGAGTGGCGGCCAGCTCTACCCTGTGTGCGTCCTGGCTACCGATCTCGGCGTCGGCGTTGGGAGCGGCGTCCTGTGGCGCTCCTATCGGCCCGCGCATAGAGTCCCTAGATACGGAGAGTATCGCAACCACCACTATTTAATATCCTCCCACCCAATAGCCCCATCAAGCAGAATTCAGAAGTTGAAGAGAAATGATAACAGTTGGTGAAGTAATGGAGATTTTTAAGAATATTAATACTGATCTGAGATAGATTCATGGTTCTCAACACCAAGACTACCACACATTTCCAATTCTCCTGACAACTGGATATAAAATGGCGGGATCGGTGGAACAATGGAATGCGCTACTCTCTGTATCTAGTGACTTTACCCGCGCGCCGTCCTGCGCGGCCGGCGTTGTTGACGCGGCGGCGCCTACTCCCCCGCTCTGCCCGTTCGACGTCAGCTCCGGGGCGTAGCCCCCGGCGGCTACTGGGGTGTCATCCTCGGTGGCAGTGGGGTCGCGGCCTTCGCCGGCCCTGGCCTCTGCATCGGCAGGCGCTGGCTCCAGCCAGGGGACAGGATAGTCCCGTGGGAGGCAGTAAGAGGAGAGGAGGGCTAGGAAGAGGGTGAGGGTGCCGTTGTTCTCTATCTCCCATTGTACTCCCACCCTGCCCGTGGCGTTACGCGCGCGCGACCAAAAAGTCTCTAGGCCGTACCTGCGGTGGAAGGGGCGGTTGTTAAGGTAATCCGCACTCACGTTCGGCGCAGATTGTGATCTGGCACAGCGACTTGCTTCAGCGGCGAGGTCTTCGATGGCGGCATTTCTGAGGCTAATGTCTGGGCTCGTTAAAATTTTGAAGGCAGAATCTATCGCCCAAAAATCGGCTTCCTCCCTCACCATCGTGAGGCCGATCGCCCCGTCCTCGCGGTGTCCGTATAGAAAGGAGGAGGAAGCGCGCTCTGGGAGGGAGAGGAAATCTTTTATATGCGCTCGCAGGGCGCTGTCCATTGTGAGCAGCTGTTTCCTCATGTATCTTCCCATTCTGAGGGGGAAGGTGAGCGCGGGCAAGACGAACTGACTCAGGGCGTCCATCTTTTGCCAGTCATAGAGCCCTGACTCAGCTATCTTACCGGCAATGCTTTCTTGTTCATATAGCCCCTTCCAGTCCTTTACCAGGGAGAAGCCTACCGGCTGTCCCAGGTAGTCTATGCGATCATTCGGGCCAAGGGCTCGTAATGAATGTCCGTCTATCTTGATGCCTACAACCGCGTGTCTTATTCGGTGAACGGCGAGGGTGACACATTTGTGAGGGTTAATTTTCACGTCTGTCATTCGTAGGGCCCGTTGCGTCGCGTCCGCCATCGTCTGTAGCTCCTGTTCTCCGCTCGCGATTAGGATGAGGTCATTCGCATAGTTAAGACTTTCACGTGCTCGGTCGCGACCTGCTCCGCGGCTCGCACGGTCGCGTCGATGTTGAAGAGGGTCCCGCTAAGTGGCCACCCCTGCCGGATCCCGCGCGTGATGGGGATTTCACCCGTCGGGCCGCGGGATGTGAGCACCCTAGTCGTGTTGCTGTCATATATATATCAGTCACGATATCGTTGAAGGCTTCCCCGGCCCCGATCGCAAGAAGAGCATCTTGCAGCGCTCTATGCGGCGTAGAGCCAAACGCGTTTTGTAGGTCGAGAAGTGCTAGCGCCATGTATTCTTTACCGGTTCTGGTCCGCTCGATATGGCGCAGGAGCGTGTGGTTGTGCTCCAGCACGCCATCGAACGGGCGGAAAACTTTTTGGGCCTTTGACAGGGCTCCGTTCTCTTCGAACCACTTGTTTAAGCGTGCTGCCCACAGTCCTGTGCATAAGTTACAAAGTATGGGTCCGAGGGCAATCGGGCGCCAGTTCTTGATGTTGTCTAGCTCGCCTTTCTTATGTATCAGGACGGTCTGCGACCGCCGCCCGGCCTGCGAGATTCGTCCTGCTTTCCGTATTACGTTCATCAGAGCTGTGGTTAACTTCGCCTCTGGGTCCGTTGCCCTAATATGTTTGTAGATTAAGCGGTCTTTCCTCGGGGCGGTATTCTCAGCGTTCATGAGTCGCTGCAGTACTTCACGGGCCGAGAATTCGTCGTAGTCGTGAGGCTCCCGACCCTTGATGTGGGGAAAGACTGACCCATCCTAGGCTGAGGGGTTCCGATTCGCATCCGTCTCGCACCAGAAGTGCTCTTCAATTTCTTCGTACTGGATCTGGCACCTCTCCCCTTCCTTTCCTGTGATCCAGCACTTGGCCCGGCGTCGCTGACTCTACGTAGTACGTATTCGTTGCTTGTCGGCAGCTGGGGGCGACCACGCGGCGAGCTTTCGCCACCGCGCCTCATCTGGCGCCACTGCCACTGGTCGGGTCTTCATCTTTCCTGCCTGCTGAAGGCCCGTCACGCATCTCTCGTATATTTTCTCTAACGCAGCGGGCTCGGTGCCTTTGCCACTTCTCAGGGCCAGGCAGATTTCGTTGTACGCAGCGATGAGTGCTTCCGGCCACTCTGGGGCCTGTGGGTCGCCGCAGTGGACCGGGCTCGGGGTCTGGTGTATTAGTACCTCCCTCCATGTGCTGGCGGGTCGCTTCCTGGGGGGCGCAGGCGACGCGCTCCGCGCGTGTGTTTTGCAAGATGCAGGGGCAGACTCAGCTGGGAGGCGTGCCCTGGCGTCTTCCCGCGCGCCTCCCGCTCGCGTCGCAGTGTTGTGACGTTGGATGGTCGTCGGGTCGCCCTGTCTCTCTTCCTTCTTCATGCGGGCTCTCGGCGTTCTCCGTCGTGGGGAGAAGGTTCCTCGTCTCGCGTGCATTTCCCCTTATCCTCTCGCGTCGGCTCGAGGCCTCCCCCTTTTCTTCCTCTCCGCCTCGCGGTCCCGCCTTCCAACGGCCAGGTCAGCTGGCCGTTCAGTTTCCTCGGCCGCGGCTGCGTCACCTTCGCCTTCTTCGCTGTATGGTAGCTCTGGCCGTGGTAGTCGTAGGAATCCTTGCTGGATTGCATTTGCGGAGGGTCCGTCATTCTCTTCGCGCTCGGGAGTGGAGCTTTGGGGCGCGCTACGCGACCTCCTTGCTGTAGTACCAGAACTCTGGCCCTTCACCTTGAGAGGCGGCAGCACTGGGCGTTTCCTCATTTTCAGGCGCACGGCCGGGCGGGTCTTGTTGCTCTTGCGGGGTTTTTGCGTTATATTCCTGGGTTGACCATTCTTCGGATCCGCTCCCTCTCTGCGTATTTCGTGTTCGGTAGGATTCTTTTCGAGTTCACGCTTTCTTTTCGGGTCCTCTGTGCATGTACCCTGCAGTGGGTGCCAGCCTGCTTGGCAGTCGGGAATCGGCAGTGGCACCCTGGGTAGGCACAGGCGGCGGCAAGGAGCTCGCGGGGCGTGGGAGGGGGCTGGGCTTCCGCGGCCTGTGGGCACGTCCTTCGATGCGCGGCTCACTTTCCGCAGATGCGGTTGCATCCGCCGCATATCAGGAGCGAATGAAGCCCGTGGACACGCTTCACGAGGGCTTTGAATGAGGCGCGCCGCACTGGCTCATGCTGAGCACTCGTGACGGTTATGTCGCATACCAGGCAGACCGCTTCTTCGTTGATCGGGACCGGGTCGAGGATATTGCTTTGTCCGTGTAAGGTTGACCGCATTAGCCGCCCGCAGGGATCGTGGGCGGGGCCCTGGGCCGTCGCCCACCGGGCCGGCCTGTGTGTACGCGGTCGGCCTGTCCCGGAGGTATCTGCACTGATTAATGTGCTTGCGGCTTCCGATGTCGCTTCCACCACATCCTAGACAGCGAAGTATGCATTGTTTCCGGTGCCGGTCCTTAACATACTCCTGCACCGCCCTCACTCGCTCGCCAAGGCTGCGTCTGATGATGGGCGGGGTTCCGTGTGGACAGCACGGGCAGCGGATTTCTGGCGGGGCCGGGAGGTAAATTACTACTTTCTCTCCTCGTCGTGGGGCAATGTATTCCAGCAGGGCCGGGGCCTGTAGGAAGACTTGGGGTAGTCCCCCCCCCCTTTTCGTGGCTCATACGTTCGCATGAGCGAGGTTGCCCGGTGACGGCGTCGCGTTCTCCCGGCTCGTGCTCGGTCTCTGCTCAGTATCACTCGCGGAGTTGTTCCGCGCGTCTGCTGTGGGCGGGGAAGTTGCGTGGGTGGGTCGCAGTTCCAGGCTCTCAAGGTCAATTCCGGGGGGCCGGTTATCAGTTTGCGGGGCGCTTGGCTGGGGGCTAGCTAGGTTAATAACTGGTGGCTGGCTCATGCTCGTCTCGTGCTTGGTCGTGATCGTGCCCGTATCGACTCGCGCTCGTCTCCTGGCTCGTGCTATGTCCCTGATCACTCTCATTCGCGGGGTTGTTCCGCGCGTCTAGTGTGGCGGGGGCAGTTGCGTGGTTGGGTCGCTGCTCCGGGCTCTCAAGGCTAATTACTGGGGCCCGGTTATCAGCGTGCGTGGCGCTTGGCTCGGGGCTAGTTAAGTTTACAACTGGCGGCTGCGTCCGCTCCATCGGTGGAGGGGGCGGGTCGGTCGTAGTTTCCAGCGAATAGGTGTGGATGTGGGGATAAACTCCACGTCATCTTGTTCTTTCGTGAATCACTGCCCTACCAAGTCTTCCAGGGAAGTCGGTTGCTTTGGAGGCGGGTCAGGCGGCGTGGTGTCTGGGTCACAGTGGAGGGGCATTAAGTCATGACTCACACCAGCTAACACACACCCCGGGGCGTTCTTGCGACTGATCGTGTGTCGGAATCTTCTTACTACTTTATACATCGCCCCTTCTTTGTCATTATCGGAGTGATACTGATTATCTCTCTTTCCGTGCTAACCGTGTGGTCCTCATGGAGGGGGCGGCAATTACTACTTCAACTGGACTGGTGCAAATACTGAGGGATGGTGTAGATGGGTGCGAGCTAGGAAACGGAGGGAGCGTGTTTGGGCTTACGTTATCCGCTCGGCCGGGCGTGGCGTCCTGACCTCGGCAGGGCGTCCCGGGCTGCTCCGCTGTCATAGGCGCCTCAGGCGACACGGGGGCCGCCGTGCGTGGGTGGGAGGCTTCGCCGTCAATAGGCTCCTCCGGCAGGCCATCTCTTGCGGCAGTGTCGGTCGGCTCCACCTGTGCAGCTGCAGATGGGGGGTGGCCAGCTGGCGGGTCAGCAGGCGAGTTTGGGCCCACCTCCGAGCAGGTTGGCGTGGGCAGTTGCAGGCACGCCTCCGCGATTCTGGATGATTCCGGCGTTGTGGGGAGCATCAACGTTCGTATAGGTGTGGCGCTCTGTATCCTCACTTGATGAGGGGGCGGGTCGCGCGTCCGGTGACTCGCTAGCGCATTGCTCTGGTTCTACCTGACGTGTAAGCTGGTCGTCGTCCTCCGCCAGCGTATCCATTGGGGGGGGGGGTTGTCTCGCCCGTCCACGTTTTCACGAGCTCTTCATCTTCCTGCCTGCTTTCCACGCTCCACTCTCAGATGGCGTCCTGGTGGGCGTTCTCCTCACTCGATTGCGGGGACGGGGGGGGGGCTGTCTGGTGCTAGGGTCGTCACGTCCGTTGGCTTTGGCGGCGTCATCGCACTTGCCGCGCTCTCTCATCCTGTCGGCCTTAGGCTGCGCCATCCTCTTCCGGGCCGGTCCCATGGCTTTGGTGGCGGCCTTCACTGTTTTCCGTGGCTGTTCGGAACACGTGACAGTATCGGAACACTTGTGGGATATTTTTTACCAGACCCACGAGGCCAGAAATGCCGCATTTCTGGCAATTGTAAATAAAATGGGGATAGATAACTTCTCCATTCTTGTGAAAGAGGGAAAAGATCATACAGCAGACAACCGCTGGCCGAATCCCGAGCAGTGTGGATGAGTTGCTTGCTATTTGCCGAGTGACGAACAATCGGCGCTCGCCCTACCCATCGCGTGTTGGTCTTTGGACACATCGAAGGAAGCGAACATTTGCCGAACTCATCAGCTGGTCGGGATCGGGCGAGCAGTAGCGAATGCCGAGTGTTTGGAGCCGCCTTTACGGTGATGAGGAATAACAGATGTGAAAAACAGGAATGCCGATGAGAAGTGGCTAAGGTTAGTGAGGGACTATATGTGTAATTTTTAAAAGTTTACTTACTACAGTCAGGCAATATATGAAATGTTGACTGTAATTTATACTTAGTCCAATGGAACGCTGGTAGAACTACACAAAATAAATGCAATGGCTCTCCAGAATCTTCCATTTGGACGACTTAGTCTTCAACAATTTCAGAATAAATTTTTGCTTGTTCACGTTTCAGGCTCAAAACATCTACAAAAATAGGTATAGTTACTCCCAAAAATATTCGGTCGCTTATGTATTATTCGAAAATTAGACGATAATCACAATATACATTGTTTACAAATAGGACTCATCATCACACCTGTTTACATTATCAATGCCGTGTAAAAATAAATTCGACCGTTAAATTGACGAGGTTCAAAAATATTCGGCCACCGTGAGAAACTTACACTTGCCTACCGTGGGAACAATCAGTTCGTACAAAACGAGGGCTCACGAAACCTTTTAGACCTAGAGCACAGCTCGGCAGTAGATCCATGAATTAATACCATAGATTTATCCATGGTACTGCGCTGTACATCTCATAGTTATCATTTATTTGAATCCTATTTTGTCACAACCATTTGTGTTATTGTAATGGGACGCACAAGGAAACATAATACAACTTTCGAACAACAGCAGTTAGTGATATTTCATCACGCTAAGGGTCAGATCCATAGAGAGATATCGAAGATGCCAAACATAAGCAGAACGACAGTTGGCGATATTGTACGAAAATTTAAGAATGAAGTTAGGATTGAATTCATTCCACTGACAGGGAGACCATGAAATCTAAACAACCGAAAAGTTTGTGGTTCGCAAAGTGAAGGAAATTCCTAAAATAAGTGCTCCTAAAATTGCAGCAGCAATGCTTGATGTCTGTGGGAGGAAGGTGGGAATAGAAACTGTTAGAAGAGCACTGTGAAAGAAAGAGTACGGTGGAAGATCAAGAAGGAAACAGTACAATAGTGCTGTCAATAAGAACTAGTGGTGCTACAGAATGGCACAGACTTTCCCGTATTAGTTTTTTGTTTCTTTTGGTCTCGGCTACCTATTCAGACTTGCCAATACTCTTGACAGCTGCCATCTATCGTCACCCAAACGACATTTTTTTCACATTTTATTAATTTTTCGGGTTCCTAATAGTAGAACAAAAATATTATTTTAAGAATATTAAAAAAACAGTTAAACCTTGTCCTAAATGGTAATTTTCGTTGAAAAATTAGGAGCAGTTTCCAAGAAAATGGCGTTTAAGCACTAATGTGAATGCGAAATTTGAAGCTCTTTTTCACAGAAAATTTTTGAGCTTTCGAAAAACTTCATTTGAAGTCATTCAAAGCACTTACACTCACAAATTCAATAGTTTTTACAAATAGCTGGAAATGTGCGTTTTAACAGTATGAGAGAACTTTCAAAAACATTATATTTGTGTAACATTTTAAAAAACAAAAACATACCCCCAAATGAACTTTACACCATATAAAGAGTGCAATTCCATTCAAAAAGTTTGAACAAAAAATTTGAAGCCTTCTCTGAGAAAATGGTGTTTGAGTGTTTCTGAAAATATGAATTTTGAAATAGATTTTCCGCAGCATTACATAACTTTCCCTATACTATGTAGGTACTCCGTATATACGTACGTATACAGGAAAATAAAAAGGGACTGGCATTTGCAGCTTTTGTAAATAAAGACGGTATGTGGGAAAATGTTTTATTCGTGGATGAGTCAAAATTCAATCTGATAGAAAAACATTAGTGTGGCGCAAACCTCCAGAAGATTTGAAAGCCAACAGCATCCAGTATACAATCAGAGATGAGGAAAGGCGATGGTGTGAGGATGCATTGCCTCGTCTGGTGAAGGAGAATTAATTTTTATTAAAGTCATGATGACGAAGGAAAACTACTTGATCCTTCATGAACAATTCACAATCGGCTGAAAAACTTGGGATTCGGATTCATTCAAACTGTATCCCAAACTGATCCCCAACACAAGGCACACATCGTGAGGGAATAGCTGCTTTAGAACTGCCCAAACGTTTTGAAGACACCACCACAATCACCCAACCTTAACCCCATTGAAAATGTATGGGGTAAATTGAAGGAAGCACTGACAGAGACTGCCAACCTCAGTAAAAAATGTAACTGACTGGCTAAAAGATGAATGGGAGGAGTTAAGCCCAATTTATTTGAAGAAAATTATCAACAGTATGCCCAGACGATTGGAAGAGGTGATAAAAAGTAAAGGAGGCTCTACAAAATATTGAACTTTTAATTTTGTATTGCAAATATTTTAGGGGAAGAGTTTTTTGTGTTAATTTATGCTACATGGCTAAATATTTTTGAGGGTCTTGTAGAGTTTTTTGTAAAATTATAATACAAGGTTAATTGATTTCATTTGATTAATATTTTACACAAATTATTGTGGTTGCAAGGTGTGCTGGTTTATTTTGTTTTGTGTTCTATTGCATTATAACTTCAACTAATTGTGATAACTTTAATTTACTGGGTTAAAATAAAATAATTAAACAAATATAATGTGTCTGAATATTTAAGTGTGAGAGTGATTGTATAATGAGGCTTTCCCCAATTCCATAATCTTTGGATCCCCTCGTTAAATACTGATTGTGTTGTTTGTCATCAACATTCAGTTTTGTCCCTCTATGTATGCGTTAACCTTGATAACTCCATTTACAATATTTGTACTCATATATTGTTTTCGTAATTTGTGAGTTGACAATGTGCAGTGTACATATTCCCTTTCAAATATTTGAACTCGATCCTTAACAAATAAAATATGGATTATCAGTTTTTATACTCACGGTAATCTCGGTTCCAATAACCATTCACAAGAATGTACAAAATAATATTTGATAAGATGTAAAAAGTTCACATTTTTGCATAAAATATGCAAATAAATGTTGTTGATGAATGTTGAACAAAAATAAAATTACTTCTGTGCATTAAACATACCATGAAATCATTTTTATAAGGGAGATTTTTAAGGATTGGCATTGCCTTAAATAAAATTAAGTTTTCAAGCCTATAACTTTAAAAATTTTATAACAAAATCTGACATGAACTTTTTTGTAGGAAATTTTATCTAGAAGAAGAAGAAGAAAAAAAGGGGGGAAAAATCTTCTTCCCTTTGCATGCTGGTCCCAAATGTTTTGGTATGACTGAAGGATTTTGGCAACGACATGTTTTCTCATTAGTTCAAACTTTAACAGATTTAAAAAAAAGTTCTTTATATTTCATTTTCATATTCATAATTGTTTTATTTGAACTTTGGTTACAATTGCACTCAATTCTGTTAATTTTTTTCCCCATGATCTGTATCAAATATTTCTTACAAAAATTATACTTGTTTTATAAAAAATTAAAGGTTTAAACATCAATTCCTTTTTTTTAAAAAATGTACACTTTTTAATATTCAACATGATTATCTTCTAGATCAATCTGCTTTTCTCTGATTTCAACGAGCAGTCAATAATCTCATTATTAAAAGAAGTCAATTATATAAAACACAGAAGTGCAAATAATTTTTTACAACACAAAAGAAATCAAATAAATTTCAAAACTAACAACCAAATTGGACCTCAAAATTGTTTTAAAAGAAAACAAAGACCCACCATTAATCTAAAAATTAATTCCATGTAATTTGTGGGATGAAATGTACAAGTATTTACACAATGAACTTTTAGAACAAATAAACTGTAAAATGAAAACCAGTTGCAATAAAAAATCAACTGGATTACTCTTAATCAAGTATTTCTTGGCAATGGATTTGTTATTAAAAGCCTTTATGTTTCTGCAGTGCCAATAATAAGAAAACCTCTTTACTTTGAGAAAATGATAATAAAAATTCTTGTAAAGATTTCTTGTGTCGTATCTCACTTTCATGAACTCCTGAAATGCAGAGTATGGCAGAACACTAATAGTACTTCGGTTCAACACAATTGGAAAAGATTATAAATTTACCAAAAAACTCAGCAAAAACAACTTTGAATATATCCTATATACAGTTTTTTTTTTTAATAAAAAATTACATGCAGAACGTATCAAGTCGCAGCTTTCCTTCATTTTCTGTGAGGTACAACAAATCAGCCATAGTTTGTTCACATATTGCCTCCTCAGCTTTTTCGTGCATCTGCAATAAATAAAGAATTGTATTACATATTTTATACATATTTTTTATCTTTAAGTGTTTATAACACCATGCAATGTTATTTGTTTGTTTTTCTTTAACAATTTGACTTAGTTAACTGATTACAAAACTTGAATATGTCAAAAGATAAATTCATGATGCATTCCCAAATTGTCAAGTTTTAATTGCAAACTTCAACTTAAATTAAACATGTTTTTAATGTATTTTAATAGTCTTAATACTTGGTTGTCTAAAAACAAAAAGATACCCTAATCCAACAAGCTGTTTTATAATTTTTGTAGTTGTTAATCATGAATCCAATAATTTTTATTTGATTAAAAAAGAAAATAAATTTTCTGACAACTTCCATTATAACTGGATTTTTAGCACTCATGCATGAAAACTAGTGTTTACCTTCCCTGTTAATTATTTGGAAAGTGATACTTTACAGTATGTGCACAACACTGACTTTGCCGTACATGTATGGCATGGCCTTATGTTACGGTTTAGTACTGCAGAGTAAACAAAACACTGGGCTGACATGTGTCAACATGCTGTCTCACGTATGGAGATTATAAACTTGTAAGTTTTCATGAATTCATGCTAAAAAGTAATGTATGGGCCTCTTTTCAAAGTGTCTTTGGCACACTCATTTCAAAAGGCCTCACTTGGTTCCTATCACTGCCTTTTCCGTCAACATTTCATTTGCATACCAAAGACTCACTTTCTGTCACAAATAATTACATAAATAACTATCGTTTTAACAAAATTTAACTTTTTAAAGTTTTTTTTTAATTTTATTTTTTTTAAATCCTACAATGAATATTAATTGAGTAGCAGTCTTAAAAACTTACTCCTCTGAATTGAGTATCTGGAGGAGGAAACTTGAAGTTAGGTCCAAAATTTACAGACACTGTTGCACTTTTATGTAATGACAGGGCAGGAAAGTAGGCTCCTCCGTAAATGTCTGAAAATGCCACTCCCTGACACACACCATTCTTGTAAAAGATGATCTTGCTGTCGTTAAGAACTTTTAAATCCTTTAATGACTCTGCTACCCGGTCCTTTTCTTCATAGTAGAGATGACTTTTGAATTTCACAAGTGGCTGGTGGAAAGTTGACAAGAATGAGAAAGAGAGGAGAGTAAAAAACCACACACACACGTTACTGAATGACTAATACAAATTAAAAATTAATTCAGTAAAACTTGTTCCAAGTGGAATCTCAAGGGATCAGTATTTCGGGGGAGGGGGAGGGAGCGGAAGACAAGATTCTTCATTAATGTAATTCTGTTGAATGTACATTTGCAAGAACCTCAGTCTATGCATACATACATTGGACAGATTTCTGCATTATACACGTTCCGCATTGAGCAAGTTTTACTGAACAATATGTTTTATTCTAAAAATCTAAATAATATAAATTAGCCTTTTAAAGTAACCCTTAACATTCACGAATTTGCTATTCACGAGTTCCGAACATTCGTGATTAGAGAAATGCTACCGTTTTTAATGTTCGTGACTTCAACATTTGCGAGTGCGTCTTTTGTTTGTACATTTTTTTTTTTAAAACGAGCTTCATTTGCTTTATCAG
The DNA here is from genome assembly GCA_031308135.1 of Acheta domesticus. NCBI lineage: Eukaryota > Metazoa > Arthropoda > Insecta > Orthoptera > Gryllidae > Acheta > Acheta domesticus. The sequence goes on along the minus strand of JAHLJT010009436.1, from coordinate 69,247,200 downwards.
CATTATCTGGGAACCTAACTCAGCAGACACTAGAGCTCAAAGCATGATGTTGTACAAAAATGTCAAAGTTGGAATGTCACTTCACATTAATAGAATAACAAAATTTTAAAATAATTCAATTCAATTACATCAAATTGGAGGTAAGGATTTTGGCTGCATGAACAGAAAAGCCATTTAGGAACTGTGCAACTCTCATTATAATGACCTCACTGAAGAGGAGCTTCAGGAAAACATCAGCAAAGAAAACCTTCTCAAACGAAATGATGAAATAAAGGAAGTGAAAATGTGTTCTGGAGCCACTTCAATAGCATTTTAAAACTTCAACAAGCTCTGATGGAAAGGGTATTCAAATGTGATCCAAACATGGAACTAACTTTGAAATTTAAGAGAGAAGTAGAAGCAGCAAATCTTCCATATTTGAATATTAGCACAACAAGGAAGGCGATGGGAAAACAAAAACAAAACAAATCCTATATCCAATCACTTTCAACTTTGAAATAAGTTTTAAATTTGTTTTATTTCTTCTCTTTGTGGTGTTAATTGTGAATTCTGTTTGTAGTAGCACTTACTCAGTTTTACTACAATTGTTTATCAAACACTTTTTTTTTTCTATTTTATACAGCTTTTTGATATCCAGGAACCAAACCTATCTTTCTGCATTAAAAAGTAGACACAACATTTGTGGATTTGAATTGGCGATGCTTCTTTGGAACCTAACTCTTGTGAATGTTGAGGTATTACTATATTTTAATAACAAGATAATCAATAAAAAATAGTCCATTTACTTACCCTGTCCTTGTATGTATGGGGAATGTGTTTTATATCCGATGATTCTGGCAGAGCGATGAGGAAGCCCAGGGTGTCTCCCTCTCCATAGCCAGAGCTGTAGTGCTTTCCTCTACATTCGTGAAATCTAGTTCCTTTCCTATAAAATAAAGAGATACTGGGTGAATGCAACCTACATAAACAAACTGGGAGTGTTTGTGATTTCAAAATAACTGCCATTTTATAATCTCGTATGTATATTTCCAGTGACCAATTCAATAGTTTTTACTATTTTTGTCTGTCCACACTAATCTCTGGAATGACTGAATATATTTAGAAGTGAAGAGATGATGTGAACAAGTCAGGTTCCTGAAAGGTCATAATAATAAAGAAAATATTTTGAGGTTTTCTCGATTTCTTACGCAAAATTTGACTGTTTAAAAATACACAGAGGACCCTCCATGCATAATTACATATTTAGATGTGGTTTTCACTGAAAGATAGTATGTTTTGAAAGAGTTTTTCTGTCAAAATTTCGCTGTTTTTCACGCAGCATTACAATAACTTTCTCTCTATTCCATGGTGAGAAAGTAAAAGAGGAGGTGGCTTCACACATTGCCTGTGAAATCCCATCACCTTTCTTCAGGTTTGAGATGTTTGTATGCAAGTGAGCATCTTTTTTCAGTGCAAAAAGAAGAAAAACATTAAGTTTTCAGATGTAATTGCAAACTACACTTCTTTTATTGGCAACTCATTTTTGTTTTTGAAATATTGAAGAACAAAGAGGAAAATGAAAGTGGAATTTAAAGAGAAAAAGATGTTAATACATAATAATAATACTTGAATTTAAAAAAATAACTATTTTCATTGGAAATCTGTAGCAAATGTTTAGGGTTTGCACAGATATTAAGTTACAAATATTTCTTTGAAAATGTATAATTTTAATTTAATGTAGAAGCACTTCTAATAATTAAATTATGCCAGAAATATATACATTTTCTCTCGCGTTTGGGTAGCAGCTCTTGGTATTTTATCCAGTCATGTAATACCAAAGTTAGAGCAATAAAAACATTCAAAATATTGCATTCCTCTTTAAATATTTCTTTTGCTGCATTATATTTTACTATTTGAAGTGTCAACTGTTATATATGTCAATTTTTCCATGATTATTTGATTTCTAGACTAGACTTGCTCAGGAAAATATGTTCCAACACAAAGTATTTGTAATGATTGCCAATGTGTGAGGAAGTGAATAATTATGATTAAATTCTATCAACACCATGAGTTAAGATGTTATGAATTATCACATCTATTGCCTTCATAAAGTTTCTTCTCTGCAACAACTATGTGACCTCTTTTTAACAAGCTACGATCTGGCAGCCCTAAACTCAGAACAGTCATGTATATTTTTTACATGAAATTACTCACATTGTACCTGTGTTTATGCCAAATTAAAAAAAATATTCCCTTAAAAATACTGATAATTTTTAATAGACATACCTTGATCGCCAGGAATATCCAAATTTGTCATAACCTAAAGGTGCTTGGAGATTTGCGTACTCTTGTGCCCAACCAAGTCTAGCAGCAGATCCTTCAGGCATTTCCTCCACAGTAGCTTCCCAATACCACGTGCCCCTACTCACAGCTTCAACAAACGCACAATTGCCCAATTTATCAATAATATATCAATGCTAATGAATAAATTCACACAGTAGAACTCCTCATATCCAATTCCTCAGGATATCCGAATGCTTTTCACCCTTTTCCCTGTCTCGATTTTTTGACTCCTTCTCAATGCCTACCTTTCCACATTTTTGTAGTACTTGAATATAAGTGTGCCAATTTACATTATGTATATTCCATATAAATACTCTTACTATATTATAGTGTGTACAGAAGGAACTCATCTGTTGACATTTTTAATCATTTTTTAATGTTTCTCAAATTATCCGTCATATTTCTGAAGTCATTTTTTCAACTGGCCATCTCCAAATCCCTTGGGTGATAGTTATGAGGGGTTCCACTGCATTATGTGGATTGAACTTAGTAAATATTTCGTTTCCCTACCATGAGTGGCACGCACCATACAGTATCCTTTCTCTCCAGTGAGGGCCAGCCTGTCCTCAGAGATCCTCAGCTGTGGGGCACGATCATGTAAAGCCAACAGCACAGAACTTGGGCTCAGGGTGCGATAGAGCCAGCCCGGAATGGGCTTCCCTGCCCAGTCACTGCTCTCATCGAATTCCTGTGACCAGAGGAACCCATTCAATATTTTGTTGGACTATGTTAATTCTTAACAATCAACGTGCTATATGAGTCATGCACACACTGAAATGCAGTCACTGTATGTGTGTGCCCCATTATCATATCTTCATTTAGAGAGGAATGATGTGATTTTGTACTCCGTCAACAATCAGAGCACATCCTAATTGGTGTATAAAAATAACAAAGTTTTATCAGGAATGTGATACAAAAATTCTTAATTTCCTCTCGAAATATCTAGTGGGTTACAACACGAACAAAAATACTAAATACAATGGGTGAGAAGCTTCAACCAACACGCAAAAGTTTAGGAAGTACAATAAATAAGTGCACCTGTCGGAAGGGTGCGTGCGGGTCTGGTTCGGCGAGGATATAGCGGTAGCCGTCCTTGTTGTAGGGGTGCTCAAGGGGGTAGCCGTGCGCAGGCAGCTTGGGGGCATTCACCTCGGCGCCACGCCCCTTCTTGCCGCCGCCGGAGCCCTGCTCCCCCGGGAACTTGCGCTTGGTGCTCCGCCCCTTCACACTCCCACCTGCAAACGCTGACAGCATTACTTCACAGCTGCCGTACAACCCCTCAGGGGGACTAATGTATTAAACTCCACAAAGACAATAGTACAATTTCAGGTATTTCAAACCAGTTTCAGACTAACAAATCAACAGTAAGCAAAGGAAAAATAGTTTCAATGCAGTTTTGCATTGCAAACACACAATCGCATGCCACTGAAAATGAACAATATGCAAATATGCCATACCTACATAAATGAATATAACACTAAATTAAGTTCATGATGTTATTTTTGGAAAAGGGAGGGGGCAACACCTATTGCCTCCAGCCCAGATAATGTTTTTCTGTAAAGAACAATATCGCTAGCCGATTGCTACACTAAGCATGGAGTCGAGACACCACGGATTCCTAGACTGGTGACCGCTTGGGAATCCCGGTTACTAATGGCAATGAGCATTACTAACAGCGATGACTATTCCTCATCATTTGGCTACAGGTGTGACGTATCTCATACCGAAGGGCTCCAGGAGTCGTAATCCGAGAAGATATGGACCTATAACCTGTTTGAACACGTTCTAAAAACTCTTAACATCATGTGTATACGATACTAGAAGATCACTGTGATGGTAACTTTCCTAGTAGAGCACCAAAAAAGATGTAAGAAAGGCTCGCTACGATGTAAAGAATAATTTATGATTGACTCAGTAGTCTTGAAACAAACAAGTAATAAGTAAAGAAATCTATTTGCAGAGTATATAGATTATCAGAAAGCATATGATTCGGTCCCACATGACTGGCTTATAGACATGCTAAAAATATACAAAATCCATCCCAAGTTGATAGATTTCTGTGCAATAGTATTAAAAACAAAGGAAGTGAATATTATCACAAATAAAATTGAGATCAACTGAGGTATCTTCCAAGGAGATTCTTTGAGCCCACTTTGATTTTGCTTGGCTCTGAACCCGCTATCCACCATCCTCAACAATGGCTCTGAGATAAAGAGTCAGCACTCCTCGTATAGACTTTCCCATCTGGCATATATGGATAATGTAAAGCTATATGCATCAACAGCCAGTTTGTTGAATCAGCTCTTCAATATCACCGAAACTTTCTCTGAAGACATCGGAATGTGTTTTGGTATAGAATGGTAAACTATATACTTATTCATATATACGCAAATACAACCGTATGCATTCAAAAAATGAAAGTACTAACCATGTTGGATACCCATGTCCGTCACCTTCAAGTGTCCACCACGTATCATAGCTTCGTAGTTGGGTTTGATGTGAGTCAGTTCAGGATTCAGAAGACCGTATAATGTCAATGTATTTTCACCAGCGGCTTCCTCACAAAGGAACAAAGTACCGACATCCTTCATTAACGCCCGATGAATCTAAAAATATACAAAAACATAGGAATTTAGTTCAGGGGAGTCGTTGATGTACGAATGAACATTCACGGACGAGACGACGATAGACGTGCCGAATCCGGCGTGTTCACATGGGTGCGCCAAATATACTTTCGTACGAGTTGTATACATTAGAATTTATCACAAACTAGTGGAAAACTACAAGTACACACTCGTGGGATCATTCTCAAAACGCAAGGCGGCAGCCATGATCATTCAGTCTTCCCAGTTTCAATTCTCAACATTGTCCTACATGGCCATGTTTTCTTAGCAAAACGCGTGCGACGGTGTCGACTTTGCCGTACAGGCCAGCAAAGTACACGATTTGTAACACTTTCCGGTTAATAAACAGAGACGGTAAGAAATAGTTTACATGCATGATTGCTGAATAAGAAAACTTCAATATGTTTCTCTGTTCGTCATTCATCCACGAGTACTTTTATATTATTTACTTTTTATTTACTTCGCAAATATAATATGGAACAAGTGTTATAAATGTATTAAAATTGGTAACAGTATCTACTGATTCTGACTGTCGATGGCTTAGGAAGACTGTTCTAAAAATCTCTAGTTAAAATTAGAACGGATCAAAGTTATACCATTTTTTCCCAAATTGGGCCATTATCAAGGGGTGCCATTACTTTAATTAATTACAAAAGTGCACAATTACGATTTACAACGCTAACTGAAGACTAAAAATGTCAATGCAACGCAAAGACAATGGCAGGTCATTGGAACAATGCAGTTCGGTGTGTCGAGCCATGCGCATTCACTCACCGTCGAGTGCCAGGACTGAGTGACTCTGCGGGGCATGGTCGTCATGCCTTCCCAGTGGGAGTCGATGAAGGGAATGATGTCTCTGTCTTTCGAGAACAACGTTCTCGGATTGCCCTCCTTCACGCTGGCCTGCATCAAATTACCCAGTGCTGTGATGCACATCTGGGGAAATGCTGGAATAAATGGTAATGTTTTAATATACACGATATAAACTTTAAATTGGTGGAAAATTGACTAAATAAAGTGACCCAATGAGTGTAGCTGACATCCCAGAGATGGCGAAGCTAATCGCTAATTAGAAGACATTTCTGCGTAAATGAAAAGTGAACATCTACGTAACATCAAATGTATTTTACATTGAGTGAAATATTAATCAAATCACTAGAAGCTACACGGCAACACGTTTTCAGAAACATTTACAAATGTCTGTGAGTGTAAACAATTGGTTGATTACACACGATTTTAACGAAAATAGTTCTTATAATTGATGTATTAGACAAGGGCGTTCTGTACATTGCTTTGCAACGTTACGAGACTGCAACTGAAAGGCGCTTGGCAGAGGGATATCAAATCCTTATTTATCAACAATAGGTGTGTAAAATTTTCTTGTAAATTAATTCTAATTCTTTTGTAAATTAACATTAGTCTGTATACTTTTGCACAATATTCTCTATTTTGAATTCAATGCTCTGTAAGTGCATTTATTTGCCAATGTATTTTTAAAATTTGTAATTTCACAATACCTACAGAAAATATCTAAGTTACCCTGATACCAATTGATCAGCTGATCTGATTTCGCCGTGACAAAATACAGATTGGCAATATTTTCTCGTAAAATAAAACTGAGCAAAAAAGCGGCCATATACGCAAGGGCGGACATGTTTTGCCGTCAATCTATTTTTTGGTATCAAGGACCCACACAACATGAGAATCTGATTACACAACACGTGTTAGATGACGTAATTTAATTTAATTTAGTGTGTGTGTGCGTGCGTGTGTGTGTGTGTATGTGTGTGCGTGTGTGTCTCTATACTGCATAAGCAGTATGCTACAAATCAACTCTTTCTTTTAATTTTTACAATCAACAAAGCAAATGAAGTTTCTGAAAAAATATATCCAAAACACTTGTCTTAATTTGAAGTGGAATGACTAATGTATTAATTAAAATGAACACACACACACACACACACACACACACACACACACACACACACACACACACACACACACACACACACACACACACACACACACACACACACACCATACATTTCAAAAAACTCACCTGCCTGATTCTTCTTGAAGCTTTCCAGTCCAGTTGGAGAGCAGTTCTTACACACGAAAAAGTAATTCATCATAAATGGGACCAATTTACCAAGCTGGTATCCAATGCAAGATTCATGAAACCAACGCACACAGCTGGCACAGAGCAGTTCTACGATGTTCAGATTTCTATCCTTTCCACTGAAACAATATGACATGACTAAAATTTATCAACATTCAAGGTACAGCAGAACCAATTATCCGGATGGGTTTGAGGAAAAACAAATTTCTACCACTAAAATTACTTTATAATAAAACCAGTCGGTTTTATTCCACATATCTTACAGGACAGTGTACCTTTCCTCATCAAAAAATTTCAATTTTTTCTAAAATATAAAATATTCCAACGAACAATGAATACTGTCTGCGCACTTCGCGCATTCTAATGTAAGTCAAAACCTACAACAGTCTCCCGACATCTTAACTCCGATTTGTCGCTGTGAGTTTCGTTTCTGTGTTGTTTTTGCGGGTGTGTTTTAATTTTTTAAAGAAATGAGTTATTTTCATGATTGATCAAATTATCCGAATACGATTCGATCCCCGTTAATCCGGATACTTGGTGTTGTACAATACTATAGCCATTACAAAACATTCTTGTACCAGTAACAATTGCCTTCTCTCTCTAAAGGTTTTGTTGTGACACTGTTATTAGATTTTTTCTCTTCCATTTGGTTAACTTCGGATTTTATATCATCCGCTTCCGATTCTCCAGGTCTCTCATATTCTTCACAGATCATTTCTGTAGATTCCTTCAAAATGCCATGGTTCACTGCGGCTTCACCTGCAGGGTCTTTCCTAAAACATTGGAGGAAACAATGGACATTTAAAAAATATATATATATAAAATAATTTACACATCTGTAATTTTCTCACAAATTGTTTCAATTCAAGATTTTCGCGCGCACGCGCACACACACAAAACAAAAAATCAACTGTATTGTTAATTTAAGGACACACTGAAATGACAGTGATGGAAAGGAAAGTCATAAAGGTGGTATAAAGGATATGGTTGGTATAAAGGAAAGTCAATTAAAAACTAGTGGTATTACAACACCACATACTTTCTTGCATTACTGTTGAAGTAACAATTTAAGATGTGTGTGTTCACTGTAAATAAGCAGTTTTGTGTTTGGTCGAGTGGCAGCACTGGATGTACACTCTCATGTTTTCTCTTTTTTTTTTCTTTTTTTTTTCTCTCTTTGCGCGAAAACTGGGTTTCAGTCATGTTGTCAGTAGTCGCGTGATCCACGTACCGCCAACATGGTAGCAGAGCGTGGTTCTCACAAGTATAATGTTTTTCGCTTTGTTCGAAGTTTTTGCAATTATCCTCTGCATATTAATGGATGTTCAATGTGCTCGAAAAACTGAGATATTATAGTTGGGTCTGTGTAAAACTATTGTTGCGGATGGATTCTGTTTCGATCGAGTGAACTTTTCGACACGTGGTCGGCCATAATAGTCGCGTCGCTTTGTTTTCGTGTAATTGCGTTACGGCGTGGGCAAAAAAAAAAAAAATCGAGTGGACTGTTTTTTTTGCCGGTGATCGCCATGGAGGTTCTTCACGGAACTGAGAAGTTGACAGGGAATGACAATTGGGCTACGTGAAAATTCACGTCGAGGAATTTATTGCGTGCAGTTGCAGGAGCATATGTGGTGTGTACTGGGGAGTTGGAGAAACCCCAGCCCGTTTTGGAAAGCGCAAGTGTCACGGAACGTGGAAGATACGCAGAAGCTTTTAAAAAATGGGAGAAAGCAGATCGCGCGGCTGCTCAAATTTTAGTGAAGACTTTGGATTCGAAAGTGGTTGCTTTGCTGGTGGCTTGCGAGACCGCGAGAGAAATGTGGGTGAAACTACACTCTGTTTTTGAGCAACAAACGAAGCAGGCTGCACATGCTGTTCAGTCTGAGTTTTGGGGGTTTAGCATGATGCCAGGTGACGACATAATCCGTCACATTGCGAGATTCGAGGGGCTCGTCTAGGGGTTGCAACAGCCGGATGACTAAGCGCTTATGGTACGACTGCTGGACACGCTGCCGGAAAGATGTGAGTAGAGAACGGAAAAACATGTAGTATTAAACATGTACATAAATATGTAATGAAAACAGTAAGAATATGTAATAAATATGTAAAATAGGATGTAATATGTAATATTAAATTTCTCTAATTAAAAACAATGTACATAGCAAGAAATTACGTTTAGAAAAACTGCTCACTTTACATCATACAACTTTCTTGTGAATAGTAAAAGCTTAATCTATTGTAATCCAGGACCGTAGTTTAGCAGCCAGGCTAATCGCAATAGAAGCCCTCGCACAACCTGGCGAGATATATACGACCAGCAAACATACACCTTAGCATCTTCATCGAAGTGTTACACATTGTGGATGGCAATTTTTTCTCGGAAATAATTGTTACGCATCACAAAATGCGGTGTCAATCATATTTTGGACACCTAGATTTCCCCAATAATGTAGAAAAAATGCTGATTAAAAAAATCTTTTCTTAAAAAATTTGGAATTGAATTGAAGAAATTTGATAAAATAAGAAAATATATTGTGAAAACAGCAAAATATGTAAAATATGTAATATAGTAGTAAATATGTAAAAATATGTAACGAAAAAAATCGTATTATGTTAGGAGGGTTATGATTCGCCAAGATTACAATTTTGAGAACGGTAAGTAGAAAGACAAAAAATATGTAATTACATAAAAATCCGGTCTCTAGTTTCCGACAGTCTTGGTGGGCACGCTCGGAAGATAAGCAGGCGCTGACGGAGCTGATTTCCGTTCTCACTGCCGACGATGCGCGTCGAAATGCACACAAAGAAAATCAAGCGAAAATGGAGGCGTTGTTTGCAGCAGCTTGCAATATTAAAAGCGGTGCTAATTCAACGCGTGCTTCCGAGAAAGCAAGTGACACGAAGAAAAAGAAAGTTCCAAAGTGTTTTACGTGCGGCATGTGAAAAAAGATTGCAAGATAGACAAGGACAAGAAATCACAGGCCAAAGACAGTACCTCGCATGGTGCTGGTGGTGGTATTGGCAGTGCTTTGTCATTTGTGACGGAGGTGCAAGGCGCCGAACGTGATAATGACATTTGGTTAATACACTCGAGGGCTACAAATCATTGGTGTCTTCATCGAGAATGGTTTGTGAGCTATGAAGCTTTTGTGATTCCTCTGATAGTTCTTATTGGAAAGGACAAGACAACAGTGAGTGCTGTCGGTAAAGGGAGGATTGACTGTGAAGTTTTGATCGATGGTGAGTGGTTGACAGGCCACATTGACAACGTGCTGTATGTTCCTAATGGTCGTCGCAATTTAATGTCACTTGCTGTTATTATGGACAAAGGGTTGTCCATGCGAGCTGATCACAAAAGGTGCGAGTTCGTCGCCAAGGATGGAGCTGTGCGTTTATGTGGTGAAAGGTAAGGAATGTTATACAAGTTGCATATTCGTGCCTTGAGTAATTCCAAGAGTGAAGTCAACCTCTCATCGACTGAATCTCTTCAAACGTGTGGCATGTGCTTTTGGGGTATCAAAACAAACGTCATTTGGAAAGATTTCTACGAGAGCGCGGCATAATTGTCAAGGGAGCTGACTTCTTTTGTGGAGCTTGTGTCGAGGGGAAGCAGCAGAGGGCTTCTTTCAAGTCAAGAACGCAACCAGCGACGAGTGCTGGTGAGATCATGAATGCCGATCTGTGTGGACCAATGGAGGAGTCACGTGGAGGCTCCAAGTATTTCGTCTGTTTTACCTGTGATTACTCGAAGTTTCACATTGTTAAGTTTTTGAAAGAGAAGTCGGAGGTTGCTGGTGTTGTTGAAGAGTTGCTAAAGTTTGTTGAGACTGCGGACGTCCACTAAAGGTTCTCCATTGTGATAGTGGGCTGGAGTTCAAAAATGAGAAAGTCGAGAGTCTTCTCAAGGCCAACGGAGTTCAACTAGTAATCGAAAATCCTTATTCGCCCAAGCAGAACGGGTGCGCAGAGCGCACAAACCGTACAGTCGTGGAGGCTGCACGTACAATGCTGTTGGCTAAGAAGTTGCCAAAGTCGTTGTGGGCTGAAGCAGTGAACACTGCTGTCTATTTTTTCAATCGATCGGGCCCTGCTAGAGAAGATGGGAAGTCACCTTATGAGATCTTTACTCGTAAATACGTGAATTTGCAGAACTTGCATGTGTTTGGGACCAATTGCTTTGTGCAAATTCTACAGCAGAAGCGTCGCAAGTGGGATGCGATGGGAAAGCCAGGAGTCTTTGTTGGTTATTCGCATTACACTGACGGTTACAGAGTATGGATTTGAGGTACGAGAAAGATAGAACGAAGCAAAAGTGTTGTCTTTGAACCAGAAACAATGAGAGCCGCTACATCAACGGAGCAAGATGCTGTGGCAGCTGCGCCTGTGCGGGTCGAAGATGAGCCAGATCTCGAAGGGCGAGCTAGTGTCCTGGAGCAAGTAGAGTCCGAGCCACAAGCTGATGTTCAGTCTGAAGAAGAGCAGTTTTGTTAACCCTGAGCCTGCTGCTGTGGAGCGTCGGAGTCTGCGAGATAGGTCGACTTTACGTCGACCAGCACGCTATCGAGACGAATGTAGCTGAGCTTGAGCGGAGAAGTTACAAGGAGGCGATGGCATCTGACAAGGAGTTCTGGAAAGGTGCAATGGAGGAAGAGGTTCAATCATTGCTGGAGAACTCTACTTACACACTGGTAAAGCTACCTCCTAATCGTAGAGCCATCACGAATCGTTGGGTGTTCAAGAAAAGAGAAATCCTAGTGGTGAAGTTAGCAGATACAAAGCAAGTCTGGTTGTGCGCGGTTTTAACCAGAAGCCTGGAGTGGATTTTGAAGAAACTTTTAGCCCAGTGGTGCGTTTTGATACGCTTCGGTCTGTGTTAAGGGTCTCGGCTAGCGAGAAGTTACATCTCGCCCAGTTTGATGTGAAGACAGCATTCCTGAATGGTCATCTGTCTGAAGACATCTATATGACTCAACCTGAGGGTTACTCTGATGGCACTGATCGAGTGTGCAAGCTAAAACGGAGCTTGTATGGACTCAAGCAGTCGCCTCGCCGCTGGAACCAGCGTTTCAAGGAAGCTGTGACAGCCCTTGGTCTATCTGAGAGTGCTGCTGATCCCTACTTATTCGTAATAAAATTGTCAACGGGTATAAACTTCTCGTAGTTTTGTATGTTGACGATGTGTTGGTGGCAGCGATAAGGCAGAGTGACGTGGAGGAGTTCTTGAAGCAGTTGCAGTCACGTTTTAAAATCACCACTGAGAAGTTTGGTTGCTTCTTGAACCTGCAGATTTCTCAAGACAAAGATGGATCAATCGTGATTCATCAACAGGGTTACGCTGAGTCGGTACTTCAACGTTTCAACATGAGTGAAGCTAATCCTGTGTCAACGCCTATTGATCAGTATCTTCAAGATTCTGGAGATAAGACACTGACATCTGCTCCTTATCGTGAAGCCATTGGTTGCCTGATGTACCTGGCAGTGGCCACAAGATCAGACAACGCTTTTGCAGTGAGCTACGCATCGCAGTTCTTGGAGAAGCCAGAGATGAGGCATTGGGCCTTGGTCAAGAGGATCATGCGGTACATCAGCAATGGGAATTCGCTATCCAGCGAGTGCAGCAGCAGAGAAGCCGCAAGTGTGTTCTGTGGCGGAGCTATTACGTGGTCGAGTAATAGGCAACAGTGCATCAGTTTCTCGACAACAGAGGCTGAATATGCGGCTGCGTGCGAAGCAGCAAAAGAAGCAGTTTGGCTGAGAAGACTGCTTAAGGACATTGTGTCTCTAAAGTCAGTGCCAACGTTGCTTGTCGATAGTGTGAGTGCTATGAAACTATCTAAAAATCCAGAGTTTCATAAGAAAACCAAGCACATTGACATGCGCTATCATTACTTGCATGATCAAGTTGTAAATGGTCACTTGGGTGTAATACATGTGTGCAGCAAAGAGCAAGCAGCTGATATTTGTACAAAACCTATTCCACGAGTTCAGTTTTTTTACTTGAGATCTCTCCTTGGAATGTATTAAAGATAAATTCATTGTTTTATTCTTGTTTGGACTGTATCGTTTTAATAGCCATTCAGTTTTATTCTTGTTTGTTAATAAGAGAGATCTGTAATCTTAAATTGTAGGGGAAGTGTTGAAGTAACAATTTAAGATGTGTGTGTTCATTGTAAAGAAGCTGTTTTGTGTTTGGTGGAGTGGCAGCACTGGATGTACACTCTCATGTTGTTTTTTTATTATTTTTGCTCTTTGCGCGGGAACTGGTCTTCAGTCATGTCGTCAATAGTCGCGTGATCCACGTACCACCAACAATTACTTCTAACGGCTACGCAATATAACTCTAGTTGAATCAGTAAAAGTGTTTCCAACCAAGCAATTTTTTTTCCACGCTGGGAATTCAACTCAGGTTTTTAGGTTTAGCACGCCATTCACGTTACCCCTACAACGCAAGCCGTGTAGGGATCCACAAACATGGATTCTTGACCCAAGAGTAATTTACTACATACGGAAACTAGATTTGTCTTCTATCTCGGCTGAGCACCTTTTGGTCCGCCAGTGACTTTAGGGCGCTCCACAATAGCCAGTGAACGGGAACGGCAACGGCAACGCGAACAGGAACGTAAAGAAAGTTGAAAGGCGGACATCTCAGGCTGGCGTTCACAACACGACGGGAACGCGAAGCTTAAAGGGAACGGGAGAGATGGTCAACATTTACCTCGGCCCGGGAACGGGAAGCCTCTCGACCAATGAGAGTACAGCAAATGGCGGCGACGCTTTCCAGCTGATAGAGCGCGCGGCCTGTGCGCGAAACTGGTCTGGAGCGGAATTGAGTGTGTGGTGCGATATTGAGGTTACAGCGTGGATTTGCGAGGTTAGGGCTTGAGGCGGATTTAGTTAGTCGTTGTTCAATTGGTTTAGTTATTTTTAGTGATGTCAGTATTTTTCGTTTTCTATTCATATTTATACATGAAATTAAAATTTCCCACAAAATATTTTTCTTGTTTCTTTTTCGTTTAAGTAAATTGGAGTTGTTTGTTTATTGATAAAATTTTCGTTGTGTTTTCCATAAGTTCTAAATAGCTTTTGCATTTTTTTCATTCTGATTAAATATTTTTTTAATTAATCCTCTTTCATTAAAGTATTCATTATTCATACACCCACACGCAAATAACTGACAGATGGCAAAGCGAAGAGTGAACAGAGTAGCGCAACTAGAAGAACTTTGGTTTCGGCAACTCTTTCCTGAAGTACTCGTTTTTGCCGCTACAGATTCATAGCTCTACTCCTCTTCCCGTTGGCGTTTATTGGGAAGCGCACGTCCCTCGCGTTCCCGTTCCCGTCCTCGCCTTCGCGATGACGTTCCCGTTCGCGGGCTATTGTAGAGCGGCCCTTAGGCCACCATGAAGTTCTTACTCTTATCACGACGACATTACAGGTGACACCGCAATCGCAATGGAAACGTAGCGGTGCGGAATATTCTAAAGTGTTGCTTGTGGTACCACGAAATGCAACCACCAATTGTTGTAAGAAGTCGCATCCGAACGGAGTATCACAAAGCTCGTCTCAAGCAAAGACTACAAAAGCATGGTATGAACGGTTTGAGGAAACGTATTACAGACAGAGTGAAAGGAGGCCGCCATTGGGCAGCAAAACACGTTGTGGAAGCCGTGAAGGATATGTATGCACAGTCCAAAAAAGTCCGAGATGGAGAATTTTACGACGGCGACTACAATACAGGGGCGCAAAAATTGCAACTGATGCAGGCCTTGAATGATTGAGACAAGCGGAAATGGTATGCATTCTGTGAGGCCATGGCGGTCAGGATGATAAATGAAACTATTTTTCTCGAAGACATTGTATTTAGTGATGAGTTCCACGGTGGTAGCGTTAACCGCCACAATGTGTGGATACGGGCCGGGGCACACAGAAATATACTGAGATCTTGGAACTTACACGCGACTGACCAAAACTGAATGTCTTTTGTACATTGAGCTCCGTCAAAGTTTATGGACGACACTTATAATACGTTGACTGGAACCGGAATTACATATTTAGATAAGTATCTGGACTACCGGATGCCACAACTTCAGGACATGGGCGAAATCATTTTCAAGCACGATGGAGCTCTTCCGAGAGGTCACAGTGTACCTATCTCGCCCTGCTCCCGTTTAGAATTGTCCAGGTGGGACCGTAGCTTAGCCACCGCGGCATCCAATTCTAACGCCCTTGGTCTTTAATCTGAGAGGATACGTTAAAGAAAGGGTGCGTATCCTTCCACATCCTTCAACAACTATCGATGAGCTTCGCCAACGCATCAATGGGCTACAGTGAGTTACTGTCATGCTTGAGACAATGGGGTACTGTCATGCTCTCGCACATCCGGGAAGAAATTTTGCAAGGATGGGACATCTGCCGTGTTACAAAACGAAGCTTCATGAGCATTTGTAGGTAGACACTTGATGTTCTGTCAATCGATGAATTGAGAATAAATTATTACAAATCTAAACCTGTTATTTAATATTACTTTAAACTAATTTAGAATAACCCTGTACAACAATAGGATCGGACAATGACGTCGCCTACCGCTGACTTTGATGTCGCCTCTCCCTTCCCATCCTCGGCCAAAAACCTGAAAAACAAACGCGTATTTCCTGAACAAAAACAATTGACAACAATTCGACGCAAAACAAAATCAGCATGAAGAGTCCCTAAAAAGGAATCAATCATTCCATAGCAGTATTCGAGAAAGTTAAAGTGTAAAGCAAAGGATTTGCGAGGTTCTTTAGACGACAGGGCCCCGGGTACGCCCACTATTGAATCCGCCTCGTGCGAGTAAGTATGTACTGTTGTAGCACCCTTAATTCTTACAAGCAGTTATGCTCACTCTATATGTAGGGATTCGGCCAAGAGATACCGTAGGCACGAGAAGATCTAGGAGCAAAATTGGCCTATGCGATGTTCGGGGAGCAAGAACGAGCTCTTCACTGGTAATCTCCCCCCAGGAGAGCTAGATACCACGAGAAGCTTTGCTAGGCATCGGCAGATGGAACAAGGGTGGGCGCAAACCAAAAGGCTACCAAGACTCTCAGAACAACAAACTAACTCGTACGAGAAAGTCTGTGCCATTCCTTAGCACCAATAGTTTATTGATATTTTCTAGCACAAAGACGAACAACTTAAAAATACGATGTCAAACCTATACCCAATAATGAGTCTTCAAATACAGACTTGAGGAGATCCAACTTGCTACAGAAAGATGTGAGGGAGTCTTGCATTTGATAAATATGATTCCCCCTAAAAAGGAGAAAACAGTGAAAATCAAAAATCCTCTTTGTTTGACTTGTTACACCCTTCAAAAACTAGGTGCTACAACAGCACATACCTTCCCGTATTATTGGAAACAGCTACGTAGGTTTGAAATATTGCACTTCCTGCCCTACTATCATCTTAGCTATTATTTGAAAACGACCAATTCAACCAAGAAGTGAACAACTCACTGTTTCCATCGCAGTGTTGTCAAAACTATGTGAATTCTACAACTGCATAAAAATATAATACAAAATTTTTGTAAACTTGTATTGGAAAAAGAAGCCTGATACCATACAGCTATATCAAGTCACAACAATGACTCGTCATTCATAGAAATTCGCGACAGAGAAACGAAATTCAATTGTTGCATTACCTGCATTGTCGATACCCCCTTAATGAGCTAGCAATTTTTTTTCAAATATTTGAAAATAAATTATTTCTTTAAAGATTAATGTGTAAATGTAATAACAAAAGGTCGAATGTAAAAAAGAACAAAGAAATGATATACAAAATTGCAAATTATAATTTACGACGCATCCGGCTGTCCGAAGCGCAGTAAATTAGCAGCGGGCTATAATGCTCGTCATAAAATTATAGAAAAACTCGCAGTAATTTCAAAAAATTAAGCATGGCCTTATTTAAAGATGTAATTTTAATAAATTTATTTCATAGACAAAACCAGCTACCATCTATCGCCGCCCAAAGTAAATTTTTTTGACATTTTCTCAATTCTTCGGTTTCCTAATGGTAGAACGGAAATATTAATTTTAGAATATGAAGAACACAAAAACCCCGTCCTAAATAGCAATTTTTTTGAAAGATTTGTAGCCATTTTTGAAAAAATGGCGTTTAAGCGCTACTAAAAATGCAAAATTTGAAGCTCGTTTTCACAGACAATTTTTGAGTTTTCAAAAAACTTAATTTGAAGTCATTTGAAGCACTTTCACTCACATATATAATATTTACAAATTGATGGAAATGTGCATATTACAAGATTTGAGAGACCTTTCAAAAAAATAGATTTTTGTATTTTTTGAAAAACAAAAAATGAACTTTACGTCATATTAAAGAGTGCAATTAGGACTATCCGCTACAAAAGTTTGAAGAAAAAAATTGGAGCCATTTATGAGAAAAAGGCATTTGAGCGTTTCTGAAAATGCGGAAATTTGAGCTAGTTTTCACAGAAAACGCTTGAGTTTTTGAGAAACTTCGCTTGACATTATTTAAAGCACATGTACTCGTTAATATAATAATGTCAACAAATCGCCGATAATGTAAATATTAACCATGTGAAAAGCAAGTAAAAAAATTACATTTTTGCTATTTTTGAAAAACAAAAGAAGAGAGCACTACGGCAGTTATGTCATCTAATAGAGTACATTTAGCAATATCCCTAACAAAAGTTTTAAGAAAAGATCGGGAGCCGTTTTTGAGAAAATCTTGTTTTTGTATTTTTTTTAAATCACTTATTGCAGACAATATTGCGCGAAAACTACTAAATTTTTTCAAAAAATGTACATGACCTTAAAGAAAGAACTATTTTTATGAACAAATTTTAATTGAAGGAATAAACACTATCTGCAATTTTGTAGTTGGAGGATGACGCCGAATAAAATTAAAAATTCCGCAATTTTCGAAAATTCAGAGTTATCTGTGAAAATCGGACCTATACCACCTTAATAAGTGTATTTTACTCTGTTCTTACAAGAAGTTTAAAGAAAGAAATTGGAGCCGTTTTGAGTAAATTTTGAAAATGTTCGGGGGGCTTCATGTAAAGTACCCCCGAAATTAAAATATCGGTTTCAAATTCAAGGGGCCACGAGATCAGCCAGATCGTTCAGAGAGTATCAATTTTGGAGGAAATCGGCAGAGCGGTTTAGTCGCTAGCATTGTTCACAGACAGAAAGACGTTTTGTTTTCAATTGATTTTTCTGTATCAAGGACCCACAAAACAGGGATTCTGGTTGCAACACGTGTTAATCTTTTCCCTTAATTTAGCAACTGGATTTATCCACTTTTTCGTTACCAGGGCCCTGTAATACGAGTTTTTCTGCCGAAAATCCGCCGTTTTTTCGCGCAGCATTACATAACTTTCCCAATTCTATACGTACGTATACGGGAAAATAAAAACTGTTAAGGCTAAATGTACCGACACTAGTTCAATTTGTCGCCACCACGCGGCAGCACCAAATTCAGTAAAAATTACTACCAATAACGTCTGAACAAATGGTCCGATTTTCGATCTCTAAACGGCTTTTGATTCCTTTTTAAAATAGAATTTACGCTACGAAGCCCTTTTTTCAAAAAAACTAGCAGAAACTGTTTTTTTTTTATATTTTTTCTCGTCCTTCCGGGAACAATTTAAAAAATGTGGGCTTATAGCGCGATGGCGACAAACTTCCAGAATCCAACGCCGTATCCAACATGCAAATCGGATAAATAGGAGCGTCGTAAAGTCAAATTTCGAAAAACACCTCACCCCACTCCACCTTCCACACCGCCCTGTGTCATCCGCCCGGTGGGGGAGGGGCCGCTTCCTCAACGCGGAGTCCGGCGGCAACTGCTAGTCCCGGCGGCCTGCAGCGGACGGGCAGGTAAGGCAGGCACTCCGTTATGCTTTCGTCACTTCGCATCTCAATATATTTTTTCCCTGCATATGAAACTAGAGTAAACGCAATTTGAGAAAATTGCGTTTCAGCATTTGTGCAAATTCGGAATTTTCAGTTCATTTTCACAGAAAACATCTGAGTTGACGAGGAATTTTTAAGACATAATGTAAAGCACATGTACTTCTAAATGTAATAATGTGAACAAATCGCCATTAATGAAAATATTTACGAAATGAAAGGCTAGTCAAAGAATTAAATTTTTGTAATTTTTGAAAAAACAAAAGAATAGAGCAATATGGCGTTTATGTCATCTCATAGAGTACATTAGGCACTATCCTTTCCAAAAGTTTAAAGAAAAAATTTGGAGCTGTTTTTAAGAAAATCTTGTTTTTTTAAATTGCACATATTGCAGGCAATATTGGGCGAAAACTACTGAAAGTTAAAAAAAAAAAAGGGCATTACCTTATTGAAAGAACTAAGTATGGAGAACAAATATCATTTTAAGGAAAAAAATCTAGCTTTAATTTTGCAGTTGTAGGAAGACGCCGAAAAAAATCGTGCTTTTGCAGTTTTCCAAAAATCAGAGTCAACAATGAAAATAAGATCTTTTCCACCTTTAAAGTGTAATTTACTTTATTCTTACAATTTATTTGGAAAACATTTAGAGTTATTTTTGATTGATTGTTAGTGACTTCAGGCACGTCAACTACTGAGGTCTTTAGTCCCGCAAGTATAGGGCATGTTTATTTCATCGGGAGGTGGAGGTGATGTACCCCGCTGGATGGCGAGACCCGGCGCCGACCTTCCGTCTACTAGCGGGGTTTCGTCAACTAGGTATCTGCCACCAGCGGGGCACCACCCCAGCCGGGTCAAGCTCGCAATCACCGACCGATCTACCTGTCGGCTTGCGGGGTTCTTTCCCAACCAGGTATCTACCACCAGCAACTCGGAATATTCCTGTAAAAGTTTCAATTTTCGCATTTACAGTAACGCTTACACGCCATTTTCTTAACAGCGGCTCCAAATTTATTAATGAAAATTGCCATATAGGAGGAGGTTTTACTCTTCATTATTCTAAAAGTAATATTTCGAATCTACTACTAGGAAACCGAAAAATGAGAAAACTTCTAGAAATGTATTTTGGGTGGCGGTAGATAACAGTAGGCAAGAGGATGGGGCAAGATGGTAAAGCTGGCACAGACCAAGGAAATTAGAACACTTTACTACGAGTAAGTCGGTGAAATTCTGTTGCACCACTTTTTCAAATTTGCCCGAAAGTACGAAAACATTTTTAAAATTATCTTCAGCTACTTTGCTTGGAAAATGGTATTAACCAGGTGAATTATATCAAGGAGACAAGCCGTTTTAAGATCAAATAGTGGTGCTACAGAATGGTCCAGTCTTTCCCGTATTAGTTTTCTATTTCCTTGGGTTTGGGCTAGCTATTCGGAAATGCCATCTATCGTCGCCCAAAGTACATTTTTTGACATTTTCTTAAGTTTTCGAATTCCTTATTGTAGAACGGAAATATTAATTTTAGAATATTAAAGAACAGTAAATCTCGATCTAAATGGCAATTTTCTTTGAAATATTAGGAGCCGTTTTTAAGGAAATGACGTTTAAGTGCTACTAAAAATGTGAAATTTGAAGCTCTTTTTCAGAGAAAATGATTGAGTTTCCGAAAAAATTCATTTGAAGCACATTAACTCACAAATAAAATAGTGTTTACAAATTGCTGGTAATGTGCATATTAAAAGTGTGAAACATCTTTCACAAAAATTACATTTGTGTAATTTTTGAAAAAACAAAAAAATACCCCAAAATGAACTTTACGCCATATTAAACAGACCAATTTTCACTATACGTTCGAAAAGTACGAAGAAAAACATTTAGAGCCATTTATGAGAAAATGGTGTTAGGGAATTTTTGAAAATGCCGAATTTTGAGCTAGTTTTCATAGAAGACGTATGGGTTTTCGAGAAACTTTATATGACATTATTTAAAACACATCTACTCATAAATGTAATAATGTGAACAAATCGCCGCCAATGTAGATATTACCGACGTAAGAGACAAGTTAAACAAATATTTTTGTAAATTTTGAAAAAAAAAAGAATAGAGCAATATGGAGTTTATATAATATTATAGACTACATTACGCACTATCCCTACCAAAAGTTTAAAAAAAAATTGGAGCAATTTTTGAGAAAATCTGTTTTTTAAATTTTTTCAAATTACACATGTTGCAAGCAATATTGCGTGAAAAATACTAAAATTTTCAAAAAAAGTGTACATGATCATAATGAAAGAACTCGCTTTGGGGAACAAATTTTATTCGAAGGAAAAATCTTTATCTGCAATTTTGTAGTTGTAGGAAGAGGCCGAAAAAAATTCAAACTTTTAGAATTTGTGAAAATTCAGAGTTAACCGTGAAATTATTACCGATGGACCAATGCCACCTTCATAAGTGTGTTTTATTCTATTCTTACAAGAAATTTAAAGAAAAAATTGGAGCCGTTTTTGAGAACATTTCGAAAATGTCCGGGGGTTCATGTAATGTAGCCCTAAGTTTTATAGAATCTTTTTCAAAATCTCAAAGCTTTGACTCGAGCCAGATTGACAAGGGCTTCTTCAATTAAAAAAAACAAAACAACATACGTACGGTTTAGGCGCTAGTAGTGTTCACAGATGGACGGAGTTTTCCTTTCAATTGGTTTTTCGGTATCAAGGACCCACAAAAAAGGGATTCTGGCTACACCACGTATTAGGTTTTTTTAAATTAATTTAGCAACTAGATTTATTCACTTTTTCGTTATCAGGGCCCTGCAATGATTTTTTTTTCTTCGGAAAATCCGCAGTTTTTTCGCGCAGCACTACATAACTTTCCCTATACTACGTAAACAATTCCGTATATACATACGTGTACGGGAAAGTAAAAATCGAGTCGTATGATAAAATAGCTCGTGCATAACCTCTGCTCATTTTTCCGATAGTGGAATGATAACGGATATTTTTTATTTTTTTAAATTTATTTCTTCTCGTTCAACCTTTCTGTCTTTCGAGGGGTTTGACAACAGTACATTTTATATTATAACGTTTTGGATATGGCCATCCATAGCAAATGAGTATTCATTCCTACTCGTGAAAACATGGTCTAAGGTTCGATGATTTGTTCAGGCTTCAAGGTTCAGGTTTGAGGTGTTACATTGAAATTTAGGTAGTGCTAGGAAAGGTGTAGAAACAGAAGTTACGGTGGCCTCAGTCTATCTTGGGGAATCTTGATTTAAAACGGGGCCATGAAGCACGGCGACTCAGATTAAATATTGTGGAACAGGGGGAAGAATAAAGAGTTTGAAAGAAATGGTCAGCTGTTTTGTTTATGTGTTCGTTTAATGGCAACATCTTTAGCTCGCGATGAATTTGGGAATTTGGACTAAACGATGGTGCCTACGGGTCTTTCTTGGGAACTTATTTTGGAATGCAACTAACTTTTGAAGGTTACTGGGTGCTGCGCCACCCCATACTGAACATGCATAGGTTAGAGTGGGTTGAATAACTGATTTGTACAGTTATATTCGGCTTTCGATACCAGTGGCAGATCTAGAGTTAATTAAAGGAAACATTTTGACGTTTTGGCCAAAGCTTTATTAGCAGTTGCGTGGATATGGGGTTTCCATGTTCATCTTTTGTCAAATAATACTCCTAGGTACTTCACTGGTGAAGAAGTCCACAGCATGCGATTTCCATTGATGTTAAGTTCGGGGGGATTTTTCGGTCGGCGTAATGTGAATATCTTTGCTTGGCACTTATTATGATTGAGCTTTATTCTCCTTTTCTGAGTCCATTTAATATAATTGTTTACATAGTTTTGAATATTCTCCTTCGCTATTATGATATCAGTGTGAGAGGTAAATAGTGCAATATCATCAGCGTATAAAGCTACGTTGGAGTCGCCTTCAATTGGAATATCATGGCTGAAAATGTTAAATAGTAAGGGAGAGAGAACTGAACCCTGTGGTACTCCTGCCGCAATAGTGTGGAGGGTAGATATATCTGCATTGACTTTTACGATAAATGATTTGTTTGAGAGGAAACTCCGTGATCTTTAATAGGTATTCTGGTATACCTACAGATTGCATTTTGTATAGGAGGCCATGGCGCCAAACTCTGTCATAAGCCTGACTTACGTCGAGGAAGATCTTAGACAATAAGGATAACGGAAGATCTTAGAAGTAACATATATCTAAAATAATATACGAGGAGATGGAATATTAGTGATATTCACACAATTAGTTTCATTTTCTTCTTGAAATCGGTTCCAAAGGGTAATCGATATTTTGAGTAATACTTCAAACAATTTTTTGATGATATTTGAAAGAAGACGGAAGTATATGAACAAGATAGTTTTATACTACTATTAAAGATGATATGACAGCTGCGACTGTTACAGCATCCACTAGTTTCACTTATGGGGGAAAAAATACATTGAGATGAAAAATGACGAAAGCATGACTGCTTGGCTTGCCAGCCTCGCGCGCGGCCTGCCGAGACTGGCCTACCCAGAGACCCTGCCGGTGGCCGCGCAGGGAGCGCATGGGCGTACGGGCGGGTGGGGTGGCGCGACGGCGCGGCGTGAAAGGGGGAGCTGGGAGAGGAGTTTTTCGAAATTCGACTTTCCGACGCTCCTATTCATCCGATTTGCATGATTGATACGGCGTTGGATTCTTGAAGCTTGTCGTCATCGCGCTATAAGCCCACATTTTTGAAATTGTTCCTGGAAGTACGAGAAAAAAAATTTAAAAAACGAGTTTCTGCTATTTTTTGGGAAAAAGGGCTTCGTGGCGTAAATTCTATTTTAAAAAGGAGTCAAATGACGTTTACAGATCGAAAATCGGACCATTTGTTCAGACATTATCGGTAAAGTAAATTCCCTACGATAGTGCCGCGATCTAGTGAATTTTCCCACAAGATTTTTTCGGTACATTTAGCCTTAATTACTTTCTGAAGTTCTTTCAAAAAGATATGGTCCTTAGCTTTTATTATGTCAAAACAGATCAAAAATGTCATTTTCATCATTTTGCCTTTAATTAATTGCGGGAACCACGTATAATAGTAATATCAATCACTAAGCTAGCTTTAGCCAACAATTTTCTTAAAGTAATTTTAATCAATTTATAGATACTAAAGAAAGTGTCTCCCTATTTACCCAACTTTCTCTTATACACTAATATCATAACAGCAGTGCTGTGACAATGCTGTTATGAAGGCTGCTGCCTGAAGGGCCGGGGCCCTGAGGCCCCAATGTTCATGGGCCCCTGATTGTTCCTAAGACATTATTTAATAATACATTTTTCCAAAAATAAAATTAAAAAACCCACAAAAAAAGATGTATGATTAAACTATATGCAGAAAATTGGCATTAAGGAGTGATGTATCATGCATCATTGGATAATATTTATAATATGGAATGTTGCTACTTGATGCATTTCAATTTTGTATCCAATAAAAAATAAAAACTTTAATTTGTAGTCTTTTTCAATGTAATTATAAATACATTATTCTTACTTACTAATACATATATGTTTAAGTTTTTTGTTTGAATAATGCTAAATTGAAACACTAAGAAATAGTTTCAAAATAGTTTTTAAAAAAATACAACATGAATTGATAGTATTTTCTCTATATTTCAGCATCAAAATGGTGGAGGGGAGGGGGAGAGCAATGAAAGTAATTTTAGGAGGCCCCACAATTGCGGTAAAAACGATCCAGCATAACAGCATTCGTTTTTTTCTGGGCATTCATAAATAATATATTATTTTTATGTCACAAAAGGATAGGCAAAAATAGAATATAAGGATTCTAGTTATGATTGGATAATTGTTACGATTCACTTCTGTATTTATAATTAATTTATGAATGTTTTCCATATTTTACATCAATGAATGTTTTTTAATAACTTACTTTCTTTTCTTGTGTTTGCAAATTAATAAATAATTAATGTCAATAAATTTAAAGTGACACGTCATGTTCATTCAAATTATGAATATCAATTTTGAATATTTCAGTTAAAGAGAAATATAACAAAACTAGCAAAATAACCCTGCATTGCCCAGATATTTATTGGTTATAATCATCTAGCCCTAAGGGGGCTCGTGGGTAGACTACTAGCAACCAGAGGTGCAATCCAGGTTTTATTTCTTGCCAGGGCAAAAATTGAGTAGTAGTTTTCCTTTAAAATTGTCTCAGTTTCTGTATCTGTGTGATGAAGAGAAGTTCAGCCAGGTGGAGTTTACTAGTTATGGTGAAAGGAATATGTCAGGTTCATCACATGTCACTCTTGCCCCAACTGTGGGAATTAGACTAGGCCCAGCCATGGGGGGCACTTCGCTAGCCAGCAAAGTCGGACAATCGACCCAATATGCCAAATACAGACATCATCTATAGACAGGAAAAGGACTGAATTCTAGGTAAGGTGTGTATGTATCCCTACCCTGCCCTGCACCACCCTCTCCCTCCTAACCCTGCCCCATTCTGCTTCATCCTACTTTGCCTCGCCTTCCTTGCCTTGTGAGCTATAATTGTTGTTGCTGTGGCTAGCTGTGAACAGATGCATTATTGCAATCTCATGGCACAATTCCAGTAACAATTTTTACTTTCAATTAATCTAAGTCTAATTATGCTATTGGAATGAATCAAAATAGGATGTGCGAGGAAATGTTATTGGCACACATAAATTTTGCTGTATGGGCTACGAACGGTGTAATTTTTTCAAAAAATCATGCAGACATTACCTTCTCCCTTCTTCTGAAGGTCATGTGTATAATATTTCATACTAAGATCGGAATAAAACTGTAGATATGTATGACAAAAGAAATATTATTTTTTTAAGAAGAAAAAAAATCATTTCAAAACAAAGTGGCCCTAAATATACCTGCTAAACACTACCTTTCAGTAAAAAACACATCTTAATCAGTTCGGCTATTCCAGAGATCCCAGACAGAATAATAATCATTCTATCATTCTATGGTTTTTATATCTAAATAGGCATACTACATAATAAAAGGACAGTATTTTGAAATCATATTTAAGCAATATTTTGAAATCACAAACACAAATTTTATTTATAAAGAATATATAAATATAGATTTAATAAAATAACTTAGTTTAGTATCAATGTTAACAATTTCATCATTATTGTTGTTGTTGTTGTAGTTATTATTATTATTATAATTACATGATTACTACCATTCTTATTTTATTAAAAATAGTATTGTTATTACATTTATTTGTTCAGAGACAGTGACCAACAATTTACATTTACTTTTTAATAATTAAATTTTGAATAACAATGAGCCAAAAGCTGCTTTAAAGATTTTTAAAGATCAACAATTGTCAGCAAGAATAAAAATTGAAAATCTACTTCAATATCAAACACTAGAACAGATTATTTAAAAAATTGAATATCACTTGCCTCTAACTCAATTATTATCTACTAAAGAGACCAAAATATATTTAGATTGTAGATGTAAGAAAATAACTTAAAAACAAATAAAATTGTCCATTGAAACAAAAAAGTGGCAAAAATTCATACACTCAATAACCTCAAAACATTCAAGAATTTGTTTAATACCAAAGCAGAAGTGTTTTTGAAGAATGAGAAGATGCAAAATAATCAAAATCCTAGCTCTATTCATATCACTGACACAGTGAACAGGCAACACTATGCTCAACATCTGTAAAAATTTTACTCAAAGAACCAGAGGACGTTAAGTTTTCTTCTGTAACTTTCAAATACTTGAAGTAATATTATTCTACACTCACATTACCCACTTCTACACAATAGAGGAGCAATATTCTGCTTTTAAGTTCTCACTAGTAAATTTCATATGAAATGTTAAGAAAGTTATAACAACAAAATTGAATTTTACACAACCAGAAGTAGTGTCTTCTAAAATATTACTTCTTTATTATTTATAAAATTAGGAATTAATTCATGATTAATATACTTAATATTATACTTAAGGGATGATTGATTATGAAAGATGGAAGTAAGCATGGATACAGAAGTTGAATTGTTTTGTCTGTTTGAGAAAGGTCAAGAATAGAAGGAACTCTTTAAATTCTTTCAATATGGCACCTTATTCTGTGTATGATGTACAAAACTTCGGGCATAATTAAAAATTTAATTATCAAGTTTTCAATGGGAACGAGAAATGATTTTACAAGCACTCTTGTGAGACAGATTACTTCTTGGATAAACGAGTAATATTACACGGATTATATAGATGAAGTTCACTCCCTACTTCATGTTTCTTACTCATATGAGCACTTCTGACATTGAAAACACATAACAGTTTGAAAATAAAACGATGTCATAAAAACTTACTCACCCAGAATCAACTTCCATTTTTACTTTAAATACTCGAGCACATTCAACAAAATTTCATGAATAAGTAATACATATATCGTTTAAATTAACACATGATTAAAATCTCTCCAATCTTTTCCAATTGATCACAATCGATAATTAACCACATTAAACAGAAACAACACACAACACACAATTCATACAAATCCTAAGGACAACAAACAAACCGGTACAGAGCTATCGTTCGTCACCGACACTTGTTAGCAGAACTCGTTCATTAGAACGAATGAAAAGACTGTGTAGTGGAACGATTGTTTTCAGATCATTTCGTTCCGCCCTTGATGTAACATCTTTGCATCATGGTCCCGCCCCACGGTGATTTGATTTGATTTATTGGTCAAAAAACAGTTAAAAACTGTATGCGACAAGTGGGGAAGAAGTAACATCTACGCACGTTTTCTTGGGCTTCAGGATCTCTTCCCAACATTTCAAGTATATAACCTTATATAGTATTAGAGTAAACTCCTTGTGTGCGTGCGTGGAGAAAATAAGAGTTCCGTGCCTCACGGTTAGGTCACTTCCCGTGCTCCAATCGAGACATTTGAGGTGTCATTCGACGCATCTTGGCTCCTGAAGGGGAACTGATAATTTTTTTTCAGTTTCGGCCATAAGATTCTAAGAAATTTACAAAAAAGTGCTTTAGTGTATAAATGAAGAATTAAACAATGGCGTTTCGTGGCATTGTTGCACAACAACTAGAAATTTTCGGCCAATGTCCCTTGACACATTAACATGAAAAAGAAATCACTTCGTGCAAGTGGTCTATCTTCGAATGAACGACTTATCTGCAAGCGTTGACACACGAAGAGAGGCCCCAGCGAGTGACCGAGTGCTGACATCATCGAGAGGCTTGGGTTTCAGCCACCGTGGTTTCAGCCGCAACAACCTGGTTCTGGCGTGCGATACGAGCCGAACTTCCCCTTTGTATTATCCCATACCGTCCCATAATCTCCCAAATGTTTTGCAAATGATTCCCAACACTGACACGTGGAGCAGTACCTTTCAAGCCCGAAATGGATTTCAGCCACCGAGGTACATGGAATTAAGAAGGTAGATGACAAAGTTGCCTATGCCGATTTGCCTCGTGGTGCTTGTGGACGAGTTCTGTATGAGCTGTTTTTGAGTGTGAAGTGAATTACTGTGATTACAAAAACTTGATCGAGATGGAGTAATTGACCGGGAAGCTGAAGTACTTGTTTGTACTGTGATAAAATAATGAATGATTTTATTTTATCTAATTTAATTTACTATGCTAGCTCAGTTCTCTGGTTCTCATGCTCTCTCTACAGAGAAGCCTGGAAGTCTGAAAGTGTTTATGTCCCGAAGGAATTACACACAACGTGGCACAACAATAATTTTGTTTATTAAGAATGGAATTTGAGATTAAAAATATAAAAATTCTCTTGCTTAATTTCATGCATTAAGTTCACTGTACCAAATTGTCTGGCGTTGTGAAACGATGGCCCCGCAGTTCGTAGCCCCTTGACTTCCGCGCCGAAAATCCGTCTGCTTCTTTCTTGCTGCTCACTTCTTGCACACTTGTTCCACAATTTGTCCTCCCTATTCGCGTCGATGTCCAACTTTAATAATTCAGGTTACATACGCGCCGCTACCACCAGGATGCCAGTCAACCACCAACTCTCCCTCGTCCAGGGCCCTCTTCTAGCCCGTCAACAACCTTCGTTACCTAGTAACCGCGACCATCCAGATTGAAGCGCGGCGTTTGTTTTGTAATATTTTTGTATATTACAGCTCCGTCCGTCCAGATCAAGGCGCGGCGTTTGTTCTGTAATATTTTGTATATTACAGCTCCCCACTTCCAGAGCGTTATTTATCTAATTATCTATTAATAAATAACAAGACTAACTCTCACAACAACAAAATCCTATTCATTCTTCTTACCCTCTTGCACTGGTACACACACGACACAATTTCACAACACTAGGACTTGTCTCTTCAGGCCCTAAGCTAATTACAATCTCTGTTATCGAAACTCTTTGCCAACATAAGCCCATTTCAAATGATCATTTGGTATAATACATCAGTGGTTCCATTCGACCACATATCCAGATAACATGGAACTATTAAATACAACAATACAATAAAACATTACTATTTACAACTATTTACAATATTTACATGCTCAATCATGAGTATCATGCCGTAAATATGGCTTTATGCTGCGAAAATTATATGTTCCAACATGCTCCCCTTCTTCGTTATGCAAAACAACAGCATTTTTATGGAACACTTTCCATTCCACATAATTCGGCGGTTCCGTCACTAAAGATTTTAACCAATTTTGGGCCTTGGATGACATCTGTTCGACCAAGTTTAATTTTAAATGTTCCGACACGTTATTCATAATAAAATAACTTTCTAACTTTTCAATAAATGACCATGGCTGTTCCCGAGTATCCCCATGAAATTGAATATGACTTGGCAATACTAATGCCGTAGCCGACGCAATGGCGTTTCCACTAAAACTAGTTGCGGCAATTTCTTTTCCTAACTCTTCGATGTTTCGTCTTAAATTAGCCGTTTCTGTTCCAATTCTGCTTTCTTCCGCCTCCGTCACGGATTTCACTTCCTGACGTATTCTATCCTGTATTATAGCATACGTTCGTTCTAGCCTGACCTCGACCTTCCCAACACGAACATTTTGTTGCTGAGATATCTCAAATACTTCCTCAACATGTGCTTCTACAACCGCCATTTTCCTGTGTTGCATCACAACTTGATCTAAATTTTCAACATGTCCTTTCAAATGTTTTACTTCTAATTTTACATTCTCTATCATTTCCTGCTGTTCCCGCTGCCCACGTTGTGTCATATCATCAAGATGTTCTAATTTACAATTCCTAAATTTCAAGGCAGTATCTGCTCGTAGCTGAGCCATTTCGTCCCTCAGTTGCTCCCTGGTGTTACGCAATTCCCGCGTTAAATTTTCATAATTCGCGTCTTGACTGTCAAATCTGGAATTCATTTCTGCCTTCATTTGCGCGAGCATCTGAAGTATAAGGCTATTAGTATCCACATTTTCTACTTGTAGGTTCGGGACAACATCCTTCTGCATTAATTGTACTTCTTCCTCTAAATTTCGTTCGACTTCAACTTCCGGTTTAATATTCATATTTGCAGCCACCCCGTCCTGCCCTTCGCCGCCATTTTCCCCTTCCGCGACTCGAGCCCTTCTCCCACGAGTTTGACTGGGAATACATACTGACACAATGTATTTACAATATCTTAATTCAACACTAATTACACTCACTAAATAATAATATGATATTTGAAATGGTTGGCATTTACTGTTTTCTACTTTCAAATTATTGTTGTGCACATATTTCAGACTTCCTAATGTTTAATAAAATTTCGTGTTATAATCGTCTCACACGATTTTATACGACGTTTTATTAATTCCAGCCCCACGCTGGGCGCCACTGTGATATAACAACGAATGACTTATTTTATCTAATTTAATTTACTAGCTCAGTTCTTTGGGATCTATATGTTGACACAACTGCACGCTTACCTGCAGGCTGGTTGTCACTGGATTGCCCTCTCTACAGAGAAGCCTGGAAGTCTGCAAGTGTTTATGTCCCGAAGGAATTACACACAACGTGGCACAACAATAATTTTGTTTATTAAGAATGGAATTTGAGATTAAAAATATAAAAATTCTCTTGCTTAATTTCATGCATTAAGTTCACTGTACCAAATTGTCTGGCGTTGTGAAACGATGGCCCCGCAGTTCGTAGCCCCTTGACTTCCGCGCCGAAAATCCGTCTGCTTCTTTCTTGCTGCTCACTTCTTGCACACTTGTTCCACAATTTGTCCTCCCTATTCGCGTCGATGTCCAACTTTAATAATTCAGGTTACATACGCGCCGCTACCACCAGGATGCCAGTCAACCACCAACTCTCCCTCGTCCAGGGCCCCCTTCTAGCCCGTCAACAACCTTCGTTACCTAGTAACCGCGACCGTCCAGATTGAAGCGCGGCGTTTGTTTTGTAATATTTTTGTATATTACAGCTCCGTCCGTCCAGATCAAGGCGCGGCGTTTGTTCTGTAATTTTTTGTATATTACAGCTTATTATTTTCAGTCAAACGTTTTAACGAAAACAGCTTTCTGCCATTGCATTCAGTTGTTCTACATAAATATACCAACAATGAGCAATGCGTATTTTAGCCGTAAATAAAATTATTATACTTGGGTTTTTATTTCTTGGCGCATGGGGTTTTGTCTTCAGGATGGAATATCTCAAGCGTCGTTTTCGGCCTTACCGCTAGGAGTCGCATGATCGCCAACACTGCTCGATACAGTCGCGATCATGCGGCAACTAGCGGCACGACCGAAAACGACGTGAAATACCGAAATATTCCATCCTGAAGACAAGAGCCCACGCACCAAGAAATAAAAACCCAAGTATATTTTACATTAACGCGAACCAATGGCGCCGGTCACTTTCTGTTATCAATGGGGAGTTGCAACAGTAGGTTGCAAAAGCCACAATGGCCGCTTATTCGTATGCTACACACATTTCGCAATTAAACATTCTTGATACCGCTAGCAACAAAATGTAAATGGATAGTAAAATATAAGTAAATATAATATTGTTATTTTCATCAAAACTACTCGTTTTTACACTAATTATAGTGCGATTTTTATAACTTTTCTCCCCAAGGCCTGTCTTTACGACGGAATATGTCACGGTATTCCGCATCATTCTCAGTCGTACCGCTAGACAGAGGCGTATCTGCGGTATGGCAGACATGGCACTTGCCATGGTCGCCACTCACAAGGGGGCGCTACTTAGAATATATACACCAAAGCAAATGACAAAAACCCTAAATTGAAGTATCCTGACAGGGGCGCTATACTGCGATTTTTCTAGGAAGAGCTCTCAAGATAACTCAAATCCCATCTTCGCGATGGAATATGTCACAGCATTTCGCGTCTTTTCTCGGTCTTGCCGGTAGAAGTCGCAAGATCGCAAGCACTGCTTCATACGGTCGCGATCGTCCGAAATCTAGCGGAACGACTGTGAATGATACGAAATGCCGTGACATATTCCATCGCGAAGATGGGATTTGAGTTATCTTGAGAGCTCTTCCTACAAAAATCGCAGTATAATTCTGTTTGCCATGAGCGCCTCGATACCTAGATACGCCTCTGCCGCTAGATATCGCATTATCGCGACCGTATCAAGCAGTGCTTGCGATCATGCGACATCTAGAGGCACGAGCGAGAAAGACGCGAAATGTCTTGTGATATTCCATTATTGCCATAGGAGCTTGAGGGGAAAAGTTATAAAAATTGCACTATACTCGTCATTCCCACACCTTATAGAAACAATGAAATTCCGTCATTCCCGCACCTTATAGAAACACATAAATCTAATTGTGTCCTCTTTGTTCCAAGAGTGTTATAACCTTTCCTGATTTCTGGGAATGGTAGGGAATCTAAAAAAATATTACTCTGCTTCTCCCACTTCCTGTTGTCTCAGTCCAGTACCGCACACAACTTGGGTCTCGTGAAATTACAACTTTATTTTATTAAAAAAACTAGTAGTACTAAAACAGCACGTTCTTTCTTGCCCGTATTTTCACACAAAATTACGCGAAAAATACTCAAATTTTTGAAAAATTGTACAGGATCGTTTTTCAAAACCTTTCTTAAAAACAGATTTCATTAAGAGAAAAAATCAGTGTTTTAGTTGTAAAATAGTGAAATTAAATATTTTAGTTGTAAGAAGACTCCGAAAATCTGTTAAACTTTTACAATTTTCGAAAAATCAAGGATTTTAACGAGAACGAGACCTGAACCATTTTCCTAAATGTCTTTCACACTATCCAACAATAAAATTAACCCTCTCATGCATGATTTCCATCCAAAAAAATTTTTTTTAGGTTACACTTCAAGAAAATGGCTTTCTTTATCATACTACAGAGTTAGATTGGCCGAATATTTATTGTTAATGATAAAAAAATAGGCGTCCTCATATGTGGACACCATGCACGAATTAGCATTGGCTAATAACAATACATGAGCATGTACGTGCATGGTGTCCTCATGTGGAGACGTATATTACGGGGTAATTAACAATCTGAAACCAAATAAATTTTATAGTTTCAAAAGTTTTATCCTAAATGAAAAGTTTCAAAACATTCTGGACACGATGAATATTTGCACTTTTTACTAATACACTGTTTTTTCCCAGTACATGTACTTGCTTTACATCTATTTGCATTTTTTAAAACCAATTTTTCATGGTAGTGACCAATGTTATCAACACACCTTTTTGATTCACATTATGAGTTTCTCTTTTTTAATTGAGTTGGCGATGGGCTCCCTGATGGACGAACTCTTTTCTTTGAAACATCAGCCTGACCACTATATATATATATATACGCTACCACCCATTGGTTGCGAGATACGCTAAAGACTATATATATATATATATATAGTCTTTAGCGTATCTCGCAACCAATGGGTGGTAGCGCCTGTTCTTGTTTTGGCCTGTTCTTGGGTTTGCCTCCTTTCAATACTGCCGTGGCTGGCACGTCGAGACAGCAGAGGAAGTGAGCTGCGCGTCATAATCTGCAACTTTCCTCTTTCTGTGTTTTCCCATTCAAGGGCTTCGATACCCGTCTCACACACCAGAATCTTTTTGCGTTGTGCAGGGTGGGTGGGGTAGGGTGGAGTGGAGTGGGCTTGGCTGGGCTGGGCTGAGGCATGAGCCAGCAAACAAAACGTCTCTTTCAGGCGATTCTGTCCAGTATGCTTAAGAAACAGAACAGTAACACTGAAGATGGGGAGGGAAGTTTTGACTGATTTATCGATTTATTAACAGCAACGTAACAATAATTATTATTTAATGAACGCCGGCTCACAGAGAAATCACAAAGATATCTCGTGAAACATCACTGACAAGCTGTTCATTATTTATAACAATAATTATTTATTATAGAACCTGGAAATGATTTACTTTTATTTTTATTTATTTATTTTATTTTATGTCGTGTCAACTACAAAGGTTATTAGCAAGCTGGAAATTAAACAAATAGAGAAATCTTAAATAAATAAATAAATATTAATATAATAAACCTGAATTTCTAAATTACTAATAATTTCTCCTTTCCTTTCTCCTTTTGTTCGGAACTGGCATTTCCGGAAATTTTTATTAAAACATTTCCTGACTAAGGAAGATTTAGTGCCGAAGTAAACTTCCACCAAAAATACACGTTGATCCTTCGTCAACATTTTCAAAGCCATTCTTCTTTCCTAAACGTGAGTTGCTACGATTATGAATGAAACGTGAATGAATGACTGCCAAGCACAGAATAAGTGCTTGCTCTTTCTTTCAACTAAAATAGCTCTGTTCTCCTACCCCGAAATCTGCGACGGGAGTTGGGTCGTTAAAAGTGAAAGGGAAGCAGCCAAAGGTATTTCACGCGTTGCCAAATTGCCAAAACAAGAAGTTGTGCTCTGAGATATGGGTTGCGAGTTAGACTAAAGACCCGGTACAGTCAAACCTGGATAAGTGAAAACTGGATAAGTGAGAAAACTCTATAAGTGAGAGTAATAGCCAGGACCCGTCATTTTAAGCTCCCAAAACCTCTATTAGCGAGAAACAGAAACCTCTGTAAGAGAGAGTCGTTTTTCCCTCATAGACCTCCGTAAGTGAGACTGCTACTTATCTATACCTCTATAAGCGACAGTCGAGCTTTATTTACAAATTTAACATGTGCTATTTTATGACTCATTCTTAACTTTCGTGGAACTTCCTACCATTGTTTTTGTATTCTCGTCAATATTGTTCCTATTCTATTTCGTGGAACTAAATAACTTTATTGTTGTTATTTTATCGCATTCTTTTCAAATGGACACGTGTGCCTGTGTACCGTCCTGTTTGTCAGACTTACTCAGTTTATAGTTTTCAACTGCGAAGGAAAGTTCTGTTCTGCATCATGTCAAAACGGAAAATTAAAGTACTGTCATTAAGTGATAAACTTAAAATAGTGAATGCGTTTGAATCCGGAAAATCGCGAAATGAAATTCAGAGGGAGTTTAATTTACCAGAATCCACCTATTATAAAATTATTAAATCAAAAGACTCTATAAAGTCTGAGTGCTCTGATGGACATGGAAATATTAAGAGGACTAGAGTTTCTGAATTTCCCAATATCGAAAAGTGCCTTTTGGAATGGATAAAACAAACTCTCGATAAGAATATCCCCATAGATGGACCTTTGTTGAAAGAAAAATCAAAAGAGTTTGCTACAAAACTGGGAATCCAGAACTTTTCTGCTAGCAACGGCTGGTTAGAGGGTTTTAAAAGGCGTCATGACATAGCTTTCAAAAAAGCAGCTGGAGAAAGTAAATCTGTGGACCAAGGTGTGTGCAACCAGTGGACTGAAGATCTGCCAAATCTTTTAGAAGGGTATGAACCAGACGATATTTACAACGCGGATGAAACTGCTTTGTTTTTTAAGTGCCTTCCGGATAAAACATTTACGTTTAAAGGCGAAAATGCCATGGAGGAAAACAAAGCAAGGAACGCCTTACACTTCTCCAGTGTGTAAACATGAGTGGTACGGACAAACTCCCACTTCTCATCATCGGGAAATCAAAGCGACCTAGATGTTTTAAAGGTGTCAAGACTCTACCCGTTGATTATGCCAATAATACAAAGGCTTGGATGACCAAGATATTATTTAAAGATTGGTTGAAAAAAGTTGACAAACAAATGAAGATAAACCGAAAAAAAATTCTGCTATTCATTGACAACTGTGCTGCCCATACGGACTTACCAACACTTGCAAACGTAAAAGTAATGTTTTTACCTGCTAACACCACTAGTAAACTCCAACCATTAGATCAAGGCATCATTCACACTTTTAAACGCTTTTATCGCAGAGAAGTCGTTAAACATATTCTTACGAGTCTGGAAGAAAACAGTAGCCCTGACATTAACGTACTTCTAGCTATGAAATTTGCTAGAAAAGCATGGTACTTAGTCAGTGACGTTACTGTCAAAAACTGCTTCAAGAAAGCTGGGTTTTGGAAAAGTACAGATGAACAAGGCCTGCCAGAGGAAAATGATGCTGAAATTGGACCTAGCAACGAGGAATGGACTAAGCTTGTGTCTCACGAATCCAATATGTTAATGCCGAGCTTCGACGATTTCGTTCAAATTGACGACGACGTAACTACCGCTGGAGAACTAACCGACGACGATATCGTTAAGAATTGTGTGAACACCTGTATTGCTGGAAATGACAGTGAAGACGAGGCACAGATTCCGGAAACAGAAATAAAGATCATTCCAATGAAGCTAGCTTTGAATGCATTGGAGACGGTGCATCAGTACTTTGAATACGCGGCGGTTGTTGATCAAGCAATATTTGACAAAATTTATGAGTTAGAGAAAAACATTCAAAATACAAAAACAGAAACCCAAACGAAATTGACGGATTTTTTTGAGTGCAAATAAGTTCTAAATAAAATAAAATTACATAGTAGTACATGAATTTTTGTTTTGTTTTCGTAAGCATTTAAAAATATATACTTATGTACATAATATATGTTGTGCATGTCATGCACATAATTTTATCATAATAAATATTTACTACATTCGTACTTGCTGTGACTTGTTATTGCTGCGTACCCATATAAGAGAGAAACGCTACCCATGTACCTGCATTAGCGAGAAACTCGGGTTAGTGAGAAACCTCTATAAGCGAGAATGAGATTGTGCTCCCTTGAACTCTCGCTTATCCAGGTTTGACTGTATATATATATATATATATATATATATATATATATATATATATATATATATATACACACACACACATATATATATATATGTATATAATACAACTTCTTGTTTTGGCAATTACCTACGACGATATATATGTATAAACGTGAAGATAAATGGCATTTTTACACGGCATAAAACGGAATCTGTCCAACGCGGAAACGGAGTGGTTTTTCATGCCCTGCAAGGCGAAAAAAAACCTTCATAAAACGGAATTTCGGTTAATTTAATGCAGTTCGCAGAGAGACGGGAAATACTCTTATTGGAATGAATGCATCTGCAAGTCTGTTTTAATATCTCTGTTTATGTAATGTGTTTTACACGTGACCGCACAGTGAAGGAAATGAGCTCCCGCTGTTATCGTAGAATTCGACCTTGAGGTCATCTGTCTCTCACGGCGTAGGCCGTCGGGGAATTCCCTCTCTCCCGACGCTCTAAGCGTGGATAGGTTTAAGGCCATGGCTTCAATTTACGCGTTTCCCTGCCTCGTAACTCCTTGACCAGAGCCGAATTGCTCAAGGCCATGCGAGGGTGTCAGATAGACCTATACCGCGATTTTTCTAACATTGCCTCTCAAGGCCCGTCTTCACGATGAAATATGTCACAGTATTTCGCGTCTTTCTCAGTCGTGCCGCTAGATATCGCATGATCACGACCGTATCAAGCAGTGCTTGCGATCATGCGACTTTTCTAGCGGCAGACCGGGAAAGACGCGAAATGCCCTGTGATACCCCATCATGGCCATAGGGGCTAGAGAGACATAGTTAGAAAAATCGCAGTGTAGTACTCTGGGCTGTGACACATTGTGCGCTGAAAGAGTCTGCGAGAAATTCGGGTGCAGCCACTAGCCAGTGAGGTGATGTGTTTTTATGAGTTTCACAACCAGTTTGACAATGATTGAAAAAAACAACATAATATTTACATATTAAAATTTTTCAACTTAGGAAAACAACTGAAAAGGTGTTAGTAAGAGAGAAACCCAAAACGCAAAACCTCTAGATTAATGTTCAAAAAAGTAACATTATTTAAATAAACAAGTCGTGAAATATTTCTTTTACCTAATTGTCAGAAATATTTATGTTTAATATTCATTTATTGGTGATTTCTTCCATAAATGCGTTTTATGTTGGTATACGTTTTATAATTATAATAAAGTCACGTTACTAGTTTCAGGACGGAAATATCAACATAAAAAGTGGCATAAACGGACAATCCTGCCTAAAACGGAAACCTCCCTAAACCGGAAATTTTGTTTGTCCCAATCGTTTCCGGTTTAGACAGATTTTACTGTATATATATATATATATATATATATATATATATATATATATATATATATATACATACAGTAATGACTTCTGAAGAAGCCAACGAACATCCACTTCCTTCCTTCTTCAGAGCTTTCAATTTTTTTTTAATGACATGGAACTGGACGGGACGAAATTTGACATCACGAAACTGATCAAGACAAAACTGGACGAGAAAAATTGGACGGGACGAAACTGAACGGAACGAAACTGGATGGGACGAAACTTGACGGGAAAAAACTGAACGGAAAATAACTTGTCCCGTCCTAAACGAATCTAAACGAATAAGCGAATCTAAACGAGACGAAACTGGACAGAATGATACTTCTTCGGAACGAAACTGGACGGGACGGGTACCCGTCCAGTTTCGTACTCGTCCAGTTTTGTCCCGTCCAGTTTCCGTGATATACACACATTGTGATGTATATATATATATATATATACACAATTATATATATATATTATATATATATATATATATATATATCACAATTCTCTTCAATTTACGCGTCTCCCTGCCTCGTAACTCCTTGACCAGAGCCGAATTGCTCAAGGCCATGCGAGGGTGTCAGATAGACCTATACCGCGATTTTTCTAACATTGCCTCTCAAGGCCCGTCTTCACGATGAAATATGTCACAGTATTTCGCGTCTTTCTCAGTCGTGCCGCTAGATATCGCATGATCACGACCTATCAAGCAGTGCTTATACATATTTTATATATATATATATATATATATAAAGAAAGAGTCTGCTTATATATATAGTATATATAGCAGAGTATATATATATATATATATATATATTATAGCCGTATATATATATATATATCACAATTCTCTTCTGAAAGTCTTCGGACGTTCTTCTCCGGATTGCAGTTCAATCGCCTATTCATTGATGTACCATTAGATTAAGTGACCGGTTATTTCATTAATGGCATTTTGCAAAATTTTGGGCATCATTAACCCATGATGGTAAATATGCTGGTAAATGGTAAAAATGCTGAGGCTGCTCAAAGTTCTTATTTCTCTTAAATGTTTAGGTTCCCACGTATCTGGCTCATCAACTGAAAGGTGACCATGATTTGTTTTATTTTTGGTGATAGATAGGTAAAGTAATATACATTTCCTTTCGATATGCAGTCATTAAAAATATGCAATAGCATGAAGTTCCGCGGTAAGGACCAGTCTGTCCAGTTTCGTCTCGTTTAGATTCGCTTATTCGTTTGTATTCGTTTAGGATAATCGTAGTCATAGGATAATCATAATCACAGTCGTCCCGTCAAGTTTTGTCCCGTCAAGTTTCGTCCCGTCAAGTTTCGTCCCGTCAAATTTCGTACCCGTCAAGTTTCGCACACGACAAGTTTCGTACCCTTCAAGTTTCGTACCCGTCAAGTTTCGTGCCCTTCAAGTTTCGTACCCTTCAAGTTTCGTACCCGTCAAGTTTCGTACCCGTCAAGTTTCGTACCCGTCAAGTTTCGTACCCGTCAAGTTTCGTACCCGTCAAGTTTTGTACCCGTCAAGTTTCGTACCCGTCAAGTTTCGTACCCGTCAAGTTTCGTACCCGTCAGGTTTCGTACCCATCAAGTTTCGTACCCGTTAAATTTCGTACCCGTCAAGTTTCGAACCCGTCAAGTTTCGTATCCGTCAAGTTACGTACCCGTCAAGTTTCGTGCCCATCAAGTTTCGTACCCGTCACGTTTCGTGACGTCAAGTTTCGTGTTTATTTCGTTCATATTTTTTACCATTTAACAGCATATTTACCATCATGCAAATCAATGGTTAATGATGCCCAAAATTTTGCAAAATGGCATTAATGAAAAAAACAGTCACTTAATCTAATGGTACATCAATGAATTGGCGATTGAACTGCAATTCGGAGGAGAACGTCCGAAGACTTTCAGAAGAGTATTTTGTTGTGAAAATAATAAAGAAGGGCCCTTGTATTAATGCACCAAAAGTTACTGCACAGTTTTAAATTGGCATTGGCAAGAAATTCCAA
Source organism: Acheta domesticus (assembly GCA_031308135.1). Lineage (NCBI taxonomy): Eukaryota > Metazoa > Arthropoda > Insecta > Orthoptera > Gryllidae > Acheta > Acheta domesticus. The sequence continues at coordinate 69,206,659 of JAHLJT010009436.1, read as the reverse complement.
TGTCGGCGCATCCCGAATCCGTGTGATGGGTACTAAATTTCCATACCCGTACCCGCGATGTCAGAAGAAAACCACTTCTAAGTTGAATGAGAAATACCCGAAAGATCTGATTTCGATCCACTTCTCCACAAAAACCTGGACTATATGCACTTAAATATACGGCATACGTTAAAATACGCAGTTAAAGCAACAATTGCACACATGCAAAATAAAAATAGGGTAAATTTGTTGGTGATAGTGTTGGTGATTTGTTGGTGGTATTTTTGGTGATAGTTAAAGTTATATACATTTCCTTTCGATATGCACAGTCAGTAAAAATACGCAATTGCATGAAGTTCCCATTGCCCATTGCAGTCCCATTTTTAAAGTTGCACCATCTGTTTGGAAACATAAGGATGATTTTAGATTTTTTTCAATTTTTTCAAGGTTTTAATTAGTGAGAAATTAAATTATTTGCGGTAAGGACTTTGTTCTTCTGCATGCGAGTTTCTCGGCAGGTACTTGCATATCACGTACCATATGGACATCTTTTAGTTTAATTACAAGGGATGTACTGATAAAGTAATTGTCTGCATATACTTCTACATTCAATCCAGAATTCAAAATATAATATCTGCAATTTGAAATTCTTCCAAATATTCCTTCTTTCTGCATTGTCCTATCCCTTATAGTAAAGGGAGAACAACAAATACGAGTATTACTCCGAACAATATAGTTTATAATTTCAAGAGCATGAGTACCAATAAATAAAGGTATAATCGTAGTATTACTAGGGAAAAGGAACTGATTTTTTTCCACGAATCCACGAAATATTGTATTGAACCAGGCAATTTTAGATATTTGAATTTTACAGAATACACACTAAGAAATGTTTTATATTAAAAAACGTGTTCAAAAAATTATGATGAAAAATATGAATCATACACAAAGTCCTTACCGCGAATAGTTTAATTCAAGCATGATGTCCTCGTATGAGGACGGATATAAATTTTTCCATAAATATCACAATATCATTCGAAATTAGGCGTAACTATTTTATATTGGTCCTACATTGTTTAAACATATTGTAAAAAAATGCCTGAGACTTAATTTTAAAAAGAAAACCACGTTTTCTTTGTATTTAGTTCGACGTTCGTCAGTACTCAACATTTACATGCACCTACACAATTCAAACTAAAGTATCCCCCTAACATAAAAATCTGGAACTACAATAAGTAGTGTAATCGATACTAGAGATGCTAACGGAAGTATTGATAACTACATATCAATTGTAACACTATTTACTTGGCGTCAATTATGAAAAAATTAGCCGTCCACATGTGAAGACACTATGCATGAGAGGGTTAATTTAAAAAAATGATGACTTTTTTAATTTTAAAAATGTAATTGATTGGGAAATATCAATTTTGGAGGAAATCGGCTGAACGGTTTAGCCGCGATCATTGTTCATAAACAACGGAAGAAGACGTTATTGCAGCTTGAAGAGAGGTTTGTTATTAACCTTACACAGGCGGAAAATGAGGCGGACGACGGCGCCGAAACTCGCTATTTAAAATTGAAGAAGTTTCGACAACAATTACATCTTTGCGTAGTCTCCAGATGCCTGATCGAATAGGCCCGCCCATGCTAAAAAGGACCCCTACCGATCATAAGCACGGAACTTACGCGGATAAACAACAGCTGCATTACACAGCGGTATTTTCCGGAAAACTGGAAACATACAAGTTATTTCCATGCTTACGGAACCCGGTAAGAATCTCTTGAGGATGAGTTGCTTGCTATTTGCCGAGTGACGAACATTCAGTGCTGGCCCTATAAAAACATTACCCTCCGCGTTAGGACACAATGAAGGGAGCGAACATTCGCCGAACACTTCAACGGTCGGACCGGGCCATTCCGCTTCCTTACAAGCGCTTTGTAAGGCTCAGCAGATTTCCGCTGATCTGTTACTCATACAGGATGTACCAGTTATTTATCTCGACATGGTGCAAGCCCTTGGATAAAGTATTAGACCTACACAACACATCACAAAAGTTCGGTGCCGCCTTTCACAAGTCGTAACTGATATGGTTAAGTCTTTCTTCACAAACTGCACATTCGTGGTAAATGTCGGCAAATCGAGTTTCTCCGAGCGGAGGATTGCGGCTGGGGTCCCACAGGGCTTCGTTCTCTCGTCGCTGTTCTCACTGTAAGTCAATGACATATCATACCACGAATACGGTTCTTCCTCTACGCTGACGACATGGCCATTTTAATAAGAGGAACAAACCTAGGCCACAAACAAAATACTATTAAACAGATGAACGTGACGCTGAAGTGAGCGGAACAAAACTACTTGACTTTTTCAGCCTGAAAGTCTCGAGCAATCTGCTACATGCGCAGCAAATACAAATTCACAAAGCGGTTAACGCCGCCTAAACAAATAAAACGTGGAACTCGAAAACTGAAGTGGGTGCCTAAGGGAACTTACCTGAGCGTCGCTTTCGATCAACGGATGCGCTGGCATTTACGTGTCAGGCGAATTCGGTTAAAACTTCAGTTAAGGGTTCGTCTCTTACAACCTCATTTGAGGGAACCGTCACTTTTCTTGGACCTTCGCCTCGCATTCTGTAACACTTGCTGCCGGCCTGTGGCCACCTACGATGCGGCGACGTGGTAGACTACAGGAAAGAAGTACAAGGATACACTTGAATTAGTAGAGAACAGAGTTCTGCGGCTCAATAGCCCGCCCTCCGTTTCGGAAACGGTTAAAAGTACTCAGGAAGGAACTCGATATTGAGTCCTTCACTCAATGCTTGAGACGGCTATCATTCAATGAAGCCTACCAAGCCTTCCAAACCGACGAAGCTCCTGTGAAGCACAATTTTCACGTATCCTTATGACAAAGGCGACAGTATACGAGGGGACAGATTCACAAACATTAGAACTACAAAGTGATTAAAACAAACGCCAAATTGCGAAACGACCAATGTCTGTCGCAAACCTACACCACCAACCCTCACAAAGCAGTAAAACGCAAATGCGTGCGTGCTGCACTAACACCAAACTAGTGGGGCTAGAACAGCACGTACATTTTAACCCGTATTTTCATGCAAAATTGCGTGAAAAGTAGTCAAATTTTTAAAAATTTGTCAAAATTGTAGTTGTAGGAAGACGCCGAAAAGATTTTGAATTTCTGAAATTTTCGAAAAATCGGAGTTTTTAACGAAAATGAGACCTGCACCATTCTCTTAAACCTTCACACTATCCAACATCAACAATTGATAAAATCGATGGAGCCATATTGTTGAAATTTTTGAAAATGTCCCAGGGGCGTCATGTAATGTACCCCCCCAAAATTCAACAGACATCAGCCAGATCGATTCGGGAATATCAGATTTGGAGAAAATTGGCTGAACGGTTAAGCCACTAGCGTTGTTCTTAGCTGGACAAATGGCGGACGGTCGGACGGACAGACAGACGTTTTGCCGTCATTCCATTTTTCTGTATCAAGGACCCACCAAACATGGATTCTGGCTGCACCATGACAGAGGATTTTTTTACAAATTTAGCAACAGGATTTATCTATCCACTTTTTCGTTACCAGGGACCTGTAATACGTTTTCCGCCGAAAATTCGCCTTTTTTCGCACAGCATTACATACCTTTCTCTCTACTCCGTAGTGAGAAAGTAAAAATTATAAATTGTATTTTATATTATGTCGAAAGCTGGACGGATTTTTACAAGTAGCCTATGTGAAAAGACATTGGGGAAGCAGAAAAAATGCAGCTGCATTCAAAACAGGAGACGGGAGATCCATTTGCAACACTACGGAGGAAGCAAATGCACTTAATTTGTACTAGGCATTCGTATTTTCGCCTATGGAGAATGGCTCTGTATTTAAAACTTTCTTCCGCAATCATGTCACCGGTAGCCTTTTTACAACAAATATTCTGTTACTACAGAAGCGAATCGCGGCACTGGCTAAAACGAAATCCGTTGAAGCCGATGGAACTCCCAGAGAAATTCTACGATGGGGAGGGGAAGCTATACTGCCGTTCCTTGCGTTAATTCTCGAAGTTACTATTAAGAATGGTAATGTATTTAATGACTGGAAAAGAGCTGTAGTGGTTCCCATTTACAAAAGTGAAGATTGTTCATTAATGTTTTGTTACTGACCTTCAGCTTAATATCGGTAGTATGTAATCTTTTAGAAATCCAAATAGCTGACCGGGAGAGATGGCTCAGTGCATCAAACTGATGTCACTGCAGTCCCTCTGACCGGGAGGTCCTACGCTTCCACTCCCGATGGCGGCAGGATTTTTGACTCTAGCTTGTCAGCTAGGTCGAATTCTAGCGGCCGGCTGCTCTGATCGGTAGTTTTCCGTTGTTTCTCCTATCAACACCAGGCGAATGCCGGAGCAGTACCCTAACAAACGGACCACGGACCGCGCGCGATCTTCCCTTCCTCTACCTTGTCCTATCCTCTCCTCTTACACACTTACACTAACATGCACTGCAGTACCACACATGCCGGGCGAACGGTCGTTAGCTTACAGCTTGTCCCGGCAGGGGCGGTGCCCCGCTGGTGGGAGATACCTGGTTGAGGAAAACCCCGCTAGTGGACGGTAGGTTGGCGCCAGATCTCGCCATCCAGCGGGGAAAAGATCACAGCCACCTCCTGGGAAACATGCACTACACTTACGGAACTAATGATCTAAGTAGCTGACGCGCCCGGAAACACGAACCAATCAGTCAATCAATCCAAATAGCCGACTATTCGCGATATGTATGAAACAATAATAACCTCCTAGTTGAACACCAACACGGCTTTACGTGAGTCTACTCTGGTGAACTCAGCTAGCTACCGTTTGTCAAGACATTGCTGATTCACTTGACCAAGGAGAAAAATTGATGTAATCGTTTTAGTATTTTGCAGAGATTTCACTTCAGTTACTCACGACAGATTTTAATAAAGTTATCAAATCGGAAGTAGACCCGCGAATAGTCACATGGATTAGGGAATTTCTCCGCGGGCAATCACAGCAATTTCGAAAATTAATAAAAAACGATCCAGCCATTTTATTTGAAAATTTGGAAAATGTCAGGGGAGCTTTATGTAAAGTACTCACAAAAATTGAAATTTCGATTTGAAATTCAAGGGGTCGCGACATTAACCACATCAACTGCGGAATATCAAATTTGGAGAAAATCGGCAGAACGGTTTAGCAGCTAGCTTTGTTCACATACGGACAGACATATGTTTTGTCGTCATTCGGTTTTTCGGTATCAAGTATCCACAAATCATGGATTCTGACTACACTACGTGTTAGAGGATATTTTTTCTAAATTGAGAATCTGGATTTATCCACTTTTTCGTCACCAGAGCACTGTAATAAGAGTTTTTCTCCCGACAATTCTCCGTTTGTTCGAGCAGCATTACATAACTTTCTCTCTACTCTGAAGAAAGTAAAAGTTGAGTCATTATTGAGAAGATTATGAAAATATTCCGGGAGCTTAATGTAAAGTAAACCCAAAATTTAAAGAAAGTTTTTTCAAAATCGCAGGGATTCGAATTGGGCCAATCAGTCGGGGAATATTCATTTTAGAAAAACGCTTACGAATAGTTTAGGTGTTAGTGTTGTTCATAGACGGACGGATAGACGTTTCGAGGGAGAGAGAGCAACGGAGAGAGCGAGAGAGAACGATAGAGGTAGAGCGAGAGAGAACGACAGAGAGCGAGGGAGCGAAAGAAAGCGAGAGAGAAAGCGAGGGAGAGAGCGAGAGAGAAAGCGTGAGCGTAAGCGAGAGAGAGAGGGTGTGAGCGTGAGCAAGAGCGTGAGTGAGAGTGAGTGCGAGAAAGAGCAAGAGAGAGAGTGAGAGGGAAAGAGCGAGACAGCGAGGGAGAGCAAGAGCGAGCGAGAGAGAGAGTGTGAGCGAGAGAGAACGAAAGAAAGCGAGAGAGAGCGTTAGAGAGAGCGTGATTGTAGGCGAGAGAGATAGAGAAAGCGAGCGAGAGACCGTGAGCGAGAGCAAGAGCGTGAGCGTGAACGAGAGTGAGAGTGAGAACGAGAGCGAATGAGCGAAAGAGCGAGGGGGAGGGAGGGTGAGAAAGCGCGCGAGAGAGCGTGAGCGAGAGAGCGTGAGTGTGAGCGAGAAAGAGAGCGCACTTCAGTATCAGGGTGCCCAAAACGTATATTGGGGTACTGGGGTGCACCCATTTAATAGAGAGACGCTCTCTCCGATTATTTTAGAATGTCAGAAGAGTCATTGAATGATTTGCTCTTCAAACTAAACTGAACTAGAATTTCATAACCAAGGCCCACTTCTAAGAAATAATATAATTTAATAAATCATAATAGAATTCAGAAGTAATAAATCGTTACCTTCCATTGACGTACGGTTTCCAAGGACCCAATATACTTTGAACACGCGGGGATATTGCTACGTCCGCGGAGACTCTATTGCCCACAGCTCACGGAAGTCAAGATAACGCACGATGCTCACTGGACGACGCGCGTAGGCAACAGTGCATATCACCTACAGCGTGTAGCGTCATGGCCGGACCGTAATAAAAATACACAGATGTGAACGGTTGTAAAATATTTAATATTTATTCACAATGTGCACCGACACCTGAAATCCTTATTTACAAATTTTACAATGGATATTATAATCGACCGTTATTAGAAGGAATTTATCCGATCACCACGACCGCTTGCCTCACGTCACGACGCACCTCCGGCTTCACCCCCTTGCCTCCGTAGCCAGGACATCGACGTGCCACGAGCCGCACCACCCACGACGACCTATGGACGAGCCCAAGAAACAGAAAGAGTTTCCGTCCGGAGCCGTCTTATATACTTTCTGGCCTGGCTCCGGAAATTACGTCATATTACCGCTTCCGCCAGTGGCCTTTCTCGAGCCCGCACGTTCACCGGGGTCCACAAGGCTGCCCCGATGGCAGCTCACGTCCGGATGTTTCCTCGTCGCCCAAATATAGCCCTTTGTTTTGCGAAGCGTCCCTTCAGCACGCGCCGGCAACTATTTACCCAGTGCATTTCAAGTCTCTGAATTTTGTACTAATTTTGTACAAGGCGACTGTTATGACGCCACAAGCGCTCCTATGCCATTTCGGATAAGAGAATGTTAATCTACGACGCGCGTGAAGTGACTCGTATGCGCAAGCATCGACGCGATTCGGCGCAGCTAACGTCAACATTATGTGACTCGCATCAACGCAACGCTCGTGTGAGACAGGCAGAAATGTTAAGCCGGCATAAGATTTATACTGGCATGACAGTCATTCGAGAACGTGTAATTGAAAGAAGGAACTAGTACAAAAAATTAAACCAATTGGATTGATTCATTAGTGATTCTGGGTTCGACAACGGCCGAGGTTATTCGTCCCGTAAATGTAGTCATGTTTATATCGCGTGAGGTGGGGAGATCATCCCCCGTAGATGGCGAGATCAGGTGAGACCTATACGTCGGTTTGCTGTTTTCCCTCAACCAAGTATCTCTCACCAGCGGGGCACCGCCCCAGCTCTAAGCTCCCGACTGGTCTCCCGACATGTGTTTTAGTATTCTGCATGTAGGTGTAAATGTAAGTAAGGGATGGGGATAGGACAAGGAAGAGGAAGGAGTAATCGCGCGCATTCTGTGACTCGTTTGCTTCATCTTCTTATTCGCCAGATGTTGATGGGAGAAACCACAGAAAACGACCGATCAGAGCGGCCTGTCGCTAGAATTCTCCTCCAGACAGCGGCTGAATTCGACCTAGCTTTATAACTGGTTTCGAATATCCTGCCACCGATGGAACTTGAACCCTGGGGCCTCCTGGTCAGAGTCACTGCTGTGACATCACTTGATGCCCTGAATCATCCAAGCCGGTGAATGTCATACGAACTTTCCGAAATTTCATTCCAAAGAACTGATGGGTCCTTGTGCGAGCGCGAGGGAGATCGAGAAGATGCGGTCCCGCATGGTGCCCATGAGCACGCTTTTCGCCTCCCGCCCGGAAGATAGAAATTTCACCGCAGCCGCAAAGTCAAGCAGAAATGTCTCCTTAAAAAGGAGTCATTTCCTACAGCAACACCACAATATGTAACACTCGATACGGCAGGTATGCTTGTAGAATTAGCATATTATTATACATTTTGTAATATTAATTGTGTCAGGTTCCCAATAATTTTTCACAATGAAAAACATATTTATTTGCTTAGAAATATACATTTTTGGAAAGCTTAGAGTTTTTCCTATTTTTTGACACAATCGCCGTTGAGGTCGATGCATTTTTGCATGGGGTTATCATAATCTTGATGCCCGAGTTATAGAACTCTCCCGCCGCGCCGCGAAGGTGGCTTGGTACCTCTTCTTTCAGCTCCTCTCCAGTTCTGAATTGAGTCCCAGCCAAGTGTTTCTTCAATTCAGGGAAGAGATGGTAATCACTTCGGTGTATATCCGGGCTGTAGGGCGAGTGTGTGACAATATCCCATCCAAATTGTTTGAGAAGATCGATTGTTACACGGGCGAAATTCGCGGGCCGCTTCAACACGTTGCCGTTTATGGGCTTCCGTAAGCATTATTGGGATCCACCTTGCACAAACCTTGGTATACCCTAAATGGTCTGTCAAAATTTTGTCAGTGATAGTCTTACTGACACCAGGGATCAACTTGCAGAGTTCTCGAACCGTCACACTTATCTTTCAGCATTTCTTCTTCCACTTTCGCAACCGTTTCGTCCGAAATCGATGGCCGTCCGGAAAGTTAGTCGTCATGGACATCTGTACATCCGTCTCTGAATTCTCTGCACCATTTGTGCCCGTGTTGTATGCTCATACACTTTTCTCCATAGACTTCACACATTTGGGAATGGATGTGTCCCGGCGCAGTGCTTTTTCCACCCAAAAAACGAATTACAGAGCGTGTTTCGCACCTGGCGGGTGAAGCAAGCGAGAGCTCCATCTCTAAAGGCTGCTCAGCCAAGACTGAACTTCGCATACAGTTCGCGGGGGTGGGGATTGGGAGTGGGACAACCAAGCTACACGCCAGTGTTGTTATATCCCCTCAGTGTTGCCGAATCGTGACTGCAGAGTCTTGGGAAGCTTCGTACAAAGAAAAAAGGGGTTATAATTAGGATAATTTTTTCGTCTCGCGGGAATTCATTTGCATCATTCTTCTGCATCATTGGAGTTGCTTTATGGCAAAGTACAGGAGAGTGAAAAGCTAGGAACAAATCCGGCAACTCTGCAGTAATGTTGCGAAATCGACAACAAAACATCCACGATGCCGAACATCGATGCCCAAAATTAAAACATCGATGTTAAAAATACATCGACCAAAATCCATCCGTTTTCAAACCAGTGGCGTAGCGCAGTGGAAGCGGCAGGGGTGGCCCGCCCCCAGGCGGCACATTTAGGGGAGAGCAAATTTCACAATAAATAATAACAACAACAACAATAATAATAATAATAATAATAATAATAATAATAATAATAATAATAAAAATTCTGAAATCTGTGATACTGGACACTTGCCATATTGTGAGGAAGTTCTTAGGACACGAGCTTGACTGATATCAACCCAATTACGGTTTAATAAAGCGCATAAAGCCAATGAGTGCGGTGTGGACATGTATGTGGAAATTTTGATAGTGATACGATAGTAGACAGTTTATATGAATGTGTTATCTCTATAATATATTTAAATTTAACCTGACTTGTGTTCTTTATGTATTTATATTTAATTTGACTTGTGTTCCTAAGTATATTTTAACTTAATTTGACTTGTGTTCTAATGTTTTTAAATTTGATTTGAATTATGTTCTTAAATGTATCTACATTTAATTTGACTTGTGTTTCTATATTATTCAAATTCAATTGGACCTGTGCTCTTATATTGCTCTTATACGTAAATTTAATTTCATTTGTGTTCTGACTGTTATGTAATACGTCAGTACGTGATAATTGAATCCTAATTTGTATAATAATGACATCTTGCTCTTTGTAGCGACTTGCAACACCGTCTGCACTGACTTGTAGGGATTCCTCGTATTTTATGTTGCGCTTGGATTGTTTATGAGTAATATTAAACGAGAATGACTTCTATCCTATAAAGAATAGTGTTCAATATTGTATAATAACATCTGCAAATTAGATTTCAGTACGGATAAGTCCCTTCAGGGAAGTATGGGATTGATGTTTTGACAATTCAAAGAAAGTTTCATAGATGTCAGACATCCAATTCACATTAACTTAATCATATATGTATGCGATGTATAAACTTGTGATTTTAGTGCTCAAAAGTAATGTACTGATTGTTAAATTATTGAACTTTGTTGACAAATTGTTCGGAGTAATATACATAGTATAGGGAAAGTTATGTAATGCTGCGCGAAAAAAAAGCGAATTTTCTGCAGAAAAAATTCGTTGCCGGGCCCTGATAACAAAAAAGTGGATAAATCCAGTTGCTAAATTAAGAAAAAAAATCCCCTAGCACGTGGTGTAGCCAGAACCCCTCTTTTGTGGGTCCTTGATACCGAAAAACCAATTGAAAGGAAATCGTCCGTCCGTCTGTCCATCCATCCGTCTGTGAACACTACCAGCATCTACACCATAAGGACGATTTTTTTCAAATTGAACAAACCCCCGTCGATCTGACTCGAGACAAAGTTTTGAGATTTTGAAAAAGATTCTGTAAAATTTGGGGTAGCCCTCCGAACATTTTCAAAATTTTCTCAAAAACGGCTCCAAATTTTTTCTTCAAATTTCTTGAAAGAATAGAGTAAAATACACTTATTAAGGTGGCATAGGTCCGAATTTCGCGGTTAACTCTGGATTTTCGAAAATTGCAAAAGTTTGAATTTTTTTCGGCTTCTTCCGACAACTACAAAATTAAAGATAGAGATTTTTTCTTCAAATAAAATTTGTTCTCCAGAGTGAGTTCTTTCTTTAAGGTCATGCACAATTATTTGAAAACTTTAGTAGTTTTCGCACAATACTGCTTGCAATATGTGTAATTTTAAAAAATTGATTTTCTAAAAAAAACAAGATTTTCTAAAAACAGCTCCAAATGTTTTCTTTAAACTTTTGGTAAGGATAGTGCCTAATATACTCTATATAATGGCCTAACCCCTTATTGCTCTATTCTTTTGTTTTTTCAAAAATGACAAAAATGTAATTTTTTGGCTGGTCTCCCACGTCGTTAATATTTACTTTTGCGGCGATTTGTTCACATTATTATATTTATGAGTGCACGTGCTTTAAATACTGACAAGTAAAGTTTCTTGAGAACTCAACCATTTTTTGTGAAAACTTACTGAAAATTCCGCATTTTCAGAAACGCTCAAACGTCATTTTCTCATAAATGGCTCGAAACTTTTTTTCAATTTTTTGGAACGGATAGTGCTAATTGCACTCTTTAATATGACGTAAAGTTCATTTTGGGATATTTTTTTGTTTGTTTTTTCAAACATTACACAAATGTAATTTGTTTGAAAGATCTCTCACATCTTATTATTCACATTAGTAGCAATTTGTAAACATTATTATATTTCTTAGTATAAGTGCTTTAAATTACTTTAAATGAAGTTTTTTGAAAACTCAAAACGTTTCTGTGAAAAAGAGCTTCAAATTTCGCATTTTTAGAGGCGCTTAAACGCCATTTTCTTAAAAACAACTACAAATTTTTAAAAGACAATTGCCCTTTAGGACGAGGTTTTAGTGTGTTTTAATATTGTAAAATTAATATTTCCGCTCTACTATTGGGAAACAGAAAAATTAAGAAAATGTCAAAAACATGTACTTTGGGCGGCGTTAGATGGAAACTGGCAAGAGTATGTGGCATTTCCAAATAGCTAGGCCAGACCCAAGGAAATAGAAAGCTAATACGGGAAAGTCTGTACCATTCTGTAGCACCACTAGTTTATTTATATAATTGTTTTTGAGTACCTGCTGCATTGATAAAGCTTTAATTTATTAAAATAAAATATCAGAACAAATAAATTTCAGTAAAGAAGGTTATGTTTCTTCATTTATTAATAATTATTTTGAAACTTTCTGCGATACTTTCGTTTACTAACACACTAATAAATGTGATTATTAGATAATAATTAATTAGAAATAATCACATTAATAAATGTGATTATTTTTATGTAATTACATTTTTTTGTCTTTCTACTTATCGTTCTCAAAATTGTAATCTTGGCGAATCATAGCCCTCCTAACACAATATCGCATTTTTTCGTTACATATTTTTACATATTTGGTTCTATATTATATTTTTTACATATTTTGCTGTTTTCACAATATATTTTCTTATTTTATCAATTTTCTTCAATTTAATTTCATATTTTTATGAAAAGATGTATTTGTTTTTAAATAACATTTTTAATACATTATTGGGGAAATCTGCGTGTCCAAAATAGCATTGACACAACGTTTTGTGACCTGTAACCATAATTTCCGAGAAAAATGTACGACCACAGACGTGTAACACTTCGATGAAGATGCTTCAGTGTGTTTACTGGTTGTACATCTCGCCAGTTTGTGCGACGGCTTCTATTGCGATTAGTCTGGCTGCTAAACTATGGTCCTGGATTACAATAGATTACGCTTTTACTGCTGACGAGAAAGTTGTTTGATGTAAAATGAACAGTTTTTATAAATGTAATTTCTTAGTATGTAAATGGTTTTTAATTAGAGAATCTTAATATTACATATTATATCCGATTTTACATATTTATTACATATTCTCACTGTTTTCATTACATATTTATGCACATATTTTGACGTTTAATACTACATATTTTTCCGGTCTCTAGTGATTATTATATTGTAAAACGCGTATTGACTTTTTATTTGTAACCTCTATTATACACAATAATGATGATTGTTCTTGCCAAAAAGTTCTTTAGAATTACTGTACACATTAGTCTTTTAAACTGAATACCTAAAATACATTAAATTCGTGCCAAAAAAATTTGATTCGACAATGGATATGTATATTAATGTATAATTAAAATTTACTTGAAAACAACGTTAAAAAACGCATCTCCATGTACGAAATGCGAGGAAAGACGAAGGAAATGCTATGATAACAGGTTCATCTCGACCGAAGGCAAGTCCACTAAGTAGTGTAAGTAGTGCAACCGCGTTCCAGTGATTTGAACATTTAAGCAGAGAGTGTTACTATCAGATATTATTTCATATTTTAACTTTGACCGTGGGAGAGGTGGCTTAGGGCATTAACTGATGTCACCGGCGTCCCTTTGACTAGTCCAAATGGTGGCAGAATTTTCGATACTAGCTATAGCGCAAAGTCGAATTCAGTCGCTGTCTGGAAGAGAATTCTAGCGGCGGACTGCTCTGATCGGTAGTTTTCTGTGGTTTCTCCTATCAATACCAGACTAATGTCCCTAACAAACGGGCCAGGGACCGCGCGCTTTCCTCTTCCTTGTCCTATCCTCGCCCCTTACTTACACCTACATACACTACACTACCACACACGCCGGGAAACCGGTCTGGAGTTTAGAGCTTGTCCCGGCTGGGGAGTTGCCCCGTTGATGAGAGATACCTGATTGAGGGAAACCCCGTTAGCCGACGTTAGGTCGGCTCCCGATCTCACCATCCAGCAGGATAAGATCACAGCCTTCTGATGGAAAACATGCACTACACTTACGGCACTAATGATCTTAGCAGTTGAATCACCAATCAATCAATTAATTTTTATAAAATTGTGATAATGAGATTTTTTCATCCATCGAAAACATCGGTGTTCAAAAAACATCGACTTGAATACATCGATGTTTGAAACATCGATATTTTTTATAGAAACATCGATGTTTTGAACATCCCTTCCCTGAGGGGCAGCGCGTTGGCTGGAAGAGCGCCAAGCAGCGAGGGGAAATTAACGGCTGCGTTTTATTCGCGCCACCATAAAAGCGCGGTGGCGTCCCGCGGGCGCCCTCTGGGGATCTGGAGAGAAATGGCCCCGCGAGGGAGGAAGCAGCTGCTCATCTTCCGGAGGTAAGAAACAGTTGGCGCAACAGCTTTCTCATCTTCTATGCAGATAAAATTGGAGTATCTGTCTGTGAATTCAAAATAACTGCCAGTGGCGGCTCTTGCGTGCTTCTTAAGAGGAGGAACGCAGTGGCGGGCATAAATGAATTTCAGTGAAACATACAACAAATTAGATAAATTACGGCGACCAGCGATGAGATAAGAAAGACCTACCAGTTCATTTTGTTTTTTTTTTTCGTGGCTTCCGTCACAGTACAAAGTGCATCGGTTTGCTGCTCTGCCTGCCGACATGTGTCATGTATTGCCCAAGGCGCCTTCTTCTGGTTCAAAGAGAAGTCAATAGATGTTATTTCTAGGAAGAGTTTCCCCTTCGGTTGCATACATCAAGTGGTGATACAACAGAAAATACTTTCTCGCATCGTGCACCCGGTATCATCTAGACTTTTTCCTTTTCTTTATGGAGTCGTCAGCGCCGTAAACCCTATAATAATCGTTTCGACGTCCATGTTTAGAGGCGAGTATCGCCCGAGACGCGCGGTAAACCAAGCTTGTGAACCCAGGCTTCGACGCGCGTTGACGCAGCCGACGTCACCAGGGTTAGGTGAAGCGCACCAACGCAACGCTCTTGTGGCACAAGCCTTATTTAATAAACAATACTAGTACATTTAAGTTCGGGGTAATAAACTAGAGATAAACCAGATAAAAATGTTCGAGTTGATTTTATTTAATTGTGCTCGTGCCTACTTTCTATTGTATGTACACGATGACTGTCATGCCAACGTAAGGGTACATGTTCACATTTCGGCTATTTTAATATTATGATTGGTATGCCTTCCTTTTAGCTTTATCTTTCACTGTGCAAAAACGTAACTTCTTTACTTTTGTCCGTGTTGCTGGATGCGCGAATTAAAGAACAATGCAATGCAGAAATGGGGACATGTTGCAAAGGTGTAACGTTATTGCATTGGTTAACGTTGGAAACAATGTGAAATTTTTAAAGACTGTGTTGTGCGCTATACTTTGTGTGTGTACTTGAGTTTTAATGTTCTTTAAAATAGTTTTGTAGATCTTTTTTATGAGGAAAGGACATTTTTTGTTTAAAAACATGAATGTATACATTATGAAGAAGAAAATGAAGACAAGAAGAAGCTTGATTCAGAACAGGAAAAAGAATGTTATTAAGAAATGGTTAGGTTGTGTGGGCGAAGTTTAATTTGTCATTTCCAAAATATGGGTATTTGTGGAGTAATTGGGCGTCAAAATTAGTCGCTCGCTCCCTTAAGAGAACTTTTACCGAAGAGAATTTTAAAACACTGCTTAAAATTTGTTCGGTAATCTATATATTAGAAACCTGCAATATGGAGAATAAATAACTAAAATACATTATTTTAAATACATAAAATTTTATAAAATGTAAAATAACAGGCTGTCTTATCTTCATTATAAAGAAAGTTATTCTTTATGTTTAGGAAGATTATAAACCAAATAGGCTTCGACGAGATTAATACACCGAACAAAAAAAAGTGTTTTATAATATATTATTATAATTATTAATATAGTTATTTTTTTCAAACAATCCGCAAAGCTTTATTGAAATTTGCGCAACAATGCCCCAATGTATATTTGAAAAGTACATTGTTGGGGAACTACGAGATGGTGGCAGTGACAAGATTAAGTTGTTTTATTTAGTAGAGCTTGTGTTTACGATTTAGACTTTTCGAAATTATTCGAAACGTTTTTGATATTCATTATTTTTGTCCGTGTTGCGAGGTATAGAATACACGTACATTCGGTGAACAAAAGATCACTTTATCTATGCATATGTTAGGATTTCATCAGTAATTCGTTCCATATTATAGGCTTTCAAAATTTCAAAGAATATAAAAATATTACTACGTAGAACGTCGATTACCCGTTTTCTTGTAAACTGAGGTTCGCTTTTTGGGTAAACATTTTGAGAGTTAAAAATAAACAAGGATTTCCAAAACTTAAGGATTTATTTCATGTTTTTACATAATAAATACGTTGCTGTTTTTCGGCTATAAAACGTTAAAGAGTACATTTTACTATTTTAAATGTTTTTATATTAGATAAGTTTGGCCACTGGTTTTAAAAAAATTTTGACATAAAAACATTAAATCACATTAGTAAGAATGTGTGTGTATTAGAAAGAGCATGTGCCAAGTATCGCAAGAGTATGATATATAATTTAGATTGTATTTCTAGAATATTAAGTTATTTCCTTAATATACTGTAATATACGAAATATTACAGAACAAACGCCGCGCCTTAATCTGGACGGACGGAGCTGTAATATACAAAAATATTACAAAACAAACGCCGCGCTTCAATCTGGACGGTAGCGGTTACTAGGTAACGAAGGTTGTTGACGGGCTAGAAGGGGGCGCTGGAAGAGAGAGAGTGGTGGTTGACTGGCATCCTGGTGGTAGTGGCGCGTATGTAAGCTGAATTATTTTAAGTTGGACATCGACGTGAATAGGGAGGACAAATTGTGGAACAATAGTGCAAGAAGTGAGCAGCAAGAAAGAAGCAGACGACTTCGGCGACGACCGGCCCGAAGACGGATTTTCGGCGCGGAAGTTAAGGGGCTACGATCTGCGGGGCCATCGTTTCACAACGCCAGACAATTCGGTACCGTGAACCTAATGCATGAAATCAAGCAAGAGAATTTTTATATTGTTAATCTCAAATTCCATTCTTAATAAACAAAATTATTGTTGTGCCACGTATGTAATTCCTTCGGAATATAAATAATTTCAGGCTTCCAGGCTTCTCTGTATAGAGAGCATGAGAACCAAAGAACTGAGCTAGCAAATTAAAGGTAAAATTAATCATTATCATTATTTTATCACAATACAGTTAAGAAATTAGAAGTACATTATATTCGATATCTGGTGTATTAATTTATATTTGTTACATTTTCACATTACTTCTCTAATAAATGTGTCTAGAAGTCTTGTAAGCAATACACTAGTTTAAGGTGACATTAGTTTTCTTTGAAAAAAAAATAACATGTAGCAAATTAACATTTGTTCACAAAGATTAGTAAATAGTATGCTAATGTTTATGGTTCCTTTTATTAATTACTTATTTAACGTCAAAAAAACAATTATAAGCTTTGTGGGTTAAAGTGCTTAAAATGACCTCTAATGAGGTTTTTCGAAAACTCAGAAGTATTCTGTGAATAATAACTACGAATTTCGAATTTACAGTAGTGCTTAAACGCTATTTTCTTAAAAACAGCTCAATTTTACTTTCCCGTATACGTACGTATACACGGAGTGATATACGTAGTATAGGGAAAGTTATGTAATGCTGCGCGAAAAAATGGCCAATTTTCGGCGGAAAAAAATTAATTGCCGGGTCGTGAAAACGAATAAGTGGATAAAACCAGTTGCTAAATTAAGAAAAAAAATCCTCTATCTCGTGGTGTGGTCAAAATCCATGATTTGTTGCTTCTTTATACTTAAAAATCGATTGACGGCATTCCGTCCGTCTGTCCGTCTGTGGTCAACGCTAGCGCCTAAACCGTTCGGTCGATTTTCTTCAAAATTGATATTCCCCAGTCGATCTGATTCTAGTCGAAGCTTTGAGATTTTGAAAAAGATTCTTTAAAATTTGGGGGTACTTTATATGAAGCCCCCCGAGGATTTTCAACATTTTCTCAAAAACGGCTCTAAATTTTTTCTTTAAATTTCTTGTATAAATAAAGGAAAATACACTTTTTAACATGGCATAGGTCCGATTTTCACGTACAGCTCTGAATTTTGGAAAATTGTGAAAGTTTGAATTTTTTTCGGCGTCTTTCTCCAACTACAAAATTGAAGATAGAGATTTTTTCTTCAAATAAAATTTGTTCTGCATATTGAGTTCTTTAATAAAGGTCATGTAAATGTTTTTCACAATTTTGGTAGTTTTCGTGCAATATTGCGTGCAATATGTGCAATTTTAAAAAATTACAAAAACAAAATTTTCTCAAAAACGGCTCCAAATTTTTTCTTTAAACTTTTGGTAGGGATAATGGTAAATGTACTCTATCAATGACATAAAAGCCATTTTGGTCTATCGGTTGGTTTTTTCAAAAATTACCAAAATGTACATTTTTTTACTTGTCTCTCACGTCGTTAATATTTACATCATCGGCGATTTTTTTACATTTTTATATTTACGAGTATATATGCTTTAAATAATGTCAAGTAAAGTTTCTCGAAAACACTGCCGTTTTCTGTGAAAAGTAGCTCAAATTTCGGCATTTTCAGAAATGCTCAAACGTCATTTTCTCGTATATGGCTGCAATTTGTTTCTTGGAACTTTTGTAACGGATAGTGCTAATTACACTCATTAGTATAGCGTGAAGTTTATTTTGAGTTATTTTTGTTTTTTTCAAAAATTATATAAATGTAAATTTTTTGAAAGATCTCTCACATCTTTAATATGCACATTATCCGCAATTTGTAAAGATGATTATATTTGTGAGTGTAAGTGCTTCAAATAACTTCAAATAAAGTATTTTGAAAACTCAAAAATTTTCTGTGAAAATGAGCTTCAAATTTCGCATTTTTAGTAGTGCTAAAACGCCATTTTCTCTTAAACGGCACATAATTTTTAAAAGAAAATTGCCATTTACGGCTAGGTTTTTGTGTTCTTTAATATTCTAAAATTAATGTTTCTGTTCTACCAATAGGCAACCGAAAAATTAAGAAAATGACAAAAAAATGTACTTTTGGCGATGATAGACGGTAGCTGGCAAGAAAGAGTATGTGGCAATTCCGAATAGCTAGCGAAGACCCAGGAAAATAGAAAACTAATACGGGAAAGTCTGTGCCATTCTGTTTCTGTTTTTTGACAAATAAATAAATAAAATAAATACGGTCATGTTTAATTTTTTCAAAATACGAGTAGTTTTTCTTTAATTTTGTGACAAACGTAATAGGCCGCTGTAAATTTACTGCGCTTCGGACAGTTGGATGCGTCGTAAATTAGAATGTGCAATTTTGTATATTATTTCTTTCTTCGTTTCTTACATTCGAACTTTGTTATAGACTTACACATTAATATTTTAGAAATTGTTTATTTTGAAATATTTGAAATAAGTAAAAAGAATTAATAGCTCTCAGAATAGCGACAATGCAGGGTCTGCAACAATGGAATTCACTTTGCGCTCGCGAATATCTGTGAATTAGTGTCATTGTTGTGACCTAATGGAGCTGTATGAAAAGGAGTTATAATTGTCTAATTTATTTTGTTATTTGCAGGCAAATATTTAGTTTTGCACCAAATGCTGTACCATTTGTAGTGAGTAGAGAATTTGTTGCATGGTTTTAAAATACTCTTCCCTAATCATGGCCCAATGGAAGGCATTTCTATATTTCCAGGGTATCAGGCTTCTTTTTCCAATACAGGGTTACAAAACTTTTGCATTCTATTTTTGTGAAGTTGTAGAATTCACATAGTTCTGACAACACTGCAATGGAAATAGTGAGTTCCAAGCGAAGATGTTAGTAGCGCATAAAGTGCAATATTACAGTACTACTTAGCTGTTTCCTCTAATACGGGAAAGTAAGTGCTGTTGTAACACCACTAGTTTTTTCAAGAAAATTGTCATTTAGAACTAGGTTTTACTATTCTTTAATATTCTTAAAATAAGATTTTCGTTCTACTTTTGCAAAACCGGCGAATTAAGAAAATGTCAAAAAATGTACTTTGGAAGTCCGAATAGCTAGCCGAGACAAAAGGAAATAGACAATTAATACGGGAAAGTCTGTGCAATTCTGTAACACCCCTAGTTTAGAACATATTTTACTAAAAACAAAAATATCTATCTTCCATTTTGTCGTTTCCAAAGATTAAGTTTTTGCAATTTATGGAATTACGAAGATTTCAACGAAAGTGAGACTTGCGCCTTTCTTTAAGAGCCTTCTTCTAGCCGTATAAAAAAATTAAAAAATAAATTGGGAACGGGTTTTGAGAAAATAATTTTTCTTGGAAATTGCGTAATCTTCAGGCGCAAATTACACAAAAACTATTTGTTCTTTCAAAATATTGCATATAACCTTTTTTAAAGAGCTATTTTTTTTACAAAAGAATTTGTCTAAAGAAAAATCTTTATCGTCAATTTTCAAGTTTTGAAATTCTTACAGTGCAATTTTCGAATAAAGCGGTAAGATAGCCGAAAATGGGAGTAGTATCATTTATTTTACGATCCATTATCACATAAAACCATTATCACATAACATCCATTATCACACATTCTTCAAATTAGTTCTTTCATTAAAAAAAGTTGGAGCCATTTTTTGAGAAAAATTTGAAAATGTTCTAGGGGCTTCACGTAAAGTACCCCCTTCCCCCAAAAAAGTTAAAGAATGTTTTTCAGAATCGGAGCTTTGAGTGAGGCCTGATCGACCGGGGAGTATTCAGTTTGCAAACAATCCTACTCATAGTTTTGGCGCTAGTATTGTTCACAGACGACAGACAGACGGAAGGAGGGAAGGACGTTTTTTTGTATCAGGGTCCTACCAACTAGAAAATTTTTAACCCTTGAATGCATGACATGGGTCAATCTGACCCGAATCAGTTTTGACACTGATATTTTGGATGGAATGTTTTTTCCAATCGTCGTGTCCGTTTAGGACATCTTTTATTTCGTCATCCAAAATCCGTAGAATGTCGATTTTCAATAATCAACTTATTTGATCGATGTCCATAAGTTGTTTTATATTGCTCTCCTCAGAATGCATGAGATGGTGTAACGAAAAACCCCTCTCACTGCTACAGATATCGATCACGCCCACGAAACGGGCGCCAATGCAACGAACCCCCCCCTTTCCTATTTACTAAAACGCCCTACGAACTGGGCACTAATGTAATGAAAATCTCCCCTCTCAACTCCTATTGTTGATCACGAAAAACTTCCTTGCTGATCACCTGTAATATCTACAATGCACACCACTGTGCCCCCCCTTTTACTATCCGGAGTTTTCCTGTTTACATAAATTTATCAGGGCGGGCCGTGATTTGTTCTCTACAGAACACAAGCGCCACGCCAATGCAGGGACCAGGATCAGCTAGCTATGTGATAAAAACACCGATTACGTAACATCAAAACGAGAACTCAAAATCTCGTTTGTTTATTTTCTTTTTAACCAACAGAAACATTAATACCCTCATAAAAGAATCAATAACACACAACATCAACAAAACACGATGTCATAAAAATCACAAAAAGCAATAAACATATTATACCCAAACGTTATTGCGAAATAATGAGCTCAATACTGTGGCCACACCCATTACATTGCAATCCCCCCAAAATGTTTACAGTTTTGGCTTTGCAAACCATTTATTCTTCCCATGAGCAAAGAAATCAAAGTCATTGACTTCACTGGAGTGTTGCAAAACAAAAAATATTCCACTTCCCTTTCGTTGTTAACGAAGCAGCGACCGGGTCCACACACACAAGATCTCACCGTCATGCGTAAGAACTCTGCTCCACTGCTGCCTGCTAGCGCCGAATTACCAGTGCCCCCCAAATTGGCACTGACCACGGCGACAATATGCAAAGACGCGCTCGAGTCTGCTGCACCTCGGCACACCTCGTTCGGCGACACCCGCTTCGATTTTTCAATGGTCGAAGTAACACCAGTTCCAAACATTAGTAGAAAAACTTTCAAAATTCACAAAACTCAAAATTATGATCGCGCGTGGCATAGCTTTATATATTACTACTAAAATAGTTCACATCACACGGCATACAGTTCCGCCACCTTGCGAATACAAGTCCGAAGGAGCAACACCTTCTCGAAATTTTATAAGTTCGTTAAAATACTATCACGAGTTATCCTATCACTATCCACGAGTTATACTATCACTAAGTTAAAATACTATCACGAGTGACGCGGAGTACAACTCGCCACTAAGTTATTCACTCCTCTCACAGTTTATAATAGTTCACTAGTACGAGTCCAGAAGAGAACACTTCATCAAAAAATTACAAATCCAAATTTTAAAATTATTCTTGCAGTAAGCGACGCGGATTCTGCCTCTCGCTACCAAGCTATTCACCCGTCTGACCCCCATTGTTGTCCTAAAGCATTTATAGATTTTTTCCGAACAAAACAATAGCGCCTCTACTGTCTTCTGCTTTATAACTTATAAAATAGTTTATTATTAATTTCTAACACTTCCTGGATTGTCTTATTATATTGTAAAATTCCCAATTAAAATTTCGTATCCATTCCACTTCTTAGACATCACTTTTCTCGCTTCATTTTGTTAAAAGAATGCTTTTTCGTGCGTCTCATGCCTACAAACATCGCTCGTTTATTTCTCAATTAACTAATGTAACATAATGTTTATCTATTAATGTTCGGCGTCCTAAAATTGTGTCACCACGTTTATAATTTGGCCCGTATTCCACGGAATACTTTGGTATATGCCAAATCTCGGTTGACACACTAGTTTTCGTTTAATTTATTAATATATCCAAACTTTCCTGAAGTGACGTCACGACCATTGTTGTTTTCGTTCTTTAACATGTTAAAAGTCAATGTCGTGATCACAAAACTCGCGATATTATGCGTTTCTGTGACCCGATTTAGCTGAAACAAACTTTATTCTGTTCCTTATAATTTTGCGCGTTGACTAGTAACACGCAACCATTAATTCCCCACTGCGTTCACATGTTCGTCCGAAATACTCGTTTTCTCTTAGATCACCTTCACTTGTTTTTTCTATATTCCGCTCTGGAAGTTTCTACATAAAGTTCTATACCCGGTTCATAAACCAATGGTCACTTCATGTTATTTACCTATTTCATTTGTAATAGATGGCTAAACTATTACAATGGGTCTGTATGATCCATATATTTCTCAATGTGTTTGAATAGTTTTAGGTAGTGTTAGTGGTGCTTTGTTTTTATTGTATCGTCATTGACCTTTATATATCCGATTTGCGACATTCAGCTGTATCATTTCATCTTTTGTTTTGTAACATTCCTTGTCATGGAGCTAGGAATACATGGAGGTGCCCTTACCTATCTCTGCAATGTTAAGAAAGTGAAGCCAGTCCGCCATATTGCTTAGTCCCCATCACGTCAATACGTCATTAGCTGCTTGTGACGTAGGAGTATGCAGGCCGACTATGACCATGTACGACAGCCATCTTGCTTTAGTTTACGCTAGGATTTATTTATTTATTTGTCAAAAAACAGTAAAAACTGTATATGACGTGTGGGGAAAGAAATTTATCTTGTCAAGGATTGTGTTAGAGTTTCATTCTGCGCCGCAATTATCGGCAACTTCATATTTCATATTTAAATTATTACTGTACATAAAATCCAGAATATGGATTTTTAATGGTGTTATCCAAATGACGGGGAAATTATGACTCGAAACGGGAAACCGAGTTTCAGTGTTTTCGTTTCTGGCTGTAAAAGAAATGGACATACGCCAAAAGAAGACGAAAGTTTCTACGAAATCATCATTCCAAGGTAGGGAAACGTTTCTAATTGATTTGAGAGCAATAATGTGGAAAAAATTAAAATAAATGACTAGGCGTTGAAAATTATAGTACACAAATCTCATTTATGAATTGTAAACAGCAAAAGACTTTCTTATTAATCGAATAAGTTTCGTTCAGTTTCTCTTGGCTTACTGAGCAAATGCTAATACGATCCTTTGTCCTGCGTCTAGAAAATAAATGTAGCTTTCTTTCCCCACAGTGACGATCAGATTAAACAGCCATTTTTTACATTAAATAAATGCATCGTAAGATTAAATCTCTGCGTGATTGAAGGTTATGAGCTTATGTTTGTTATTTTACTGTCATAATTTCAACATAAGCTGAAAATAGGATGAATGCAAGGAAAATAGGAATGACCAAGGTTTATTAAATGATATTATTAAATACTGTTAGGATTAATAATTATATTACAAATTTTTAATGAAAATGCTTAAACAATTTTCATTATTTCTAACGTATATTAAATTTTTATAGGTTTGTGAAGCACATTTTCGTCCTGAAGATATCCAACGAATTTCTGAGTACTATGACGAGAACGCAAAGAAACAACAAACATCACTAGGAAAATAGAAATTAAAATATGGTACAATGCCATCAATATTTTAGAATTGTTCTAAATATTTATCGTCAGTAGCAACATCAAGAGAGAGTGTTTTAAATATCAAAATTTGCAACTTGTAATTAATGACGGCCTTTCATTGAATGCGAATGCAAGAACAAATTTTGTCTTGAAAATTTTCAGAATGTGATCAGTGTGTGACATTGTGACAATTCATTGCATTGAAGAGTAAAGTGCCACTTTTGATTAATGTTACAAGAAAAATAAATTTTATACTGTAAATTATTGTTTGTTTTAAATATATAAGAAACTGGTGAAACTACTTTTTGGGTTCCTTGTGATTGTGTTGTATTTTATTCCTTAATGTGTTTCCATATCTCTTTCTCAATCCACGCATTTGAATGTTTATATTACGACATTGGGAAAGAGATATTAATTTAACTTTCTTAATGCTGGAATTTGTAGGTAAGTAATATTCATGCAGTAATCAATTTAATCAGTAATGGCATGCACATTTGAACACCCAATCCTTGCTTGTTTTCGCTCCCTCGGACACAGAAAGGATTGTATAGAAAGAAATGCTCTTTATAGGCAATTATTTTATTGCATTTCTATTATTAGGAGGAAACGAACTACTGTAAATTCTGGATGCAAACTAGGTTTTTAAATATTAAAAACAATGCCAAACAACACAACTGAACACGATCACAGCTAAACAAGCGACAGTGCACTCACGCGGTTTGTTTATGCTACAAGCTTTCTAGACTAACCAATATGGCGGAAGTGGCTTCAAGTTTATGACGTCATGCCACCTCCATGTATTCTTAGCTCCATGTTACTTGTTCATATCATTAACATTTTTTGTTTCCTATCATTGTACGCGAGACATCTATGTTGCGTGTATTGCAATTCATTTGCCGTTTTCTCTTATATAGTTGTTGTTACACGTTACATTATGTCGGAACCTCTGCAAGAAGAAAATATTTGTGAACTGTTGCTTGATAACAATAGTGACGAGGATGATTTTTGTGAATTCATTTTGAGCACTCAAGACAGTGATGGTAATGGATTTTCTTGCGAGTCTTCAGACAGTGAAGATTCCGATAGCGATAAGGAAGAACATAAAAGTAATAGTGATATGAACAATTACTCGTTACCAGGAGGAAATGCACTTCGTATCTCAAATAACCGTGTTTCCAAAAAAGAAAAAGGCTGAAATTATGAGTTTCTACAATGCTACTAAAAGTGGCGTCGATACACTCGACAAACTAGTGCGCACTTACACAGTCAAGCGCCAAACAAAGAGTTTTGCCTTCTTCATGAATACGCTAACGTATCTGCTGTAAATGCATTCGTAATTTTCATCCAAAAGAATTCCACTTTTCAACAATCAGTAAAGCACAAAAGATTATTATTTCTAAAGGAGTTGGCAAAATAATATATTCTTCCATGTATTCTGCAAAAGAGCACAATCAAAACTTTTCGGAAGAACTTACGAAGTGCCGTAACACTGTATGGGATAGAAGAAAAATCAACAGTTAACCAACAATATCCAACAATAAGAGAAAAAGATGCAGTAAATGTCCCACAAAGCAAGATAGAAAATGTTCGACTCTTTGTTTTGAATGTAAAAGTTTTGTATGTTCAGATCATTCAGAACTCACTATGTCGACTGTCATGAAAATAAAATTTCAAATTATAGGAATAATATACGTGAATCCTAAACTTAATCAATATTGTTTCTAATTGAATAACACTAATTATATTATTTTATTATTCTTATTTCATTTCATAATGACCTTCAATTAAAATATATTAGATATGACGGACCGGGTCAAGTTGACCCATGTCATGGATTCATGAAAGTAAAAATAGTCATGCATTCAAGGGTTTGTCGGGTGGTCTCTTCTTGTGCGCCTTGCTGTCGTAGGCTGCAGTTGTGCCGCAAGTTCTGATTGTGAGAATTCAGTTGGTGTGCACAATACGAGAGTAGGCGGAATATCAATCAAATATTTGTATCTTTCAGACAAAAGCGAAACTAATTCACTTTTGGGATATTTTCCAGAGGTCGTGTGTACCTAATAAAACCATTGACGGTTCTGACTTGCCAGAGGCGGCATAGTTTTCTTTCAATTTTTGCGCGCATTGGAAATTAATATTGATATATCATTATCGTTTCTTACATTCCAAAGAAGAAATGAGGAAAGGCGTGTAATTGAGAAATTCGACCAAGAGCATAGAGTGTAATTCGATACCTTCAGTGCAGTGAGTTCTCTTGTCACCCAGTAGCGTAACTTCAGTTGGTGTCACCCCCCCCCCATAAATTAAATATAAAAATATCTATTACTGAATAGTTTATACAATATTTAATAAAAATACAAGTATATTCGCAGGTGACGTTTATTTATAATATATTAAAAACTGTATGTTTTCAGAACAATTGAAATATTTTTTATATAATCTAAAACGAAGAATAAGAATTATAAAATGCATGTTTTTTTATAAACAAAAAACACTTTTCGAGATTTAAGGGTGGCAAACTCATCTATAATTTCATCAAAATATACGCTATAATTTGTAATCTATACAAAATCTACAAAAGGTTGTAATTGGTGTCACCCCTAAAATACCGTCACCCGGGGCGGACGGCCCCCCCCCTTCCCCGCCCTAACTACACCACTTTTTTCACCTACCTGTAGTCGACTCTTTCTGAGTGAGCGCTGACGTTGATGCTTGTCCAGTCCGATTGATGTTGAGCCGTCCGGTTCTGACCGATAATCATTACGAAACGTATTGTAAGAAAGTTGTGAAGATGGATTCATTTGAAAATATTAGATACATGTTTGGTGAATTCTGGACCCCTGTTCGGCAAAAGAACGAGCGTATGAAGTTAAAGGGTAATAATACTCTCCAGCAATTTATTTTTTCATTAGCACCTGGTGAATTGTGTTATTAATTTACAAATGTTTACTTAGTTCCCAAGTGGGACAAATGCAGATCCAAAAGCGACTCGAATAGTCCATTTCCTGATAACTATTTGGATGCCCAAACGAGAAAGTTCACGAAGGTCAGCGAAAATGCATTCAAACGTGAAAAGCAAGAAAAGACCGTAAGCTTACGTCCTCCTCATCCCCGGACTCCACTTCAAATTCTGAATAAGAGAGTTGATGTAGAAAAAGTTAATGTTCAAAAGACTGTGCCAAGAGTTTGCATTAGTGAGCACTTTACTAAAGTTGAATCAACGTTGGATGTTCATTTATGTGAAGGAACCCCGGTTTCGTCCAGGTCTCGTAATCTTTCTTCTTGGAACTCAACCTGTAAGTAGCCTTAATTTTTATTTATTAATAAATGATTATCCAATAAACTTCAACAAATTAATATTGGGCTCCTTTGATTTAAGGTCAATCAGATCACTAGAACTACTTTACATAACTTGAAACTCCAGAACTCCAGTGAATCAGAGAAATAAAACAGGTACCACCAGTGAATGAAGAAATATAGAATTAAAAAAAAAATTGGGCAGAGTAATCTAGAAAAAATGGGAATAAGTAAATATAACTAAATTATGGCGTGAAGTTTATGAATTTCCTTTTAGAAAGTTGACACAGGGTGAGCTATTTTCTTATAATTTTGTATAATTTTATGATGTTAATTGTTGAATATATTGTTATAATTTTATTAGGTACCGTATATTACAGTTCACCTGAAATATTCAAAGGTAGATTCTGAAACATAAAGTAAAATAGAAAGAATGGTATAAAAAACAGGATTAATTTAATAAACTGCACTTAGGGATCTGACTGTCCTTAATCAAAGGAATCCAAGATTAATAATTTAAGGAAGTAGGCTTATATACAGTATTATTTTCATAAATATTTCATTACAAAGCTGTATTATTTTGTGTTTCGTTGTTGTATAAACTACAGTGTTTTTATCTAAAAAATGTTCACATTATTCTTTTTCAATTCTGTTGTTAGATACACCAAAAAGTACTTTAATTAATGGACCTATTGCTAATAAGACTAACATAAGGAAAAAGTTTGTCATATATGATGAAAATTGTGCTTCTACTTCAAAAGAGAACAATGAACAGAGTTCATCATCAATTAATCTTATTCAAGATTTGAATATGGTCAGCAATGATTCTGATGAAAATTCTCAACAGGAAATTGTTTTGCCTTCTTACCAAAAAAGAAATGAGGAAAATGTGAATACTGGTGAGTGGGAATGGTGCTTAGTTGTCACTAATTTTGAACTAATTTACCCATTGCAATTCAATTTTATGCTGTAAAATTGTGTTTTTGTACTTTCATGAAAGGTTTTTCAAGAGTACCCAATGAATCAGAAAATTGTGGAATTAACTATGACAATTTGTAGATAGCTATATTTTAATGTTTTAGAAGTCTCCAATTACTATATTAAAAATTGCAACTTCCTAAAGTAAAAAAAAAAAAAAAAAAAAAAACAACCCCTTTTCTAGGTGTTCCTACTCCTTGCAAAACTCAGTCACTTTGCAGTCAAAACAAAAGATCAGACAGAAAAATTATTTCTAGTCCCTTGAATTCAGTAGGACTTGAAACTTTGCCTCTTGTAGAGAAGATAGGAATCCCTTTTTGGGGTGCAGGTAAGAAAAAATATAATGGTTGTTTCTTTACGAAGTCTACAAGTATTGCAATGTTGTGAAATGTTGAATAATTACAGATGAAGCCAGTACTGAAGATCTTCTTTCTTTGGAAGATATTATTAGGTCTGCAAATATTTGGGATATAAAAGAAAACGTCAACTATCATTGTTGCTCTGATGGGTTTGATAGTTTATCTGAGCCTTTTCCTGAGCTTCAAATGATACAAGGTAGGTAGTAACTCACAGGACATTACCAGGACATTTAATTAATTATATTTCTTCAGTATGTCGAGTTTCATACATAGGTGTGCACAACCTAAAACAGGAAGGGGGACCCAAAAATAATTCTGGGCCCACTTTTCCATAAAACTTTTTTATTTACAAATGTGTTCTTTGATTAGTAAATAAATAAAACCTAGAAAGAAATTATAATATTTAATGATACAATTAATAAATATATTAGACGTTATGTTTAACTATTTACAAAGGGCCGCCAGATGTCTTAGAGAGCCTTATCCTAAATTCTTAACAATTCTCAAAATTGAAAGGGTTAAAAAAAGAGAAAATCAAGGATTGATTGATTTTATAGAAATAAAATCTTGTATTATGTAAGGCCGAGAAGCCATTTTCAAAATTTTCAGTGGGGAGCCAGGAAGGCCATGGCCCCTCCTGGCATAGCCAGGCTCTGTCTTTCCACACACTTATGGAAACTTAGAATATAAATAAATCCTACGTTTGTTCTTTTGCACTGCATTTCTTTCGCTACTGCTGTTAATGATCCATTTGTACTTTCTTTGCAAATTAAAATTGCAGACAGTTGGTAACTATTTTAAGGAGAAACTCAGAGATTTGCACAAGATTTTTTGTTGTTGTTTTTAGTGATTGGGAAGGAAGGCTCTCATGTACAGTTTTATGAAGGTCTCTTAAAATATTAAAATGGAGAATTCTGTTAATTGTTTAATCTTGCAAATGATTCAGTAATGCACAAGATAATGTAGGCCTAGATTGTTTTGTTCTTGGAGTTGTCAGAACACATGATTCAAAACGTTACGAGAGAAATAATGAAGAAGAAACCTAACAATTCTTTGCTTCTCTGGAATGCTGTTGAAATGCAAAAATCCTATTTTGTTCAAGAGAATGCAATTTAATTTTCGCAGAACTTAATTTGCTTTCCATTAATCATCTATAAGTAATATCACCTTGCAAGTTATATAAGAAATTGTTTTCATCTCTTGTTTTTTTATTCAATAAAATGGATTTTCTAAAAATGTGAGTTCTGGGCTACATTGTTCCATTACAAATAACTGATGATCTTAGTCTATGAAAAAGCGATGCATCTGCTACCAAATGGCAATTGATATGTCTGAGATAAATACTTATTCCTCATAAAATGTTATTATTTTTTGAACCGTTCACCTTATAATATAAACTTTTGTTGTTTTTCTTAGTTACAACAGTGTTCCAGAAGTGTGAAGAACTAGTAAATTCTGGTTACATAATTTTAAATGGTCTACAATCAAGAGGAAAATATTATAAAACAAAATTGCAGTGAAATTTATCTTTATCAGTGTATGAAATTGACAAGGGAAAGTGGTTTAGGAAAGAAAGTGAAAAAGCATAAATGATTTCGGTTTTTCTACATTTTTTGTAGTTATAATTTTTATACATCAGGAAATAAAATACATTTCACATCCAACATTTCCAGCACATACACACACCTATTTCTTTATTTTTACCAAAAGTTAGTTATCTTTTATTAATTTCTTATATTTCCAAGCAAAAAATATTGTTTGTTCAAGATTTAATAAAAAATCATGTTTAACAAAACTATTGCTAGGCAGTACTCCTCGGAAAACTATTTTCTTTGACTGCATTGAATAAGTTAATATCTTCTATTCAGTTCTTGTATTTGGTTACAAACAATTTTGGAGGTACACAAGTAGCTACTGTAAATATTTTATGAATATGAATTGTGTTACAGCAATGAGACAGTTATGTAGTTAGGATATTGCATTCCTTCCTATTGTAAAACAAGTTCTGAAAGGGCAATACAGTAAAACTTCAATTATACGTTTTTCAGGGGATTGAAGGGAAAAAACGTATAAGTGAGAAAAACGCCTAACTGGAATTGATTATTGTGAGCAAAATAAAAGCTCAATGTTTTTACACTATCGTTTTACCAATTCTTTATCAATATCTACTCAAGCTTGATGTTACTTGAGATTCCTTGGGTCAAAGCACGGTGGTCTACATGGGCGACAGATTACCCGAGTCAAAGCACGGTGGTCTACATCGGCGACAGGTAGCACACGACTGCTACAGCCCCACAGCCTGGCGACACCCGCAGCGCCGCGCGGAAAAGCGATCAGTTTCGTTAGCTGCTTGTGTCATGCCGCTACCGAAAGGATCGCGTATGTTATTCCGGCGAGCAAAAGTCTTCGGAGTGTGGGACAGTGTGCGCACAAACTTCCTCCCTTACTGGTCGTCTCCGTCGTTACTCCCTCCCGGGGACGCCTGTGTCCTTCCCTCGGAGCTACCTTCGCCTCCCGAGACCCTCAGAGAGCTGCCGTGCGCACCCGACTGAAATTGTTCGATGTCCCGCTGCCGGAGGTGGCCCGGGAGCTGACCTTGCGCTACCACCCCGCGGGCTCGCGCGGTCATGGCCCCTCAGCTAGGCCGAGTCGAGCTTCTGCGTTACAAGTTTCATTAGCGGGAAGTCGCCTCCGAGGCCGAGCGACAGGTCGCTCCGCGGGAGCGCTCTGGAGGGTGCCGACTCGAGTAACATGCAAGTTTCGGGCTCTCGACGCAAGTCGCCCCGCGCCTCACCGGGGTCATTTGAACATTATACGGTGCAAATGGGACTTTTATTATGAAAGTATAAATGTGAAAAACGTACAAACGTAAAACTCATAACTGAAATAATTTAACATTGGAATTATAGGAATTTACCCGGGACTTTAAAAAAAACAACGTATAAGTGAGAAACGTATAAACGGAGTTTCACTGTATTTGACAGAAAATGTAAATAATGTTCCTTTTCTTTTTTTTCAGAACCTTTTTTTCCTATGGATTTAGAGCCAACAACAATTGAGGTTCCATGGAATGAAAGTTAGAAACTTTCACACTCACCTTCATGAAATCAACACAATGTGGTTTGAATATAGCAACATTCTTTTAAAGAAGTGAACAATTTCAAGAAACTTCATAACCACCCATTTTTGTCAAATGACATTACTGTTCTTTCTAATTTTTTCCTTGATAAATCGTTCCAAGACTGCATTACATTTTCAAATGAAGTGATATTGTGTATTTCCTTTACTACAGTTTTATCACCATATATTATTGAAAGCATGAAAAGTATGTGATAAAATTGAGTAGGTGCAAAATTGTCAATCTCTTCCTGAAACTTGTCTTTTGAAAACAAATCTGTGTTACATTGCAATTCTTTAAGCTTATTTATGAAAGTGTCATAATAAACATCCATTAAATGGTCATAATATTTCTTTAAAACTTCATCATCAGCACTAGAATATAGAAAAAAAATTAAATCCTTTACAGGGGAACACATCTGAGTATTTTGAAAATCAATGAATTTAACATCTGTTGGAAAGTTTGCTTCGTTATGATTAGAATAAGAAAATAGTATATTGTTTGTCCAAAGATCATTGTGTATCAATGTAGAAAATGGTTCTTTATTCTCCGGGGCAAATTTCAAGTCATTGTCCAATAGCCTGTTTTTAATTTTATTAAAGTAAGGTCTAAGTTGAGGATTGTGTTTTTCCAAAGCTTGCATAAACTCATTTCTAAATTGTTCCTTTACAGACGAGTTGAAGCCAGGATCCTCATGGAAAATAGCTGTTTTCATGACTGTTTCCTTGAAAGTACGAGGTTCTCTCTGCTTCATGGCAATGGGTATAGCATGAAATTTGGCAAGCTGGGAAATAACCCTTGTACAATGATTTAAATTCAACCCTTCTCGTTGGTCTCGTGTGCTGTAACCCGCTACTCGCATGTCGCTCAACAAAAGCATGGCGGACTCATCTGCTACTTCGTCTTCATCCCCAGACATAGAAGTACGTGCGCCCAAAAATGAAGGAATCATATTCAGAATATTTCTTTCATGAACACCGCTTTCTTTCTCGAATTTTGCGTATGCTGGATGGACAAGTTTGTAAAAATTCATTTCTTTACAGAAACTAACAGGAAAATCAAAGGCAATTTTGAGAAATTCAGTTGGTGGTGCTAATTTGGCCAAAATATGTAATGTATCAGATTTTGCAGTATCTGAAAAAGACACGTCAGCCACTATAGAAAGTAACAAACTTCCATAATTCTTCCCCTTTTCATTTGCTATTTTATATGAATATTGATTTAGAACGACAGAAGTCCCCAATCCTCTCTTCAAAATGTCTTGCAGCTCCTCCTTCTTCACGGCCACTTCCCGTACTTCATCGGACATTTCTGCGGTAGATATTGCCGATTTGCTGCAAAGAGACATCAGTTACTTTATCTGAGCTGTTTCTGAGCAATTAATGCCGCTCTACAATAGCCCACGAACGGGAACGTATAGAAAATGAAAGATGGACATGATAGGCAGACGTTCACAACACGTCGAGAACGCAAAGCTTGACACGAACGTGAACAGGAATGTTGGTCAACATTAATCTTGGCCCGGAAACGGGAAGCTTCTCGACCAATGAAAGTTGGCGGCGAAGTTTTCCAACTGATCGAGCGTGCGACCCCTGGTCTGGAGCCGAGTTGAGAGCACAGTGCGATATTGACATTAGAGTGTGGATTTGGGAAGTTACGATTTGAGAAGGTTTTGTTAGTCTGTTGAGTTGTTTTAGTTCTTTTTAGAAATTATAGTTTAATTATTTTTATGTTCAAATTAATTCTTAGAATTACCCCCACCCAAATAATTTTGGTTAGTTGTATTTTCTGTAAGTTCGTAGTAGGTTTTGCATTTTCATTGTTCTTTTGTTTTTTCTAAGTAATATTCTTTCGTTTTAAGTATTTAATATTCGTAGTAGCATACGCAAACACAAGACAGATGAAAAATCAAAGAATGAACAGAGCAGAGTAACTAGAAGTACATTGGAGTGCGCAACTGTTTCCTGAAGTTCTTTTTGCCGATACAGGTTCACAGCGCTATTCCTCTTCCCGTTGACTTTTATTGTGACGCGTATGTAACTCGCGTTCCCGTCCTCGCCTTTGCCCTCGCGTCCTCCCCCTGGCCCTCGCCCTCGCGTACCCGTTTCCGTTCGCGGGCTATTCTGGAGCGGCCTTCAGTAAGCATGTTTGACCAGAGGCGAATCTAAGGTATGACAGACATTTTATATGCCATAGACGCCACTAACAAGGGGGCGCTATTTAGAGCATACCCGCTAAAGTAAATAACAACCCTAAGTATCCTTATAGCTCAAATTCTGTGTTTGGCCTTGGGCGCCTGAATACCTAGATACGCCTCGGCGTTGCCACGCGCAGTCTCTCTCGCCGGCACACACGTCCACAATCACCCACATTTCAGGGTCAGGCGGAAGAGCTACATTCATAAAGTCTTTTACTCTTATCATTTGCTAATACGCACATACACACACAATTAGGCAAAATTAAAATATTAATGATAGAGATTTTTTGTTAAATTATATCTGTTGTAAAAAAGTTGGTTCTTTATGAAAGGTCATGTACAATTTTTATAAATATGAGTAGATTAGCCTAAGTTTTGTAAATCTTCGAAAGTACAAATTCGAATTTTTCGCGCGTTATTAGCTAGAGTATTTCACGAGGTATCTCTGCATTGCAACAATCGGAAGGTCGCGACACAGCAATTTGAAATTCTCAGAATGACTTCTTATTGTAGGGTGAGTGTAACGGGTTTTGGATTGTCGAATTGAGATGATGTATTAGCTGAAGTTTTCGTGCCGAATGCGCTACAATTGGTAATGAGTTTTAAAGATGATGGCTGGTATGTGTTAAATGGACATACATTGCGGTATTTTAATTTTAAGTTGGTTACGCATGAGAGAAAGTACGTGCTATGGTAGATGCACTAGTTTTTGTCTACTAAGCGTTCGTTATATGATTATAGATTAGTGTTCGCTACTGTATTAATGAACTTATGATTTTCGGTAGTCATCACTTTGCCATCTTGAGTAAGAAATGACGGAAATAGGTTCCGTCTAGTAAACATCTTCGATGCGTCATGTTACTGTGTAGCGAACTGATTTAATAATTTAAATTATTTAAAGCAGTAATCACATCACCCGGAAATCGACCCAGGATTCTTGGTTTACGCCCAGTTCCTCTGACGACTGAGCTTCCGAGACGGCCAAAGCTTTAAAGGGTTTCTTAGACTTAATGTGTTAAAATAGTATTATACTGACTAGAACTTATTTACGACGTAATTACCAGCTGAGTTAGCTCGGAGGCAGCATTGCCAACATTACCGCTGTCTCTGCACGGGCTCTGACCGGAGATTCCTTGAGTTCGAATCCCAACGCTGACGGATTTTCGACACTAGCTACTCAGCTTAGAGTCCCTAGATACAGATCTGTTTCTAGGGACTCTTAACTCAGCTCGAATTCAACCGCTGTCTAGCGAAGAATTCTAGCGGCCGGGTGCTGTGGTCGATACTTTTCCTTGATCAACAACAACCGAATGCCGGATTAGCACTTTAACAATAGGGCCACCAACAATACACTTGCATGCACTACACTACCACACATGTCGGGAGGCCAGTCGGGAGCTTAGAACTTGTCCCGGATGGCGCGGTGCCCCGCTGGCGGTGATACTTGGAGGGGGGAAATACTGCAAGCCGACGTGTAGGTCAACGCCGGATCTCACCGTCCAGCGGAGAGGCACGCCGCCAACCTCCCGCCGCGCAACATCACTAAACTAATGGGACCAAATGGCCATCGCAGTTGATGTGCCCGGAAACATAGGTCAATCAATCAAACAAGCAGATAATGATAAATAGACTCACAAAAGAAATTCTTCAAATGTCCAGCGCACTGCTTTGGTGCTCCGTGCGAGTTGTTGGCAAGATGCCTTAATTGTGAGCATGATATGCGTCCGCATCTCTTATCTGAGTTTTATGTAACAGAGGGTCTGAAGCCTGCCTTTGACTAGGCTTATATCTGACATGCGCAAGATCTGTTTGCGTGTTAGATGTTCGCAAATCGTGAGTCACCATAATAAGGAAAGTGGCCAAATATTGTAAAAGGCGCAAGTTAATGTACATATAAATGATAACTCATTAATAATATAATGATCGAATGCTACAATAAATGTGACAGGTGTAAATAAAACGATTCGACGAAAATTAAAAAAATGTAATTTGTAGAACAAATAGGTGAAGTACGAGCGCAAAGGTTAATGGAACAAATAATTTTAAAAATGTTAGCTTAATGTATATTAAGTAATTAAATTGTCTAAATTAAGTCATTAAATTATAAACTCAGTGTTGCTAATCATCACAACTGGTTATCATGGTTAGTAATTCCCAGAAAATGCAGTGTAAATTAAAACAAGATGGGAATAAAATGATTATTATTATTATTATTATTATTATTAATACTAATACTACTACTACGACTACTACTACTAATAATAGTGTGGGTTCTTAGGGAATTACAGTTGATTATTGGGATCTCTTCGAGGTGAAATGAATTACATTTTTCAATTACTCCTCAACTGAAATGATTACATGCTATGAGGGAGTTTGATTGATAGTGATTCCAAGCACGTCAACTGCTAAGGTCATAAGTTCCGTAAATGCGATGCAATGCAGTGCGTGCTTTCTTCGCGAGAGATGGCGGTGATTTTCTATCGCTGGATGGCGAAATCCCGTGCCGACCTAACCTTGTGTTCTGGTCAGCAATTCAACGTGGGATTCCACAAGCGGAAGTTTGTCGGAGGTAAGAACTAAGCAAGTAAAATGAGAGTAATTTATTAAAAAACAAGTACAGATTGTCGAATGTCTTAAATAAGAACACGCCTCAAACAAAATTCGAAACTGATAGAGATGACCGCGCACAACTGCAATGACTACATTGCGATACTTAGGGATGGCGGACAATGCAGAATCAAATATGGAGAGGCCACGAACTCTGGAGAATGATCCAGAGAAATTACTAAAGAAAAATGCTCGCTGAAAACAATTTGAAAATTATTTTTAAAGTCTAATAAAAGATATAGGTATTTTTCAATTCGTGCTGTAAATGCATTTGGTTTATCTCTATTAATAAAATCAATGTGGAGAAAATCTATTTAATTTTGTCATCGGGTATGGTGAAATTCTGATACAGTGAAACAAAAACGTCAGTTCCCAGAACTTCACTATAACCGGAGTCGACTATATTTATCTTTTTGTTATCTAGACAGCAGCTACCATCTCTCCCTCTCGCTACGCTACAGTTATTTTGTTGATTTAAACATTACCTGCAAGTTAAGACACCATTATTATTACAATACATGCCTTCTTGTACCTCGGATTGGAATCGCATCCTGTACTATGGATCACTCCTTCAAATTACTTTACCCAAATTCGAATTACACTCCTTCAAATTATATAAATTACATTAAAAAAAATTATTTCAGGTAACTACATCTAAACTCAAAATAGACAATAAAACGGCGCCTGTGATCCGAAGGCGATGAAAAATGCTTTTGAAGCTGTTTGTCCAACTCCAAGTGAACTAGTCAATTATGAAAGCATGTAAAACGTTAAGTATTAAATTTTCAACATCTATGCGCCAATATCAATCAAAGCATTTCGGAGAGAGAAATACTGCTATCCTTTTCAATTTGTACAAAGCGAGTGTTTTACAGCAATGTAGATGTACGTTTAGTGCATTAAATTAAGATTAATTGCTAAAATGCAATACGGACTCACAAAAAAAAGGGGTTTCTTCGTTTGAGTACAAATATGGAGTTGCAAATAATAAAGAGGTATCCCCAAAATTGAAATGAACGCAACATTACTGAAAAAGACGCCTCCTCTTCATGAAACGCTATTCGTCGAACCCAATTTGGGAATTGAAGATGCTTGCTACCTTAGTCTACAGTCTTCAGCAGATTCAATGTAATCGTCTTCAATATGGGTGCACTTTACAGTCTTTTCGGCCATTTTAACATAAAAAAATTGCCAACAAGACGAAACTGGTCTTACAACCGTTTCAAGTCGATTTTGAAGTTGTGTTAATCTAAAACTGAATAATATGTGTGATCCAATATACAAGATGATACGATCCATGCACAGCCACGTGAATGCCTTGCACCTTCGATCACGGGTAAGATCTTCAAATAAAGTGCAATAAGTTTATAATCAATATGAGGAGAATGTTTAAGGGCATTGTTTCTTGTAGTACCTTTTGTATTTCATATTGTGATTATATTAGGAAAATGAAAAAATACCCAAAGTTCAAACCTGCTTAGTTGGCTCAGGGCTTCAATTAATTTCTCTGCAGTGCCTCTAATCGGGAGGTCCTAGGGTTCGAGCCCCAACTGTGCCACGATTTTCGACACTACCTGCATGGCTAGGTCGAATTTAGCCGCTGTCTGGAGAAGAATTCTAGCGGCCGGCTGCTCTGATCGGTAGTTTTTCATGGTTTCTCCAATCAACACCAGGCGAATGTCAGAGCTAACCCTATCAAATGGACCATGGACCGCGCGCGATCTATCTTTCCTTTTCCTTGTCCATTCTCACCTTTACTTACATACACATTAACAAGCACTACACTTCCGCGCATGCCGAGAGACCTGTCGGGAGTTTGTCATGGCTGGGGCGGTGCCTCGCAGGCGGGTGCTACATGGTTGGGAAAACCCCGGGCAAGGTCGGCAGATTTATTTAACGACAAATTAGGGGCAACAAATATGTTGGTATTTCAGTCATTTATTAAATTACACAAATTTTTCAGAATCAACTTACATGTAAACACATAACGTACTACATGGTTCTTAGTTTAATTAGTTGTCTTAAGAAATGGATCTGACCGAGTAAAAAAGTGAAATAAATTAAAACGTTTGATCAACGATTTTAATCAGGGAATTACAGTTGGTTATGGGGATCTCTTCGAGTTGAAATGAATTAAATTTTTCATTTACTCATCAATTGAAATGATTATGAAATTGATATATGATATTAATATTAAAATGATGATCGAAAATAAATTTACAATCTTTTCCTACCCTCCTCAAATGTTTTTGAAATTCTTTGAATTAATAATAAAGTTTCTACATGTTTCTTTTAGGTTCGTGTCAGTCTGCAAGTATTGAAGTAACCATTGTAAGTGTGAACTGACATTTACATAGAAAAATGATTTACAATAAGATCAATAGCACTCTACGCTGGCTGGTTTAAAACTACTGAGCCTATTCACTGCGCTCGAATTCTGTCTCCTCCCCGACACAAGGCAGATCGCAGCCGCTCCGCAAGGCGCTCAGTTGAGCAGGCTGGGAGGACCCTGCGTGCTCTACAACTCCACACAATTTCTTGTTCTGCCGGGGGGCGTGAACCCCGGGGTTGGCACCTTAGCCTTTCGCTTTCACCCTCACCCCCCGCCGCCGCACACGTATGCCGAAAGGTGGTATCCGGATCCCGCCGGAACGCAGTTTCCGTCACGGCAACCTCCC
This sequence comes from Acheta domesticus, assembly GCA_031308135.1. Taxonomy (NCBI): domain Eukaryota; kingdom Metazoa; phylum Arthropoda; class Insecta; order Orthoptera; family Gryllidae; genus Acheta; species Acheta domesticus. The sequence continues at coordinate 69,167,305 of JAHLJT010009436.1, read as the reverse complement.
CAAACAATGCCTCGGTCGGGCCGCCCTGCCAGCTCAGAGCTCGAAGCTATGCAGGCCAGTATCGGAGTCAAATCAGTGCTCTACTCAAATATGTCGGGACAAGTACTTCCTCTCCTCATGTATCGGGCCACTGCCCGACGAAGCCAAGATCCTATTAGGGGTACGAACTACGGTCCGGGCGGCTCGGGGCCCTCTTCCCGTCTATTCACTGCCTCCACCTTGAGATTAATGACGTGAGAACCGCCAGAGCCCAAGCAACCTATCTGGTCCCCGTCGGCCTTCTACAGGGTGAGGCGCCTAAGATGCCCACAGCAAGTATCTTCGAAACGGTTTGAGGTATTGGGATGAGGTTTACGCCAAGTTGTTGCAAGTAATGAGGGAAATAACATATTCAATTTTCTTGTTTGTGTCTTTTGTAGTTTTGGAGATATCAACACAACTTCGATTTTTTAAATGGAAGTATATATTTTTTTCACTATCATTCAAAGAGACGAATACAATGAAATAAGTATTCATAATATTCGGAGAGAAATTGTAGAAGAAAACGCGTTCTACATTTCCTCAGAAACCACGTGATCCACGCCCTTCCTTAACAGGTTTCTAGCAGGCGAAAATATTGTCAATCGTACTTTGCTCTCATAGCGTTTCGTTCTCTCGAGAGAATTTGTAATGTTAGACCTTCGCCTATGAAAGTATTTACGAGCGGTAGTTCATAATTGTAACAAACTTTTGCATTCTTTAAAAAACCTTCATTGCAGCGTTGGCATACATGATGAAATTTACGAATGAAGAAAAATTCGATATTCTTCTTCTTTACGGTGAATGTGGAAGGAACGCAAAGCGAACTGTGAAAATTTACGTTGAAAATTTACCCTAATCGAAAACCTGTATCACGGAGAACTTTGGTAAGAATATGCCAACGTTTGTTATCAAGTGGTGACTGGAATTCTAAATCACGAAAGAGAAATAAGCGTGCTACTGATGAGAACAAGGAAGTATATGTAATTGCATATGTGGCTACAAACCACCATGTGAGTTCGCGAGATATTGCCCGAAACTCAGGAATAAGCCAGAGGAGTGTTCTTCGTATACTGCACCGGCACAAATATCATTCTTATTACGTTAGCCTTCACCAACAATTGAGTGAAAGGGATTTTGAACAACGTGTTCAGTTTTGTAGATTTTCTCTTATGTCACTGAGAGACGACAAAATGTTCCTAAATAAAATACTTTTCAATGATGAAGCGACATTCACAAACCACGGACAAGTGAATCTAAGGAACATGCATTATTGGGCGACGGAGAACCCGAAGTGGATTCGTCAAGTGGAATACTAGCGGCCGTGGAGTGCGAACGTCTGGTGCGGGATCCTTGATGATTTTATCATCGGTCCATACTTCATTGAAGGAAACATGACAGGTGATGTGTACTCTAAATTCCTCAGAGAGACCTTGCCAACGCTCCTGGAGGAAATTCCCTTGGAGTTGCGTCTTAGTATGTGGTATCAGCACGATGGTTGCCCTGCTCATTTTGCTAATGTGTCAAGGCAACTTCTAAATATACAGGTCGGTGGATAGGGAAAGGTGGTGTAGCAAATTGGCCGCCACGCTCACCTGATCTCACACCACTCGATTTTTTCCTCTGGGAATCTTTGAAAAACATTATTTATGCAAACATCCCTTCGACTCCAGAAGACATGAAGAGGCGCATAAAGGAAGCTTGCGGTCAGATCAAGCAAAAAACTTTCCAATCCGTGAGTCGGTCTCTGGAAACGAGACTGAAAGTGCGTATTGCTGTGGACGGTAAACACATTCAGCACATGATGTGAAAAGTGCCCTGCAGTTTTTTTGGGGGGGGAGGAGAAGTAAATTTGTTTATATGCGTGCTAATGGTCATGTAGTATTGTCAACATTTTTCAATTATTTCGATTTCTTGTATTTACCTTCTTATGTATGTTACTCTGTTACTGCATTGGTTTAAAGCATAAAAAATGTAATCTTTGTAAATAATTACCCAAACAACAGAATAACATTTGTGTTTGTATTCCACAATGGTCTGCATTTATTGTTCAATTAAGATAATAAGATAGCAACCATATTTACATTTTCCTTGGGCTCACTCATAAAATGTAAATTTCGTCTTTGATTATTTTAAATTATTAAATTGTCGCATTCGTAGGTTCCTCTTTCTATGATATAATTCATAATGTCTTTACTACTGAAATAGATCAGAAGATAGTATAAGAATTCATTGTCCTTCTATTCATCTCATTTCATACCCCTTGAAATTACAAAAGAACGCTGTTTTTCACTTGCTTCGCCGTTTATACTCGAATAGAGAAATGCGCAAGTATCATACGACACATTAAATTAAATTTGTTACATAAATTGAATTAATAAAATTGTCACTTGCACGGCTTCCGCCGACTCCATGTTGGGACCACTTAACGTAGGTAAAATCAATCTGTTGACCTGCGAAAGCGAGTTCCGACACGGAAAGCTACAAAGGTGAAATACATCAGCACATGCAAGGTCAGACGTACTTTCCACCAACAAGGAACATTTCTTCGGAACGTGAAATTCCGCGTCCATGACGTGCTTTCTGAGAAAACCGTGTGTTTTTGCAAAAATAATTCTTTGAATATTATGAATACTTATATCATTGTATTCGTCTCTTTGAGAACTTTAGAATGAAAAAAAATATATACTTCCATTTAAAAAATCAAAGTTGTGTCTATATCTCCAAAATTACAAAAGACACAAACAAGAAAATTGAATATGTTATTTCCCCGATTACTTGCAACAACTTGGCGTAAACCTCATCCCAATACTTCAAACCATTTCGAAGATACTTGCTGTGGGCATCTTAGGAGCCTCATCCTGTATATGTGAGATCCGGAGCATTCCGAAGAAAGTCCTTCGCCCAATCCTGCCCGAACGACGATGCGCTAAGCGTCCACCTGGTGGGTTGACGGGCAGAGCTCGGCAACACGGAGCTTAGCATCGCCTACTCACTGCCTTCACCTTGAAGCTAACGGCGTGAGTGCCGCCATGAAACTCAGGGTCCGGATGGTCGTCTACAACTGTCCACTAGAAATCGCGACAGCCTAAGCAGCCGCGACCCCCCCCCCCACCTGCTGGGGGCTGGGATGGACAGTTCGTGACGTGCCTTCGCAGCCCAGAGACAAATTTTCTGCAAGGAAATGTTGCGCGCGCTTACGGGAGTTATTTAGCAATCCCAATAATTATATTATTGCTCCATAAACAATGTTCCCGAAAACAGTTCCTGATCAAGACCATAGGAAGCAGCCAGGTCAACTGAATATTTCATTTCGGTGACATTGAAATGTCAAGGGAATATTTGATTCCGATGACACTGAGTTTTAAGGAGACGTCTTATGACCATGGGAAATGACCCAATCAACAGAACGTTAGGTTCCAATGACATTGTACCTTTTTCAAAGGGGCATTTCTTTCCAGTTATGATTGACGTCAGAAATGTAATAAGCAAGTAGGTTATAAAAGTAAGGCATCACCTACCAAATGCAGCATTCGGCCACGAGACGTTAGTAACTCTCGATATCAAAATTATTTCGGCCATATCAACTTGAATCTTTATAACTTGTATTATAAATAAGCTGGCATTGTGAAAATCAACTTCTTCGAAGTTTTACTCCTACGAGCTGCATTCATCCAGTGGTATTGAACCTGTGGCACTTCACATATTCTCGGCATCTGGGTCTGAGGGGAGTGAAGAACATCACTCGCGTGTTAGCGGCCGTCGCCAAACAAGAAACCCAAGCGCGGGACTGCCTTATGCGCGGGGAGAGCGTCCCTTCAACCGAAGGCTTAAGCCCGATTTACGTTATCCTTTTTTTTCTTCCATTTTTCTGTACAGAAAAGGGGCGTTCATGTCCACGTGCTACTTTTTTCGGTATCGAAACTGGATGAACGAGAAGGAGCGTTTTACATGGTCATTTCGTTTTCTGCGTGCAATCGGGATGAGAATATTTCCTCTGGACGCCACAAGAAGCGCTGAAGATCAATCAATTGAACATTACACCTACGGTACCAAATTAAAATAGGTTGTATTAGGACTGAGCCCGGAACGAGACAATAGAATACAATACATGATTTATTTCTCCCTACATAGTCACTTCACATTACAATATTCAACATATTAGAACGCTCTCGAAACTGTACAAAAGGAACAAATTGCACTACATTCATAGCAAACCAGACAAAGTTTCAAAAAGTGACACCAGGAGTGCAGTAATCAAATTGAAAAAAATCTGTTCCGAAAAATGAAGCGTTCATATTTTTTTCGCACAAATTAGCCCGGTCTGGTCCGTCACTTTTCTGTACCGACGAAATGTGATTGAAAAATGACCCTATAGAACGGACTTGAGTCATGTCTCTTCTCGACGGAACATTTCAAAATATAATATTTCTGAGTATATCTGTATTTTTCGTGTTTCATGAGTTGTTCAAGCGTGCTTTAAGGGAGAGAAGCAGGGAGACAAAATATAATACTGGTTTACTTATTAAAAAGTTCCAATGTATAAAAAACACTTTTCTGCTCCAAACATATTTCAAAAACAAAATTAATTCACATTGTAAGGATTGTCAGAGAGCTGGACTGATCTATAAATCGAAAAAGTATTACTGCAAAACGAAAGTATTACTGCAAATAATTTCAACAATTATATTTTAAAATTATGATAGCATACTAATGTATCCTTCATCACAAATGCATGTTAGTACAATTTAAAAACAAACTCGTACACGATTTATAACTTTTGTTGCAGTACAGTGGGATGTCGATTATCCGAACTAATTGCGACCGGGTATTCGGATATTCGATAATTCGGATAACCGAATAAAATGCCTATGTAGGTTACCGTTGCATTAAAAGGCGGTGGGTTTCCTGCCAACAATGAACATTCCGAGTACGATCGGTTGTTTGACAATGTACCATTAGTTCTCTTGTATTCAAATGTGATGAAAAGCATTTTTCTGCTAATAATAAACATTTCGAGTTCTTGCATTTATTGTAGGATTTGTCCAAGTTCACTGAAGTCAGATGATTGACTGTAGTACAGTATCTCGTTAATATTTTATCACCGTCAATCATATCAGGGATCATTCTCAATATTTAGTATTACAAAAAAAATGAATTATTATAAAACGTATATTAAATGATCACAGGTGTTGTCATTGCCAACAATATTGGCAACGACAACACTGGTGATCATTTAATTTTAAATGCCAACGACATTTCACCACTAAACGAATACGTATAGTATACGATACCTAATTAAAAAATAATTATTCAGAGAAAATATGAGTTCGTATATTTGACGTTCCGGATAATCAACGTCCCTCTGTACTCGTATTATTAAATTTGCAGCGGACTATTTTGTTTGTCACGAAATTATAGAAAAACTACTCGTAATTTCAACAAATTAAGCATGACCTTATTTGAAGATGAATTTTTAATAAATACATTTCATTGAGAAAAAAATTGTATTTTCACAATTTTAGTTGTAAGAAGACGAAAACGAAACGCAGTAAATTTCGAGATGGCTATTAGGTTTCTCACGAAATTATAGAAAAACTGCTCATATTTTCTGTTTTTGATGAACACATTTCATTAAGAAAAAAAATTGTATATTCACAACTGTAGTTGTAGGAAGAGGCCGACATTTTTTACATTTTTAAAACTTTTTTGCAAAATCAGGCATTTTAACGAACATGAGAGATGCACCATTCTTTTAAGCTACCTTTTTGCTATCTAAGGTCCCAATTTAATAAAAAAATGTGAAATTTTTGAGAAAATGGTTCAAAAAATAAAATTGCGTATGTTTGACAAACAATTTCGCAAAAAAATACTCATGTTTTTGAAAAATTGAACATGACCTTATTTGAAGATCTGTTTTTTATGAACATATTTCATTAAGAAAAAAATGTATCGTCATAATTGTAGTTTTAGGAAGACGCCGAAAACAATTTGAATTTTTTCAATTTTCGAAAAATTAGAGTTTCAAACCAATATAAGACCTGCGCCTTTCTCTTAAAGGATCTTCAGACTATCCAACATCCTTTAGACTATTCAACCACAAAATTTCATTAAAATTGTTCGCACAATTTTTTGAAAATTTTGAAAATGTCCGAGGAACTTCATGTAAAGTACCCCCGAAAATTCCAGGGATTTCAAATTCCAGGGTCCTCGACATTAGCCAGATCGATCGGGGAATATCAATTTTGGAGAAAATAAGCTGAACGGTTTAGCCGCTACCGTTGTTCACGGAAGGACGGACGGACGTTTTGCCGTCAATCAATTTTTCGGTATCAAGGAGCTATAAAACATGGATTCTGGCTACACCACGTGTTAGAGGATTTTTTTCTAAATTTAGCAGCTGGATTTTTGCGTTACTACTTTTGCGTTACCAGAGTCCTGTAATATGAGTTTTTTCTGCCGGAAGTTCGCCGTTTTCTGGCGCAGCATTAGATAACTTTCTCTTCTTAATAATTTACTTCTTAAGCGGGAGAAAGTAAAAAGTATTGTGCAATAATTAAATGAAAATTGAATATCAATCACAATCCATTACATTATCTCCAAGTTTCAAAATTCAACGAAGCCTTTACGCTCGGATTTGAATGAAAAGTGCAAAATCTGATCAAATAGCATTTCTTTCATTGCGTGACCCAGAACAATCGATTATATAAACAGGGGCTACTTGATTATAGCATACTTCGTCTTGCACTATTTTTTACTATGAAGAGATAAGGTCATCTTTCTTTTTTTAATGGAACCATATGCTAAATTATTGTATCTTAATGGGCTTAAAAAGACAATTTCAAATATGTGTATATCTTCGTATTTAAGCGAGTAGTTTTTTAGAAATGGAGGTGTTTTGTAATGTATTTTTTTACTGAGTGGCGATTTTCAATTTGACCTTTCCTGTTAACTAAATGGGAAACTTCACGAGTCCATCCTTCAGAGAAAGGCTCTCATTTATTTGAGCACAAAAACAACTACTTTCTTTGATACTAATTTTAGATATAATAAATAGAAAACCAATTCCGAAAAGTCTGTGCCAATCTGTAGCACCACTGGTTTTGGTTATCGGGGCACAATTCTTTCTCTACACTGAGAAAGCAGAACGGGAAAAAGTAAAATTTGAGCCGTTTTGGGAAAATTTCGAAAATGTTCTAGGGACTTAGTATTAAGTACCCCAAAAATTCAAAAAGATCTTTTCATTGTAGCAGGGCTTCGAATCGGGACAGGCTGATGGGGTAATATTTATTCCGGAAAAAATATTTTGAATATTTTAAGCGCTAGTACTATTTACAGAGGACAGATGTACAGACGGCCGGATGTATTGAAAAAATAAATATTTGATCAGCATCAGGGGAACCCAAAACATGTATTTTCATTGAAATCTCTAAATCGCTTTTCCGCAGCACTACGTAACTTTCTCTAGGCTTTGTACAACAGCACTCCCTCAGTCTGAATCAATGAAAAACTATTGATTGACAGTGACTATTCACTGATGGTGTCGGTTATAACACTGCCACTGACAATCAGTGAATTGAACTGAACAAATCAGCGAAAATTGGGTCCAGTTTTTGAATCAGTGAAACTTCACTGTTTGAATCAGTGAAATCTGTGCAAATTGAACGTGACGATTGAACGATAAGCACGGTGTAAGATATATAGGTGTGTCAACTAGCCGCCTTTTGGACAAAATTTTTGAAGCTAGTTTGAGGCTAGTTCCTCGCTTATCCGTACGGAGCGCACGATCGAGTTGGGCATTCATGATGGCGTCTCGCGATTTAGTGGCTTCCACCAGAGGTTACCATCTTGTCCCAAAAATGCCCAAGTCGTTCGCAGCGCTTACATAGCGAGAACTGTGACAACTAGCCTCACATTAGCTTCAGTTTTAGACCGGGAGTGAACCCACCCATATCTTTTACACCGTGCGATCAGTGAGCGATGGTGGCGCGGCACTTTTACCACTGACGACCAGTGAAATGCTAGCGGTCATTATGAAAAGGTTCGCACATTCGTTGATTGTCAGCGAAACTACCCATTTCGACTGAAGATAGCAGTCACTTCGACTCTCACTGATTGAATCAGTGACAATTTCACTGATTCGGATTCAGAGAGCAGGTGCGACACGGAAGGGATCTACACGGTGCAACTAGAAGGCAAAGAGCTGCTCCCGGATGAGCAGTGGGAGCGGGCGATCGGGGGATGGGGCGAAAGCTGCTGCTGTGTTGCTGCGAGTATTGAGCGGGCGGATTGGGGTGGGTGGGCGGGCGTTGCGTTGTTTCTAATTGAGTCAGCGCCGTAAGAGGCTTACGAGGCCGAAGGGGCTTCGTCTCGGCAGCGCCCTCGCCTTCTTGGTTTGCCTCCGCCGCGCCGCGCCGCGCCACGCCACGCCCCCCTCGGCTATGAGAAGGCAACGCTTTTTGAACAGCGTTACTTTTCACTTTCTATACATGGAGTAGAGAGAAAGTTGTGCACTGCTCCGCCAAAAGAGGACGAATTTTAGGCAGAAAATCTTTTATTTCAGGGCTCTGGTAACGAAAAAGTGGATGAAACCAGTTGCTAAATTTAGAAAAGAATCCTCTAACACTTGGTGTATCGAGAATCCAGTTTTATAGATCCTTCATGCCGAAACATCGAATGACGGCAAAACGTTTGCGTCTCTGTTCTGTCAGTCTGTCTTGTCCATCTGTCCTGTTCGTCTGTCCTATCCGCCTGTCCTGTCCGTCTGTGAACAACGGTAGCGGCCAAACCGTACAGCCGATTTTCTCCAAAATTGATATTCCTTAATCAATCTGGCTGATATCGCGGCATCTTGATTTTAAACCCGATATTTTAATTTGGGGGGGGGCACTTTATATGAAGTCCTGGGACATTTTTAAAATTTTCAAAAAAATGTCTCCATCGCTTTTCATTAATTTTTTTTGTTGGATTGTGTGAAGTACTTTTAAGAGAATGGTGCATGTCTCATCGTTGAAAACTGACTTTTCGAAAATTACAAAAATTCAAAATCTTTTCGACGTCTCCCGACAACTAAAATATTACAGGTAGAGATTTTTTCCCGTAATAAAAAATGTTCCTAAAGGATAGATTCTGAAATACTAAGGTTATGTACAATTTTTCGAACATTTGAGTACTGTTCGCGTAATTATACCTGAAAATACGGGCGAGAAAGTATGTGTTGTTTTAGCACCACTAGCTGTTCTGGCTGTGTTAGGTCAGAGTTTTTTCTACAGTGTCTTTGACTGGGAGGTTGTAAGGTTCTAGTCCCTACAACCTGTTGGCAGATTTTCGCCGCTACTAATTACTAGGACGAATTCAGCTGCTAACTGGAGTATAATTCTAGCGATCGGCAGCTCTGATAGGTAGTTTCAGACACAGCCATCTCCCGAGTTAAAACATTTACTAGATTAACGGGACTAATGATCACAGCAGATGACGTGCCCGGAAACCATCAATTAATAAATCTTCCATGCCTAGTTCCATGCCTCGCTCCTCTGATATTAACGCCGATTTATTGAAAACAATGTGTTTCAGCTCCCCCAGGGGTATCTCACTGAACAGCGTGCTCGCTTTCCATGACGCGACCCGTGGTTCGATTCCCGTTTAGGGCAGATCATAGTGCGCGCTTTCCTTGCAATGCCCCTCTCTCTGTTGCTATGTGACGACGCGAAGGCTCACTTCTCAGGTTGAGACGACGAGAATGCGGTATAGGGATGTCTATGTGCTAACCGTACGGACCTCCTTAACCGAAGGCCGCAAGGCCAGGACACCGCTGAAAGGCCTTGGCCCCGTCAGAGGATGTCAGTCCAGACAGACAGATGTGTTTTCAGCATACATGTCTTTTTGCTCATAGTTTCTTTTTATCGGTCTATTTAGCCAAAATCGCTAAAGAGTGGCTCCTGGCCAGGACGAATTGATGACTTGCGATGGTTCGAATTTTCTCAAACCCTGCTTAGCTGCCGGTTGTGTTGGCTTTGGTTAAATGGCTGAGGTTAAATGGAAGGGAGAGGTCGGTGTAAAACAAATGGTGGTTGGCCCGCATCGAAAATTAAAACTCTCACTCTTCTACCGTAGTAACAGACCTTGGTGACAGAGAGTGAGCGAGTATGTGAAAGGGTGTTGTAAACCGTTGTTTTAAATCATATAAAATTTACAGTTCGGAAATGGTTTGGCTAATGTTTTTAAAAACGACCGAGTACTTATTTTTTCCGGGACTTCGCAACGTACTTTACACCTAAGTGAATGTTTCTCTGCGTGTTAATTGGGTACTTCATCAGGTTTCTCCAGTCTGCGGTGGATCTGTCACTGATTGTTACTTTCTCATTTATGAAGTCTGCTGTGAAATTTGCAGACACTTATGATTTTAGTTCTTTGACGAAATTATTTATATTAGAAATGTTGGCTACGAAAATAAGAGAAATTTTATTCGTGTTGATGGTTTGTACACTTCTGTTTTCCATTGGATACATAAATCTATTGTTTTCAAGGCTTATATTTACTTCATTTAAAGAACCAAATCTATTTTGCACTGGTATGCTAGATTTTAGATTTTTTGGATCTGGTTTTTCACTGTTACTAACAGAAACAGCACTTGTTTCTTCGCATCATGTGTATTTTGGGAATCACTCACTGACCTTTTTCCTATCTTCACTGTTATTTGTTGGTATTTGGATGGCTGTGGTGTCTTGTGTTGTTGGATTGGAGGGCATTCTGTTGCCGCAATCAATGCTTTGCTGATTCACGGCTGCCTAATATTGGATGTCCATTGCTTCTTCCGTAGAAGTAGGTGGTTGGTTAGCGTTCACTGCAAGTTGCTGTAATTGTTGATTACGTACAGGGCTTGGCTAACTGCTTGCCCCATTTCTGATAATATGCCATTAAAAATAAAAATGGCAATCATTTAGTTTATTACTATCTCACTTCAACTTAAACAAGATTTACTACACCAAGTTGCAACAGGTGAACGGAGCTCCGCTGATACGAACCTCACTGCTCGGTCGTTTGGAACGGTGTGAAATACGTCTAAACGTTCTTCGGTCCCATATTCGACCGTCACGTCAGCTTCATTACGACCCTCAAGTGCGGTAGTTTTGAATTATCCCCCAAAAGACTCATCAGTTGGACGCGGTCGGACGGACAGACGGATGGTCGGACGGACTTCCGTTAAAATCTCGAAATCGATTCCGCATTTTCAAATTTTTGTCTTTCTTTGGTTGAAGGAATTGAAGGATTGAAAATAAGTATTTGTCATAATTATGTATTGTAAAAAAATTTTATATTACTTCAACTCCATTTAATATTTTTTATCACAGGATATTAAGGGAAACTTGAAACAAAAAAATACAAAAATAAATAATTAAGACTACACAAAAAATATTGCGTATTTTGAGCAAACAATTTCAATGTTAATAACCAAATAGTAATAACTTATGGATAGAAACAATCCTGTTTCAACTACTTAGGACAAATTCGTATTTTCAATCCTTATGTAATACAAAAAAATTTCAAGTGTGGTAAAGAGTCTGGTGTTCTCCTCCGAAATACTCATCAGCAAGGACCGGATGTTTATGATCTAAAAAAATTAGAAATATGAAAGCATTTACGACCAAAAAATATGAAAATTTGACCATAAATATGACTTAAAATTTTTTTGGTGCATTTTCGAAACTTTCAAAATATTTTCGCTGTTTAAAGGTTCCTTTGGCGCCCCATGAAGATAATTCTACCTGCTAAAGTTATTAAATAAATTTAATAACTATATATAGAACTACGATAAAAGAATAACTATAATAGAAGCGGTTGAACTTGGCACAAAACCTGACAAAACTAAACTATATTAATGTGTTATAACTAGGGGCGGATTTTGATGACCTAAAACATTGCCAAAAATGATCAATAAAATGCTCTTAAAATGTTTTTAAAATGCCCTAAAAACAAAGAAAAATGACGTAAAAAGGTTACGAAAACCACTTTAAATGAACAACTCAAGTTGTTGGATATGTTACTGATGTAATTGAGGCTTCTTTCTTTTGTTCAAGTGAGCTGAGCTGGCAAACTTTTGGTTTGGACTGTTCTTTAAAATATCTGTCTTTATTTATCGCAAAATTGGCCGAACTAACAATGGCGCCGAAAGGCGTCACAGGAACCTTAGATTACATAGAACTCACTACGGCTGATAATACAATATATGAGCGAAGAAATCGAATAGGCTACTCAAGAATTCTGTGGTGAACATTTGTTGCATCTCGTCAATATTGTTTGAAGCAAACATCATTTAAATGATATTATAATAGATGAAATTAGCGAAAAATGCAATAAAAATGAAGTAAAATATAAAAAAATGACTTATTAGTCGAAATCGACGAAAAATGCAAAAAATGCCCTATAAAAATCATAGGATATTAAGGTGATCTTGAAACAAAGCACTATAAGAATAAATAATTAAGACTACACAAAGAATATTCCGTATTTTCAGCAAACAATTTTAATGTTAATAATCATATAGTAATAACTTAGGGATATAAACAATCCTATTTCAACACATACTACTTATGACAAAGTATTTTCAATCGTTAAGTAATACAAAAAATCTGAAAATGCGGAGGGATGGAAAGCAGAGATCAAGAATAAAACTGCAATACTTTTTTGGAACATGTTTTGTATCTTCAAATACTAAGACCCTTCTCTTCCCTTCTCCGAGCGTGCGTTTGCTGGTGGAGCGCCGCGTGACCTTGTGTGGTGGACTGTTGGATTCAAAATATCCGTTAAACACTAGTCGCTAAAAAATCATATAACAATATGTATACATACACATATAACAATATGTATACATACACATATAACAATATGTAAACATATGTATAACAATGTGTAAACATATAACAATATGTATATTATTGGATTCGTCTTTTTACGCTCGTTATGATAGACTGAAAAAATATGTATAGTTCCATATAAAAAACAAAGTTATATCAAATCTCTCGTAAAATACAAATGATAAAATAAAAATGAATACACGAGTCAATTAGTCTCATTCCCTCATGCACTTCCGTGAAAACTGCATTGCAATAACTTCAACCTTTCAAAAGGTATAGGAGTCGCTGAAGTTACGTGACACCCTGTATAAAATTATATTAATATTAACTTATTATATTGAACAAAAAAGGGTTCGTCACGTGGCAATAATAGAAGTACATTACATTGGCGACGCACAGATGATCTGAAACTCCGTGGCATTTTGTAAACTGCGGAAAGTGTTTTCCAAAACAAACGTTTTGGAAACAAAAAAAAAATGTTAATTGCATTGAAAGCACAATGAGAATCAAAATTCTGGCTATAAATAAAATGTTTTTTGCTGTGCCATTTTTTTCATAGTCGTGCAGTTTGAGTGCCCGATCGTTCTCGATTAATTGTTTCCTGCCATGTCAATAGCTTTGATCATTAGTTAGTGAAGTGAAGTGAATGTAGTATCTGGGAAAGTGTTCCCCGCAAATGAGGTTCGGCGCCATCCAACGGCGTCGTTTTGAGACGGATTTCCTTCCTCCAAATATCTGCCCTTATGGGGTATTGCCCCAGCCGGGACAAGCTCCTCGTTCCGGTCTTGCCCCGTGACATGTGTGGTAGTGTAGTGCATGTAAGTGGGAGAGGATAGGACAAGGAAAAGGAAGGAAAAGTTGCGTGTGGTCCGTGGCTTGTTTGTTAGGGCCTGCCGCCTGGTATAAATTGTAAATCGAACAGACCGCGAAAAACTACGAAACCCCACAGCTGAACGCTAGAATTCTCCTTGAAGCATCGGCTGAATTCGACCTACCTATTTAACTAGCGTCGAAAATTAACATCGGGACTCGTACCCTAGGATCTCCTAGTCAGATTTGCTGCAGACAGCGGCAATGGTGGCTCAGAGATAACTCAACCGGTGATTATTCTCGACAACTTGATGCGAAACTGTTAGAAATTGGGGTTATTGTGCCAACACTCCAAGCATCAGAACGCAACCATTTCTGATTGTTATGTCGGAAAGTCGGAAGACATTCGATGTAATAGCCTCTATTTTAAACTTTGAAGTGATGACGAACTGTGTCGGTTAGCTTTCAGGATACTTTTTAGATAGTAACAACGCCATGAATTTGTCGTTGCGTTGAAATCCCCGAGAAGTAGAATCCAATGCGTGATAAATTTGTTTGCCTGATTGAAGCAATACTTCGGCTTCTCGTGAAGCGTTGATCGAGGGTGAGGCAGGACGGGGCGGGGCGGGGCGGGGCGGGGCGGGGCGGGGCGGGGCGGGGCGGGAGGCAGCGCCGTCTTACAGCAAGGGGGCGAGGGAGGACGCCGAAGGAGACAATAAAGGCAGAGCCGCAGGCAGGGGTGAAAAGTTCGCTCCCTGCGCTGTCGGGCAAAAGGAAGCCCGAGGAGGGCTTGGCACTCTCCCCCTTGTGGTACTTACTTTTTTAAATTTAATATGTATATAATTTTTTAGGGATTCTCCCCTTATAATTTCAATTTTTCAATTTTCATTTCAGGTGTAATAATACAATTTTCAGTACACAGAGAAACGTCTACATGAGACAGTGCCTGTGCGTAGACCTGAAAGTTCCTTCATTATTTATGACTAATTCAATATTTTTTCTTTGGTTATTTAAGGTCGCATCAACTACTAGGCCATTAGCGACCACTATTGGATTTAACGTTACGATATGAGGATTAAACGATATGGTGATGATAGCCGGTGAAAGGGGGTGAAAGGACGAACACATACAACCATGTCCGAGGCAGGACTCGAACCCGCGATCCCTCGGTCCGAGATCACTACGGCACTCATGTCTTAGCGATTTCGGCCACGGGACCGACTAATTCAATAATTTGTTAATGGACTATTCACACTCATCGTCAGAATTGGACAAAATACTCTAAATTTAGTAGTTCGCCAAAATACTTTGGAAATAAGTATTTGAATGCATACTCAAAATACTTTAGGTTTTGAATTGCTGTATACATACGTATTTAAAATACTTCAAATACTTAAAATACAGTAAATACAATAATTTTGAATTAGAATTTCTTTATTACAACATATTGTAATTGTCAACTACAATAAATTACTAATTGACAGTCATAAATTACTGACCAATAACTAAAAACTTTCAAATATAAAACACTAACTTTTATTTTCTCAAAAACACTTTCAAATTAAAATATCAAAAATATAACTAACTACAATAAACAGAATTTCCGTTTTTCAAACAAATCATTAAACCATAAACCCCTAGTTCGCGAATGTATAAAACCCCCAAAGGAAATCGTTTGTTGAGCTACCGCTGATGAACAGAAATATATTAGAGTTATAAGGAATAAACGCTTTATTTTTGCTGTCGGATAATTGTCCAGAATTTAGTATTGATTTAGATTTATCATTTAAAAATTAGAAATCAAGTTCAACAGCTGAAATGAGCTTTTATTTCTGTTTCAATGTGGTCCATTAGTGGTCCGTCAGTAGGAGAATCAAAAAGAAACTATTCTCATTATCTACTTCATCTGTATTTAAAGTATTTATTTTTTTAAATACACCTATTTTATGTATTTAAATACATTTCTAAAATACATGTCCAAAAAACTCAAAAATACAGATTTTCAAAAACAAAATTTATTTAACATACATATTTCAAATATAGCAATTTACGTACTGCCCAACCCTGCTCATTATATACGTAAGCTACAACAGCAACTTTCTCGCTTTATTTCTAAATTTGCAATCTACGAAAATTGAGAGAGTTGAACGAAAATGACAATTTTTGAGAATTTTTTTAAAAACAATTGCACAAATTTCAAGCGCAAATGACGACGAGTAGTTTCACATTTATTTGTCATCACGTTTATTTTATGTAACTTCAGTTAATTTTTGCAAAGCAAAAATAGCGCTGCGCATTGTATTTTTATAAACTCATTTAACAATTTTTGCAAATCGATTTTGTCGGTCATGTCGCCATAAACTTGTAAAATCACAAGACTCTTGTGTGCATCTTGCAATAATGTTGATCGCATATACTTTGTGACTCGACGCAATACCGAGAAACTTCGTTCATTTGAACAGGACGACCCAGGAATCGTGACAAACAGGCAAAATTGCAAATTCCGGGAAAAGTCCTCTTATCCATTCACAGTTCTGCAGAAAATCCCACGTTCTCCCAACCAGAAAGCTCGGAAATAGTTAACTGAGACTGAATTTTAGCAGACGAAGAAAGAGTCAAAACCCAGGCGCTTCAGGGGGAAGCCTACGGGGCACGTCTGCACAAGAAAGGTCCCTTAGATCCGCGCCAGAGTTAAGCTTCAAAGAAAGGCTGCGTTGAATACACGGGAGCGGAAGTACGGCCAATGACTGAGTACGCACAAATTAACCCACACGATAAACAGATTTTTTAGGTCGTCAACAAAAAAACAAAGTTTTTTCAGGAAAAAACTTTGATTAAGCAGATACAACACATGTTGGCTATTTTTCCAAATAATCACTAACAGAAATGAGACATTCGTCATACCGTGATATCAAAATTTGTATGCCTGTGGCGTAGACGTCTGCCGCCTGAGATGGGTACTAATGTTTGACAGCCACCAGCAATTATGCGTCATTGTGACATTGCCGAACGGGCGTGAGTTTCTTGAGACGA